>CAUDMG010000412.1:1150000-1479138 GCA_958450375.1 Homarus gammarus | reverse complement strand
ACGTCATTTCTGCCGCGTCCGCTCGCTTTGTTTACTTTAGTATGGGCCCGGTAGTGTATAGTTAAGTACAGAGTATCTCCTTTCTTATTGTACATTATGTTACTAGTGGTAAAACGTGTAAACCTTGCTCGACTTTCATAACACCAAGTAAAGTATTATTTGTGAAAGATTATTGTTAATCATATTTTGGAGTTCCACGGAAAATAACCTACTTATTTATGAGGTTTCGTGTGGTAGATAGGCCACGTTGTTCATCGTAGTTTCTAGACTAAATAAGTCTTTACTTTTGTGTTCATTATTTTGTCACTCGTTTGAGTCATTTATTTGATCAGATTTAACTTATATTTGTTTATTTTTGTACATACTGATATATTTATTTTATTGATTATTTGTTAATATATTCTGTTATTAAAACTACTGCATGTATTTCAATATACCCCATAGTAATGAGGTGATAATTTGGTGGGATCTATTCCTGGACCAATAGTACAATGTGTAATTTGTGAATTTGTGATGTTGTTACACCCTTAAGAAGCCCAAGGGTCGTAACAAGGTGCCTCCTTTATGTAACTCATGTCTCACTGCCATATAGTAGGATGGGCAGAACCAGTGTTCGATATACATGGAGCTTTGTGGATAATTTCAGTTCCCTACAGCTGAAGACACGATTTCGGAGTCCGCCCAAGGGTTGAGATGCATATTTGATCCGATGCTGAATCTTTTCATCGATGTGAGAGCCGAGATACTGAAAGTGGGCAACATTAGAGAGTGTAGTACCGTTAAGCTGGATGGATGGTGGAGGTGTGTCTGAACCAGGGGCAGGTTGAAAGAGAATCTCAGTCTTACGTGCATTCACCTCAAGGCCGAAGTGTGCATACGCATCTGCATAGATGTTCAGGATCTCCTGAAGTTCAGTAATGGAAGCTGCCGACACCTTTTTCTTGCCTGGAGTCGTCCTAACCCCTGTTTGGATGGGGAAGAACTCTGACTGGGTACCGTTGTGCAGGACACTGCCGTTCATGCCGTCGTGGAGTTACCTCACAATGACGATGAATTTTGATGGACAGCCAAAAAAGCCCGAGGGTCCACCAGAGGGCTACCCCGTTGGCCGAGTCGAATGCCTTGGTTAGGTCGCTGAAAGCCATGAACAGGTCAAGACGCTGGCGGGCAGCAAAGATCATGTCAGTGGTGCCACATGATGGTCTGTAACCACATTGAGATTCTGGGAGAAAGTTTTCCGCCTCAGGAATAGGTCTGTTTAGGAGAACTCGGGGGATAATCTTGCCAGCTACGGAGAGCAGCGAGATCCCACGGTAGTTGCCAAAATCTGACCTGTCCCCCTTGTACTTATAAATATTGACAATGGAAGCATCTTTAAGAGCTTGGGGGATTTCCTCCTTTTCCCATATATTCTAAGGGGAGAGCGGAGACGGCTGGTAAGCAGAGGACCTCCTGCTTTATACACCTCGGCTGGAATTCCATGAGGCCCTGAGGCCTTGTTATTTGTCATCTCCTTAATGGCAGTAGCTACATCATCCAGGGATGGAGGATAGCTGAGGTGGTTCAGCTCTGGATGCTGAGGTACCTGCTGGGGAGGCAGGACATCCACATCGGTGTTTTGGTTGAGCAATGGATGGTAATGCTCTTTCCAGTGCTGAAGGAGGCCTTCGTCTTCTTTAATTATGTGGTTACCGTCAGCTGGGCAAAGGGGGGCTGCCCCACCAGTGACTGGCTCATAAAATGTTTTAGTGGAAGTGAAAAATTCGCGCATCTTGTTTTGATCTGCAAGTTTTTGTGCCAGTCGTTCTTTAGATTGCAAAGTTCCCGCTGGGCTACCACTTTCTTCTTCAGGAAGGCATCAGCTTTGGTCTGAGACTGAGGGTTGTTCTGCCAGTCAGCAAAAGCAGCACGTTTATCATAGATGAGTACTTTGATTGCCGGGTCATTTTCATCAAACCAGTCCTGGTGAATTCTTTTGAACTGGCAGAGGGTCTCTCAGCAGGTCTTTGTCATAACAGTATTAAGAGTATCTCATTCAGCACTGGGATTCACATATTTTGCTGTTGGGTAGTTTATAAGCCCATGTTCCAGCTGCTCTCTGAAAGCATATGCTACCGCTGGATCCTCCAGACGCTTAGTATTAAAACCTCTTCTGGAGGCTTGCTTCCTTCGCCGTTTTGGGGCAACGTGAAGTGAGAGCTTGGATCTGACAAGTCAATGATCAGTGTCACAGTGATCTGAGCCATGCATGGCACGGGTGATGAAGACATCTCGGCGATCTCTTTCTCTAACATTGATGTAGTCAATGAGATGCCAGTGTGTGGATCATGGGTGTTACCACGATCCCTTGAACTTGTCGGCCTACCTAAACAAGGTATTGGTGATAGTGAGGTTGTGAGCAGCACTCTTGGTTAGAAGGAGTAGGCCATTGGGATTATACTTGCCTAGTCCATTTCTCCCTATGATTCCCTGCACATTGTCTTCTCTGAGGATAGAGGTTAGCACTCTGTAGAGGTCCGCATAAATGGCCTCCTTTATGTCATCCTCTGCATCCAGTGTTGGGGCGTATGCACTGATGAAGAAGGCATGCCGTGAGTGATTTAGTGGGACTCGAAGCGTTATAAGGCGCTTGTTGATCACAATATGCATTTCAGTTAGCCTGTGTAGGATGCGTTGAAGGTTGGCAAAGCCAACTCCTTAAATAAGGTTTCTCTCCGCAGCAGGCATACCCTTCCAGAAGAAGGTGTTGCCAGACCCCCGTTCTGTGAGTTGGCCCTCTCTGGGAGCCGGGACTCACTGATGGCTACGATGTCGATGTCATACCTAGCCAGCTCTTTTGCCACAAGGGCAGTTCTTCTTTCAGGATACGCATTTGTGCCAGTGTCCAGCACGAATTCTGACATTACATGCAGCGGCCATAAGAGGTTGTATGGTTTGTTTTTGTTTGGATCTGTAATTTTGATTGTGTTTTCGACCGCAGAAGGATGACCTTACTGGGTGTGGTTGCCCAGTCAGGTTGGGTTTTCAGGCATGCTATGTTTATGGCTCCATTTCTAGCCCCCTCCCCATGTGGGGTGAGCAGAGTGCCTCCTCGAAAGGGCTGCTCAGTCGCACAAACAGGACCAGATTGCACTGCTGCCTAGATCCCAGTGCATAAATGACCATCTTATCTGTACCGCCCATGTGCAGAGTTGTGACTAGAGACTCCCAGCAGTCATATCTGCCTGTCCCCATCGCCACTCGTCCATCCCCATAGGGCTTTTCGGGGGTATAAGGGGTTTGATGATGATGAGTGGTATGATGAGCTGGGTGATGGTTGCTCGTGAGTTGATTTATGTGGTGAGACAGGAGCACAGGCTGCAATCACACATCTTGGCTCACCCTTTTCCTGATCCAGTGGTGCAAGTGTTGCAACGACTGGGGAGAGGGAGTGTTGCAATGGACTGCCGATAGCCCAGTTTGTTGGGTTTCGCCTTAGTAGCCTGTCCATCAGGCACTGCCTTCGTCCACCAGTGTAGTCGTTGTGTTTCCATGGTGGTCACCTCTTCCGCCTACACCGCCGTTGGGGTCTTGTTGGAGCTCTGTAAACATGTTTGCTTGATGCGGGGCTCCACCGCAGATTTTTCGTTCGGGGTTTACTCCCGTAGGCTTATTACCTTCCAAGGTTAATCCGCAAGGAAGCGGGGAGGTGGTTGGTAGGCGCCAGGATGTGACCACATGCCAGTGAGCCTATGCGCCATCCCTCTGGGGCCCACTGCTTCTATGGGATCCACAGCTGATCTAGTCTGGGCCCACGAGGCACCCAGTTACCGTGTGCTGTCACGAGGAGGCACAGCAGGAGTCTTGATGGTGAGGAGGCTGTGTACTGGCAGGGGAAGACTTATGCAGGTGTGATTTATTATGAACACCACCACTAACTGTGCACTACTGGAACACTATTATGAACACCACCACTAACTGTACACTACTGGAACACTATTATGATCACCACCACTAACTGTACACTACTGGAACACTATTATGAACACCACCACTAACTGTACACTACTGGAACACTATTATGATCACCACCACTAACTGTACACTACTGGAACACTATTATGAACACCACCACTAACTGTACACTACTGGAACACTATTATGATCACTGTCACACCTGTCACCGTCACACCTACCACCGTCACACCTGCCATCGTCACACCTGCCACCGTCACACTTGTCATTGTTACACTTGCCACCGTCACACCTGCCATCGTTATACATGCCACCGTCACATCTGCCATCGTCACACCTGCCACCGTCACACTTGCCATTGCTACACTTGTCACCGTCACACCTGCCATCGTCACATCTGCCACCGTCACACCTGCAACCTTCACACCTGCCATCGTCACACCTGCCACAATGAGAGTTGGTACCGACACACCTGCCATCGTCACACTTGCCACCGTCACACCTGCCACCGTCCCACCTGCTACCGTCACACCTGCCACCGTCACACCGCAAACTGTCACACCTCCCACCGTCACATTTGCCACCGTCACACCTGCCACCATCACACCTGCCTCGTCACACCTACCACTGTCACACTTGCCACCGTCACACCTGCCACCGTCACACCTGCCACCGTGTCTCTTGTTACCGTCACACCTGCCATCGTCACACCTGCCACCGTCGCACTTACCATTGTTACACCTGTCACCGTCACTCCTGCCACTGTTATACATTCCACCGTCACACCTGCCACCGCTACACCTGCCACCGTCACGCCTGCCACCGTCACACCTGCCACCGTCACACCTACCACCGTCACACCTGCCACCGTCACACCTGCCACCGTCACACCTGTCATCGTTACACCTGCCAACGTGACACTTGTTACCGTCACACCTGCCATCGTCACACTTGCCACCGTCACACCTGACACCGTCCCACCTGCTACCGCCACACCTGCCACCGTCACACCTCCCACTGTCACACCTCCCATCGTCACATTTGCCACCGTCACACCACCACCATCACACCTGCCACCGTCACACCTGCTACCGTCACACCTGCCACCGTCACACTTGTTACCATCACAACTACCACCGTCACACTTGTTACCGTCACACCTGCCATCGTCACACCTGCCACCGTCACATGGGCCACCGGAACACTTGTCACCGTTATACCTGCCACCGTCACACCTGCTACCCACTGTTACTTTAATACCGGTTTTTTATAGCCTGTGTCATGTGGACATATTTAGATATAATTTTTCCTTAGGTTACCTGAGGATTAGACACCCCAGTTTATTTCACCTGATGAATACACACCCTAATGCTACCTGGGATAGGTTAGGTTAGGTTAGGATTGGATTTGTTGGGTTGAATTGGGTTGGTTACCTTCGAGTGGTTAATCTTAAGGTATTAGAAGCTAGGGAGTTAATGTTCAAGTGATCCTTCTTCCGTTATACCATAAAATAGTTTAACTCCAAAAATTAATTGTTGTGTTGTATGAAGTCGTGAGGTGGACGGAGACAGGGGTTCTCGCTTGCTCGCCATTTGTCAAAAACCAGGTTGCACTTGAGCTAAATGCAACGTTACGCCAAGTGCTGATTATTTTTCTAAGAAAGTGACTGACCTTTTGAACCTAAAAACATAGCAGGGACTGACATGTTCAGTGCGTGTATGAACACTGCACTTCAGCTCTCAGGCACTGCTGTACATGTGTTTACACAGTTGATTAACCAGGTGGTGACTGCACTGGTCGTCTCGCTCACCTGCCCCATTAGCCTGCCCTAGATAATAAAATAAGGACTATAAATTGTTATGCATTTACCGGCATACACTACTTGTGTACCTCACTCGTCCTGGCATAATCACACCTGGCCAACATTAACTCGTATCTACAATTTGACCAATTTCTTTGTTGAGAAAGAGCGTCGACAGCTGAAGTTTATCCTTTTTGTAACAAACTTTCCTCAGCAGCAAATACTTTAATACTTCACGGGTCGTGGCTCAACAGCCTGACACTTTGTGATTTTATTCTTCAACAATATTTTGTGGAATCAGTTTTACCGCGGTCTGCCTGTAGGCGAGGTAAGTGACTGAAATGTTTTTGGTACTACAATGTATTCACTCTCACCTGACCTACAGTAGGTTAGAGAAGGTACAAAATTTTTCGCATGTCTGGTACAACACCGTGGTGCCGCCAACCATGAGCAATATGTCCATTAATAAATAAATTGTATTGTACTTAATTCTAACACCATATTATAGTTACTTTAGTTAACCCTAAATAGGCAAGGCACAGTGTGGCGCAAAACAATTGCACGCACGCACACACACACGCGCACACACACCCACCCTCACTATCACACGGTGTCTCCCGCTGCCCCATTTGGCGTGGTCTACTGCGACGTCTCCTTCTCAAAACCAGTCCCAGGACTCCCGTCTGCTCTGCCCCTGTCTTCTCATACGTCACAACATCATTTCTCTCCCCACGACTACACGACGACTGTTATCTGATTGGCTTCGCCTTCATCTTTTACTCTGTCCTTTACTATTCACCTCTGCATTATGAACATTTCTTTACCATATTTCTTGCTCTCCCTTCTCTCCACCTGACTATACTAACTGCGTGTGACACTCCTACAGTATTTCCCTGACGTCCTCATGGTGTCTCTTTCCTATACTCGGAACATAATACGCTCAACTGATCTCCGCCCAGTGATCACTTTTCACACCCGTACAACACTAACGACTCCTCTATTCCTTATAACCCCATCATTGTCTCCTTCGATACATTCCGCCCCCACATAGTTGTCAGAGCATCTACTCGTAAGACCTCCACCTGCTCCTCTGTGACTCAACCCTTCATTAACTGTTCCATTTACTGAGGCACCATATCCCTCCGTAGATCATGATTATAAGGTAACTCGACTACAAGAATAGGGAACAACTTGCAGTCACCACTGGTTATAACATAAAGGGTGACTCAGCTGCGAGAGTAGCTAAAAGTAATAAAACCATTTATTACCGCTGATCACCCCTCTCCCACCATTACCCCTCTCCCCTATCACCCCTCTCCCCCATCACCCCTCTCCCTCCATCACCCCTCTCCCTCCATCACCCTTCTCCCTCTTTCGCCCTTCTCCCTCCGTCACTCCTCTCCCCCTATCACCCTCCTTCCTTCGTCACCCCTCTCCCGCCTTACCTCTCTCCCTCTGTCTCCCCTCTCCCTCCGTCACTCCTCTCCCTCCATCACCCCTCTCCCGTCATTACCTCTTTCCCTCTGTCTCCCCTCTCCCTCCGTCACCCCTCTTCCCCTCACCCTTCTCCCCCCACTACCCCTCTCCCTCAGCCACCAGCCTCATCGACCCACCATATACACAGACCACTCAGAAAACAAAATATCTGATGACCAAGACATGGAAATCATCTTCAAATTTATAAGGAAAAACATTGTCCAGATCACACACGAAGAGAACAGAAGTGTTGACGATACCCACGAGGAGCTCATCCTCAGAGAACTTGGGGACCTTTCCCCAAAACTATGTGATAAGACCCTACAGTATGTGAGGACAACCCCATGACAAGTCCAATCACCTCGGAGGATCTCCATAAAATCATTACAAACATAAAAAAATATATATCTCAGCTGCACCGGCATCACCAAGGAGATCCTCACCCATAAACAACCAAGCTATAGAGAGGCTGAGAACTATGATGAACACCTGTCCGGCCTCGGGATATTTCTCAACAAAATTCCAAGGGGGCGCCAACATCCGCTCCTCAAAGCAAGGGAAAAATTGGAGTAAATTAGAGACCGAGCTCCCTCCTTGTAATACCAGGTAAAATTCTAGAAAAACAAATAATTGTCTGAGGTTCCTGACCAACAGACCTAATTACAGATCATTTAGATTTAGGAAATGCATGTCGACCACAACCGCGATAGCCGTCACCAGTGAGAACAGAGGCAGAACAGCAGCTAATGGATGCTAGTGCAACCTAACTCTCCTTGATGTCACAAAGGCGTTTGATAAAGCGTGGCCTGATGGGTCGGATACAAAATCCTCTAATTAAAACTTACTGTCAATATAAAAAAAAATCACTGTGCAGCTTCATGGATGGCAGAAGTTCTAACCTTAAAGTGGGGCAGACCGTAGGAGTAACCTTCCCACTCATGAATGGTGGTGTCCCTCAAGGGCAGTGTCCTCTCCCCTACCCTATATACTGTATATTGTATGTATAGCTACACAAGTGAGTTTCTACTGCCAACAATAATATGAAAGAAAGATGTTGTACGTGCAGATGACATTATTCAAATAACAACACACCAAGGTAAATTACGAGCATTGCAGGTCGATACCAAGAGGGAAATAGAAAGCGTAAACAGCTTCGAAAAAAAATGAAATATCCAAACTAGTTTCCCTTAAAATCTCAGTAACCTCGCTGTGAAAAAAGGAAAACAACGCCCGGATAGAATATAAAAGCAGACACCCTTCTGAGCCTGAACAAATCCTCTACAGGCTACCCCAATCATGTCCTTACCAAGAGAATTGAAGAATTTATACGGTATATATAGCTTCAACGCCCTGACTGAGGAAATAAAACTCCGCCTGGTTAAATCGATCATTATATCGACCTTAACCTACGAGCAGTAACTTGACACACACTGAGCACTACCTAAATGCTGAAACTACAAGAGGTCCAGCACCAAGTACTTAAATCCATCACAGGCGAAGGTGTCCCTCTAATAAAACTACAGCTGAGCGAAACACAGACCTTCGAGTAAAATCCACAAGCCAGCAACCACACACCTTGGTTGGGAGAACATGGCAAAAAGTAAAGTGATCTCATCAAGAACTCCTTCTAAGAGTCCCACCAGAAAATTGAAACAGATATCGATGGTTCCCAAAAAGCTACCAAGATACAGGGATTTAACAGGTCGGCAACAGACAACCTCTTTTGACCAAAGCCGCTAGTAAGGCCGACGGAATATAAAATATGACTCCAAGACCATTGGACATGATACAGGGAATGCTACCTGGTGCCATGGCTACTAGTGTGGTCAGCCAAACAGATCAGAACCTCCTACAATAATTAACATTCGCTCAACGCTCACAGTATGTTCATACTCGGTGTAGTTAGTCAGGGGGCACCTCAAAGCACTTGAAAACTTTCACCAACGTAGTCTACGTTCCATCCTCCGAGTTCGCTGGGAAAACAAGAAAACAAATGTAGGAGCATCGAGGCTACAATTATCTATGAACAACTACGCTGGACTGGCCATGTTATCTGCATGGACGACAGTAGAATGCCAAAGCAGCTACTTTACAGTCATCTAACGAAAAGGAAACCCAACCCCGACGGGCAACTGAAAAGGGATAAGGATAGTCTTAAAACAAACCTGAAAAAGTGCAAAATCGACCCCCCCCTCACCTGGGAGACGATTACTCTACATGGTAACGTTTGTAGGAGCACCAAACGAGAAGGTGTCAATACTTTCGAGTTAGCCCGACTGCAAACCGAGGCAGACATGCGCCAACGCCGGAGAGACGCTGCCACCGCCCCTTCCACACTCGATGTAGCCTTCCGCATGTGCAACATCTGTGAACAACTCAGCCGGTCCCGAATCGGCCTCTTTAGTCACCTCAAAACTCACCAGTGAAGGTGACTTCCTTAATAACTCATATCATTGTATCACATTTGGATGATCGTCCATTACGACAGAACGACAGCATGGGCAAATTGATAAGTTGCAGCAACTGTTGCTGCAAGTACAAGAGAATTTGAAAAAAAAAGTAGCAAAAGCGCAGGAGGTGGGCGCCTCAAACTGGTTAACTACGTTACCGATAAGGGCAAATGGTTTCAGTCTCAATAAACAAGAATTTACAGAAGATGCCAGTGCTCTAAGGTACAGTAGGCCAGTAGAAGGTTTGCCCTCCCAATGCGTGTGTGGCTCTTCCTATGACGTCGATCAGGCCATGGTGTGCAAGAAAGGGGGCTTCATATGCATGAGGCATGACGAGGTAAGGGATCTCACAGCAAATATGTTGAAGGAAATCTGCCGTGATGTCAGAGTAGAACCGACCCTCCTTCCATTGGACGGTAAGAATTTCCAACATAGGACTTCAAACACATCCAACGAAGCCCGTGTTGACGTCAGTGCTCGAGGATTCTAGACGGGGAACAGCGAGCCTTATTCGACATCAGGATTTTTTCTCCCATGGCTGCATGTCACCGTAACTTAGCTCTCGATGCTGCACACAGGGCATATGGGGAGAGAATTCTGAACTTTGATCAAGGCAGCTTCACTCCTCTGGTGTTCACAACCTCTGGTGGGATGGGACCAAGTGCAAGATGCTTCTACGCCAGACTCAAGGAGGTGCTATCCGAACAGAAGCAGCAGCCCAGAAGTTATGTTACAGCCTGGATGAGATGTCGACTGTCCTTCTCTCTCCTTAGGTCGGCTTTGCTCTGCCTCAGGGGAACGAGAGCATCGTCTCCAAAGCCGACAACAGTTGCAGACATTGACTATGAGGCAACAGTTACTGAATGCCGCATAGATATGTGATTCAACTAACTCAACACAGCTAGGATAGCTACTTATGTATTAGGATATTTAATTTTAAGGTAATAAAATGGTGGCAGAGGTATGGCTATAAGGGGAGGATTGAGGCCATTTGAAGAAAAAAAAATTGTAGTAGTAGTTAGTCAGCCGGAGGATGATCAGCCCGCCAACTATTGCTACGCCTCCCTCCCCATCTCTCAGTTTTCTGGACTATGTACTGTACACTCTGCCTCCACCACTACTCCTCTTCTTTCACTTTTTCTTCTTCTACAAAAGAAAAAATCAGTGGTCTGTGCGTCACAACATACTGACTCCCTGTATGCATGTTGTTGGCTGGATGATATACAGCCTGTACATACTGTACAGGAAAGGGGAGAGACACATACACTGAAATCACAAAGGATTAGGGGGTAAGAGGGAGCATTGACACTGAAATTGTTAGGGCAACACTGAAACTGTACTGTATATGTGGAAGGAAAAACATTGACATTATTGGCAGGGTGTGACACTAGCACTGCTAACAGTGGATGGTAATGACAATGTTAGTAAGGTGGCAACACTGCCATGAGGGAATGACACTGCTGGCAGGGATTGACACTGCTGGCAGGGAGTGACACAGGGAGTGACACTGCGAGTAGTGGGTGACACTGTTGGCAGGAGATGACAATGCTGGCAGGGGATGACACTGCTGGCAGGGGGTTACACTGTTGCAGGGTGTGAAAGTGAAAAATGAATTGGAGAAGTAAACTTCTTTTGTGTAAAACCTGACTGAAATTTAAAAAATAAAGGTAGAGGTGCAGCGGAAGGAAGACGGGGGGGGGGGGGGAGGGAAGGTGGAGGAGGATAGAGAGATTTGATGAGATGTAAATCGCTGTGAGAGACACTGGAAATGCTGCGGAAAACAAATGCAAATAGTGTAATTGTTCGAGGTTCCATGAGCATACACACACCCACACTGTGGAGTTGTGTACCCGCACTCACTACACACTGTGTGGTGTTTATGTAATGCGAACGAGCCGAGCGAGTGAATGAGCGTGGGCACGAGTGCTGTCCTCTGTTGGCGTGATTGAAGAGTGCAAGAGAGCTGCCACCTAGCGGTTTGGATGAAGTTGGATGTCTGAGTAGTTAGATGACATAGCACGAAGTAAACCGCAACTGTAAAGACTGTTTCATTGAGCCGTCAGTAATCAAGTAGAACTTGAAATGGTGCAGTGAGTAGGATCCAGTGCTCGTCTATAGCGGCTTGTTTCTATGTATTCAAGATGGAGAAGCAGCTGGAACAGCTGACGGCCCTTCTGATGCAGCAAGCAGAGATGGCTAAGCAAGCACAGGAAGAATCTCAGCGTAGGGAAGAAAACATGAGCCAAATCCTGGAGCATGTGGTCTCTTAACAGGAGCCAAGTCACCACAGCTCAACGACTACAAGTGGCGCAGCCGCCACCAGGAACAGTGCTCCACGGCAGGCCAAGTTTCCCTTCGGCGCTGCACCCGCTCAGCACTTGTTGTCTCGGCTTCACTACGGAAGTTTATTACCTGGCGCCACAAGTTTAAGGGGTACGTGACTTTGACGAAGATCTCCTCCCTGCCCCCAGCCGAGCAGAGAGCAGCACTTGTGTCTGTGCTGGACGACGAGTGGACTCAATCCTTCGCTACGGAATTGGTGTAGCTGACGACACAGAGTTAGAGCCTGTCCTCGATGCGATGGAGGCGTATCTTCGGCGACAGCGTAACGTCATCGTGGACCGGAGAGACTTCTACTCAAAGAGTTCAAGAACCGGGTGAAACGTTTGACGACTTCCTGTGTGCTGTGTAGGAAATAGCAAATTTCTGTGACTTTTGTGAGTCTTGTAGAACTTGAACACACACCCACACTGTTGAGTTATGTACCTGCACTCACTACACACACCCACACTGTTGAGTTATGTACCTGCACTCACTACACACACCCACACTGTTGAGTTGTGTACCCGCACTCACTACACACACCCACACTGTTGTGTTGTGTACCCGCACTAGGGAGTGACAGTTTTGCAAAAGTTTTCAAAATCTAATTGCTTGGGTTGGATTATTTGTCTATCGGCCACGC
This sequence comes from Homarus gammarus, assembly GCA_958450375.1. Taxonomy (NCBI): domain Eukaryota; kingdom Metazoa; phylum Arthropoda; class Malacostraca; order Decapoda; family Nephropidae; genus Homarus; species Homarus gammarus. The sequence continues at coordinate 1,466,492 of CAUDMG010000412.1, read as the reverse complement.
TAATTCCGAATATGTTTGAGTTTTTTACATCATTGCATTAGAAGGTTTGTGGATACTTTTGGGTTTGGCATGAAAAACGCGAAAAAACTGTAAATAATAAAGGGACTGGCAATGTGGCACAACCTGTTAAAATCAAGTTATGGAATTGGATTATTCGACTACTGTGTACACTGGTTCATAATATGCTATTGTTTTACAACTCAATGCGCTACAAATTATGCCGATATTTTTGCTGCAAGTCACCACATAGGTATATTTCGAAAACCAGGGCCCAATATTACCAACGGCGTGGATAGATTCCGTGGAATGAATTCAGGACATTCCCGCTCATGGAACATTACCAAACTCCGTATATGTGCCAATGGCAGGCCAATGGCAATATTTACAGAGTTTGCTGAGGCTCCCTAGACGGGAATGCCCTGAATTTATTCCACGGAATCTATTCACGCCGTTGGTAATATTCGTCCCAGGACTGATCAACGAATTCAGCCCAAGTAGCTTGACTTGGACAGTTAAGGACAAAATCTCAGTCCGTACTTTTGAATAAAATATTGTTCAATAGGTGGTGATATTGAAGTGCTGAAAGTTGTTTTTTCTGTGTTGTTTTGCAGTTAGTTCAAAGGGCCGCCACCAAGATGGGTCGTCCTAAGATTAGCAACACTCAGCTGCGCCAGGGTAACGATAAGGTGTTCGGGGTTCGGATGCCTCTGCCATCTTCCTGAGCACTGTCATCCACTGCCGACACTTTACACGACATCCTCTCCATCTCCTCCTTACTCTTTGACCTCATCTTCTCAGTTTTCCTCTCTTCCTCAGCCCTTTTCTTTGCCCTCTTCGCTTCCTTCTCCCTCTCTTCTTTCAGCTTGGCAGTCACAATTTTGTCAACGCCATCAATGCAGCCCTCCCTTCCCGGTTTCCTCTGGGCTGCCAGGAAGCTTTTCTCTCGTTCGTGCACTTTGCTGTCGTCTGCCACATCAAACAACTTCTCAGCTATATCCTCGAACCTCATCTTCAGCTTCCCGTTCTTCGTTTTCTTCCTTTTCTGTTTCTGTCCATTTCCCTTCATCATCATCGTCTCCCTCCGCATCCTCCACAGGTCGTGGACTCTCATTTTCACCCTGATTTCAGAGATAGTGGGGACAGTGGCCTTCCTATACACATCCAGTACCTTCTCAGTCACCTTGTTGGTGGCATCCATGTAATCAAAAGCATTTGTTCTTCTCCTTAACCTCTCGTTTTCTGATTTATAAGCCAGGGCACTTCCAACTTCCTTGTTCAGAGGCAACTTGTTAGATGGCAGAGGCATCCGAACCCCGAACACCTTATCGTTACCCTGGCGCAGCTGAGTGTTGCTAATCTTAGGACGACCCATCTTGGTGGCGGCCCTTTGAACTAACTGCAAAACAACACAGAAAAAACAACTTTCAGCACTTCAATATCACCACCTATTGAACAATATTTTATTCAAAAGTACGGACTGAGATTTTGTCCTTAACTGTCCAAGTCAAGCTACTTGGGCTGAATTCGTTGATCAGTCCTGGGACGAATATTACCAACGGCGTGAATAGATTCCGTGGAATAAATTCAGGGCATTCCCGTCCAGGGAGCCTCAACAAACTCTGTAAATACTGTCATTGGCCTGCCATTGGCACATATACGGAGTTTGGTAATGTTCCATAAGCGGGAATGTCCTGAATTCATTCCACGGAATCTATCCACGCCGTTGGTAATATAGGGCCCTGGTTTTCGAAATATACGTATGTGGTGACTTGCAGCAAAAATATCGGCATAATTTGTAGCGCATTGAGTTGTAAAACAATAGCATATTATGAACCAGTGTACACAGTAGTCGAATAATCCAATTCAATAACTTGATTTTAACAGGTTGTGCCACATTGCCAGTCCCTTTATTATTTACAGTTTTTTTCGCGTTTTTCATGCCAAACCCAAAAGTATCCACAAACTTTCTAATGCAATGATGTAAAAAACTCAAACATATTCGGAATTAGCGTGGCCGATAGACAAATAATCCAACCCAAGCAATTAGATTTTGAAAACTTTTGCAAAACTGTCACTCCCTAACCCGCACTCACTACACACCCACAATGTTGAGCTGTGTACCCGCACTCACTACACACCTACTTTGTTGAGCTGTATACCCACACACACACACACACACACACACACGCCTTATAAAAACAGTATCTTGCTAACTTTGAACCCCTGACATGACCTCCTAAGCCAAAAACTCGGGCCCTGTGACAGTTACGTGGTCAGGGGCTCAGGTTGTCATGTAAAGTAATAAGTGAGAACCAGAGAAGACACTCTTAATTCCTTAACTCCTATTAACTCACACGAGTCACTATTAACTCCTATTTACTCACAGGAGACACTTTTAACTGCTATTAACTCACAGGAGACATTCTTAACTGCTATTAACTCACAGGAAACACTCCTTACTCTTATTAACTAACTGGAGACACTTTTAATTCTTATTAACTCACACACTCTAACTGCTATTAACTCAATGGAGACACTCTTAACTCTTATTAACTCACACACTCTAACTGCTATTAACTCAATGGAGACACTCTTAACTGTTATTAGCTAGCTGAAGACACTCTTATCTGCTATTAAATCACAGAAGACACTCTTAACTAGTACTCACTGGGAAGACTCTTAACTGCCCCACAACTGCTAGTAAGAAGACTGTGTAGGTTGACACATACACCTTCAAGACGCTCCTGTGCTGTGGTCGCGGCCACGCGAGTTAAGATACTCGTCTTGGGGGATTTTCCTTACAATACCTGTGAACGACAGAGAGAAAGGGAGAAAGGAGTCGGGTAGAGGAGGGGGAGGTAAAGGAAGGGGGTAGAGGAGGGATAGGGAGGGGTATGTAGAGGAGGGGTAGAGAAGGGTAGGTAGAGGAGGGATAGAGAGGGGTATGTAGAGGAGGAGGATAGGCAGGGGTATGTAGAGGAGGGATAGAGAGGGGGACATAGAAGAGAGGTAGAGAGGGGGAGTTAGAGGAGGGGTTGATAGAGGAAGGGGAAGTAGGGGGGGATAAAATATGTGGAGGAGGAGAGGTAGAGGAGGCGTAGAGTAGAGGTAGTAGAGAGGGGGTTTAGGAGGAGGAGGTAGAGAAAAGGGAGAGAGGGGAGGTAGACGGGGAGAGGGAGAAAAAGGACAGATGGAAGAGGGGTACATATTGTAGTGCTGTAAAAATCAAGTGAACCCGGACTCATGGTGATCCCGATTTTACCTGAACACGTCCTTTATAGGTATATGCTGCGATCGGTTTGAGTATGTAATGAGTATATAAAACATGTAGGTCATTTGGTACGTAGTTTATTTAAATGATGACCTGATTTGGGTTTTACCTCTGGTTGACTCCCGTGTTACCTGTCCTGGAAAGGGAAGGTCGGGGTAATGACCATAAGCAGCACGTAACCTATTGTTGAAAAATATGAAGCTCCTCCAACTGTCAAATTCGCAAGTCAAGTTAGTGAAAGGGCATGACCATTTAAAAGCTGAATTTATATTAACTTAACCAGCTGTCACTACCAGATATGAAAAAATTGGAAACCAGATATCAGATGAACAACGTTGTTATTGAGAAATCCGACTGTGAGAAAGATTTAGGAGTTATGATAAGTAGGAATCTTAAACCAAGACAACAATGTGTGTTTGCTCGAAACAAGGCAAACAACGTGCTTGGGTTCATAAAAAGTTACAAGACTCGCGAGGTCATCCTAAAACTATATCTTGCGCTTGTGAGACTTCACTTGAACTACGCGGTTCATTTCTGGTCACCGTACTACTGGATGGATATAGAATCCCTAGAAGGAATTCAAAGGAGAATGACAAGACTAATCCAGGGCACCAGGAACCTTGAGTACAGAGACAGGTTAAAGCATCTTAATTTGCACTCCCTCGAGAGACGTCGAGTGAGGGGCGATATGATCGAGGGGTATAAATGGAAGTCAGGGCTAAACAAAGGGGACATTACAAAGGTACTTAACCTATCCAACCAGGAGCGAAATTGTAACAATGGTATTAAATTAGACAAATTTAGATTTAGGTGCGAAGTAGGTAAACATTGGTTTGGACATAGAGTAGTGGATGAGTGGAACAAGTTACCTAATATCATCATTAACTCGATGAGCGATAGGGGTTGGGTGTAAACGGGACTGCCCAATATGGGCTAATAGGCCCACCGCAGTTTCCTCCATTATTATGTTCTCATCGAAAATCCTGTAGTAGTCTTTTACGTTTACCAGAATATTATGTGATAATACTATATTAAAATGCATAGGCCGGGGTCTCCTATTGCCTGGGAGGTCAGAAGTTCTGAAACCGTGGTCTCGTGTGGTCAGGATCACTTGATACTGAGTACTGTGTACACTGCCCGGCAAGACTGTTGTGTGTACACTGCCTGGTGAGAATGTTGTGTGTACACTGCCTGGCGAGAATGTAGTGTGTACTCTGCCTGGCGAGACTGAGTGCACTACATCACCACCAGCCCCCACTGCTACAGTACCTCTAGCATAGAACCTTTCACTATGTTGCTTCGGCCGTTTTGACCAGCAGTGACACTAACATAATGCTGCCACTTTAGATCCATTACACACACACACACACACACACACACACACACTACATCCTTGACCATAGGAGGATCAAAACCTATTTAGGCGCTGCTCCTGCTGTGCAGTTGCCCCCCTTGGCTATGTTCAGCCATTCCTTAAGTCCCTCTCCTCGGTAATGCCGTCATAACCTTGCCAGCCCATCATAATTTTTTGCATTTAATTTGGTTTAAACTTCAGATCTGATATCTCTAATTTTTTTAAATGGTCATTTTGCTCCCAGCAAACTTAATTTGGTTTCTGACAATTTAATATTATTTACTTATCTCAATGAAACACAAACCCCTTCATTTGAAGATATTTTGGAATATTATTTTCTTTGTGTTTTGTAATTCCTAGTTTTGTTGTACCAAATTTCAGTCCCAATTAATTAATTTTATGTATGTTTTATTTCAGATATATCTTCGAAAGTTGCAATTGTACATTTTAAAGACCTGACACATAAGGCACTTAAAGCTAGGAATTCAGACTGTTAACCCCCAGTTATATAATCCTCTATAATGTTACCCACTTACAATATCTCATCTCCCATCTGTCCACCACTGCGGACCTCGATGAAGAGATTCAACATCGGATCAGATATGCATCTCAAGCCTTTGGCAAACTCTGTACTCGTCTGTTCAGCTGTAGGGAGCTGAAATTATCTACAAAGTTGCACGTATATCAAGGAATGGTCCTCCCCACCCACCTATATATGGAAGCGAGACCTGGGTCACGTACAGGAGGCTCCTCATGACACTTGAAAACTTTCACGAACGTAGTCTACGTTCCATCCTCCGAGTTCGCCGGGAAGACAAGAGAACAAATGCCAGTATTCTCGCTGAGCATCGAGGCTACTATTATCCATGAACAAATACGTTGGACTGGCCATGTTACACGCATGGACGACAGTAGACTGCCAGAGAAGCTACTTTACAGTCACCTAAGGAATAGTAAACATAACGCTGGCGGAAAACTGAAAAGGTATAAGTATAATCTTAAGATAAACCCGAAAAAGTGCCAAATCAACCACCTCACCTGGGAGACGATCACTGCACACCGTAACGCTTGGAAGAGCACCACACAAGAAGGAGTCAATACTTTCAAGTTAGCCTGGCTTCATACCGAGGCAGACAAGCACCAATGCCGGAAAGACGCTGCCGCCGCCCCTCCCGCACTAGATGTAGTAACATGTGTGTTCAACCCTTCCGGTCCCGTATCGGCCTCTCAAGTCACCTCAGAGCTCACCATCGAATGTGACATCCTTTATAACTCATATCATTGGATCATAGCTGGATGATCGTCATACTCGATTCCGAGTGACAGGAAAGTAGTAGTAGTAATAGTATGTGTGTGTGTATGTGTGCGTAAATTGAAGCATGAGAAGGAAAAGAGAATAAAAAAAAATACTAAAGATAATAACAGAAATATAAACACAAAATTATTATAATTTATTTTGTGTGACTGTAAACATAAACAACAGATGAACAGCAGAGCGCTCTTATAAGAAGGAACAAATGAACATCAACTTTTATAACAAAAACAAAAGAAAATCAGCTATTATGAAAGGAACAACATATACAACAGACTTCAGAAGACCTTCACCTGTTATTAATGGCCAGGAGTTAATAGAGAGCTAATGACACTGGTGGCCCTTGATGTAGAACAGAGAGAGAGAGAGAGAGGATGGCTCCTCCACCACATCTTTATCATCTCTACTGACCAGAAGGACTTCCTTTCACCACCTGCTTCCCCACCCTTCACCATCTGCCTCCCCACCTTCCACCTCCTGCCTCCCCGTCCCCTCCCTCCATCTCCTGCCACCCCACCCTTCATATTCTGCCAGCCCTCCTGCCACTTTATGCCACCCCTCTCCACTTCCTGCCACCCCTCTCTCCACTCCTGCCACCCCACACTCCACCTTCTACCGCCCCATCCTCCCCATCATGCCACCCCTCCCTCCACTTTCTGCCACCCCTCTCTCCACACCTGCCCCCCCACCCCTTCCACCTCCTGCCACCCCTCCCTCCACCATCTGCTACCCTTCCCTAAACCTCCTGCCACCCCCACTTCCACTTACTGCCACCCCTCCCTCCTTCTTCTGCCACCCCACCCTCCACATTCAGCAACCCTTCCCTTCACCTTCTGCCACCCCTCCCTTCACCTCCTGCCACCCTCCTCCACCACCTGCCACCCTCCCCTACATCTCCCGCTACCCCCCTCCACTTCCTGACACCCCTCCTCCACTCATGCCACCCACCCACTCCCTCCAACACCTGCTACCCTTCCCTCCCCCTTCTGCCACCCCTCCATCCACCTCCTGCAACCCCTCCCTCCACCTTCTGCCACCCCTTACTCCACCTCCTGCCTTCCCTCCCTCCATTTCCTGTCACCCCTACCTCCACCTTCCTCCTCCTTCCTCCACCCCCCCACCTTCTTCCACCCCTCCCTCCACCACCTGCCACCCCTCCCTCCACCTCCTGCCACCCCTCCCTCCACCTCTTGCCACCCCTCCCCTCCCCTCCACCTCCTGCCACCCTTCCCTTCACTTCCTGCCACCCTTCCCTTCACTTCCTGCCACCCCTCCCCCCATCTCCTGACACCCCACCCTCTACCTCCTGACACCCCTCCCTGTACCCCTTGTTACCCCACCCTCTACCCCGTGTCACTCCTCCCTCCACCTCCTGCCACTCCTCCACCCACCAAATAGTCAGTCATCGACGTATTTTTCACTCGTAAATTTCCCACTTACGGCATCAGCTGGACTGAGGGGACACACGCACACTTTCTGGTACAGATTGGGAGAAGACATGTGCCTGTTGTACCCTGGTGAGAGGCGCCAAGTGCAGGTCATAATTAAGGGAAGAAAAAATATGAAACTGGGAAATTCTTGAGGTATGACGTGGTGAGGGAGACACAGATCCCCGGGGGTGTGTGGTCCTCACCCTAAACGACCCCTGTTTTACAGCAGTACCCCCCGACCTCCCCCTCCCCACACACACTACCTCTAACCTCCCTAGCTGGTGATCAATAGAGCACATCCAGTTGCAGAAGACACTCGGGACACCGCTTATGTCGTCTTTGCTGTCATCTTTGTGGAGCTGTTTAATGGAGGCTTCTATACATGCCGTCTCTCACATCGCTTTGTTGAGGAGGAAAATAACTTAAGGGCCTTTGATAATGGGGAGTTGAGCGACATATGCCGGACATGTTGTCGGGGAGCACTGGTGTGAGAAGATGTTTTGTGCTCGTAAAGTATTTTGATGTGTGTGAGGAGAACAAGTGAAGGAGGGGAGGAAAATGTAAGGGAATGAGAAAGAGAAAAGTTGAGAGGATATAGGAATTTAGAGAGAGAGAGAGAGAGAGAGAGAGAGAGAGAGAGAGAGAGAGAGAGAGAGAGAGAGAGAGAGAGAACTCTTTAATTGTACAGTACTTAGAAAATGACTCGGGAACACATCCGACGTGCTTTAGATGAGAAAACCTCATTCACAGACACACAAACACCTGATCTTGCATCACCAGGTAAGGACAACAATACCTCAATGGTCACGTAAGCCCTGAAGTTGCAGTCGTGACTAACACAACAAGCGTCCACCAGATAGTTATCTTAATGGAGCATTGGAATTATTAATGAGTTCTCAGACAGGTCCTCGTGCTCCACTATCGAGGTTCACATTACCAGGTATTAGACTGTCGTGATAATTATGTTCACTTGCAGGTAATTCTCAGGCGTTTGGAGTTTTTGTTAAGCTGAGTACCAAAAGCTTATGTGGCCTGTGGTGTCAAGCTTTCTCCTGAAATAACCTGCCTTAACCTAACCTGTCATGACCTAACTTGTCCTCACCTATCTTAACCTAACCTGACCAAACCTAACCTAAACTAGCCAGATTTAACCTGCCCTAATCTAACCTGACCTATCCTGCCCTGGCCTTACATGACCTGATTTAATCATCACGTGACCTAACCTGTCCTGACCCACAGAGATATGGAGACGCAGTAAACCATTTCGCCTTGGATTGTGAGAAGACTGAACCAACCACTGCACGGCCTCCACAGGTCTAAGTCTACCCTCGCACGGCACCCTCAGGTACAGGTCTACCTTCACACGTCACCCGCAGGTCCAGGTCTGCCCTCACACGTCACCCGCTGAAATATTTAGTTTTGGGATCTGGCCATTGTCCATAAGGATTTTGCCCAGAAGGATTTTGGTCGTGTTCGAGTCTGGCGATGATGAAAAGTAAACAAGAGAGTTTCGTGATGAGTATGACAAAACACAGTGAGAGACCTAAAGGCCTGTTACGATCACGGCAGAAAAGGTTGTTTCATATTCACAAATCATTGTGTTGGTTGATTCCCTCTACAAAGGAATAAATTTTACAGTCGTTAAGGTTCATACTGTCATAAATAAATAAACAAATCACTGAGTTTCTTGTAGGTATCGTGAGAGAGATACATCTGAGACAACAATGGATGTTATCGTGTGAGTGAGTGAGTGGTGAGTGAAAGACGCAGGCGACCTGGCCACCAGCCAACCCGTTAAAAATGTTATGCTGCCGGAGTGGGAATGTCTTCATTAAGCGTTGTGGGAGACACTGACGGAACATCTTATGGCTTCTGGCAGAGCACCGTGACCCTCCATAGAGCTCTCTCACACAAACCATCTATAACCAATTAGTCACACGAACCATCTATAACATGTCAGTCACACGAACCATCTATAACCTGTCAGTCACATAAACCTACAGTCACACGAACCATCTATAACCTGCAATCACACGAACCATCTATAACCTGTTAGTCACACGAACCATCTATAACCTACAATCACACGAACCATCTATAACCTGTTAGTCACACGAACCATCTATAACCTGTCAGTCACACAAACCTACAGTCACACGAACCATCTATAACCTGTCAGTCACACGAACCATCTATAACCTACAATCACACGAACCATCTATAACCTATTAGTCACACGAACCATCTACAACCTGTCAGTCACACAAACCTACAGTCACACGAACCATCTATAACCTGTCAGTCACACGAACCAACTATAACCTGTCAGTCACACAAACCTACAGTCACACAAACCATCTATAACCTGTCAGTCACACAAACCTACAGTCACACGAACCATCTATAACCTGTCAGTCACACGAACCATCTATAACCTACAGTCACACGAACCATCTATAACCTGTCAGTCACACGAACCATCTATAACCTGTCAGTCACACAAACCAACAGTCACACGAACCATCTATAACCTGTCAGTCACACGAACCATCTACAACCTACAGTTACACGAACCATCTATAACCTGTCAGTCACACGAACCATCTATAACCTGTCAGTCACACAAACCTACAGTCACACGAACCAACTATAACCTGTCAGTCACACAAACCTACAGTCACACGAACCATCTATAACCTGTCAGTCACACGAACCATCTATAACCTGTCAGTGTCTCACGAACCATATATAACGTGTCAGTGTCACACATAAGAACATAATAAAATAAGGAGTCTGCAATAGGCCGGTTGGCCTGTGCATGGCAGCTCCTGTCGAGAGTTACTACCACTCTCTATCATCCATGAATCTATCGAGCCTCCCTTTGAAACTTTCCAGCGTTCCAGCACTTACTACAAGGTTGCTAAGCTTGTTCCACTCGTCCACCACCCTATTTGTAAACCAGTTCCTTCCTATCTCCCTCCTAAACCTAAGCTTATCCAACTTGAATCCGTTGTTCCGAGTCTTATCCTGCTCGGATATTATAAGAACTTTATCCATATCACCTTTATTGATTCCTTTCACCCACTTGAATACTTCCATCATATCTCCCCGCACTCTTCGTCTTTCTAGAGAATGCAAGTTTAGTTTCTTTAACCTATCCTGATATGGAAGGTTTCTAAGTCCCGGAATCATTTTCGTCATTCTTCGCTGCACTGACTCTAGTGAATTGATATCCATTCTATAATAAGGGCACCAGAACTGAACCGCATAATCGAGGTGCGGCCTGACTAGCGAAAGATATAGTTGCAATATGACCTCTGCACTCTTATTACTTACACTTCTAGATATAAAACCCAATACTCTTTTTGCCTTATTTCGAACATTAACGCACTGTTTTCTAGGCCGTAGGTCCGGGCTTACAAGTACCCCTAGGTCTCTTTCACAAGTCGACTTCTCTAGGTTGATGTTGTTAAGGCTGTATACATTGACAGAATTTGTTCTTCCAATATTAAGTAAACTGCACTTGCTGGTGTAGAATTTCATTTGCCATTTTTCAGACCACCCCTGCAGTTTATTTAGATCCTCCTGTAATGTATTTGCATCCTGCCCTGAATTAATCTGCCGCCCTATTTTGGTGTCAACCGCAAACTTGCTTATGTCACTGCTGATCCCAGTATCTAGATCGTTTATGTAGATTATGAACAAGAGTGGGCCTAGTACTGACCCCTGGGGAACCCCACTGGTTACACGACCCCACTCAGATTTAACACCATCTACGCTGACCCTCTGCGTTCTATCGGTGAGCCATGATTTTATCCAATTTAAAAGTTTCCCCTCGATACCAAGAGCCTTAACTTTTCTCAGAAGCCTCTGATGCGGTACTCTGTCAAATGCTTTGCTAAAGCCTAAGTAAATAACATCGTAATTTTAGTCATTATCTACTACCTCAAAGACTTTCCTAAAAAATGTCAGCAGATTTGTTAGACAAGATTTTCCCTTTGTAAACCCATGTTGAGAGTCGTAGATTAATTTGCTTTTCTCTGAATGCAATCGGATGTTATCTGCTATAATTGATTCAAGAAATTTCCCCACTACTGACGTCAAACTGATCGGTCGGTAATTTGACGCTGATGCTCTGTCTCCCTTTTTGAATATGGGTACTACATTTGCCTGTTTCCACAAGTCTGGCACAACTCCGGTGTCTAATGATTTTGTAAATAAGTTTACGAGGGGTCAGTTAATCTGTTCCCTACAATCTTTCAAGACTCGTGGGAAAATTTCATCCGGTCCTGGGATTTTGTCTTCTTTAGTTTATTTATCTTCTTAAGAACATCCTCTTTTCTGATAGTGATATTCTTTAATTTCACTTCTTCTTTTCCCTTAAATATCGGTTCCACCTCTGGAATTTCATCGCGAATTTCCTCTGTGAAAACTGATAAGAAATAGCTGTTCAATGTTTTGCATATTCCTTCACTGCCATTTATCACTTCTCCCCTCCCTGATTTGAAAGGCCCAACTTTGTTCTTAACCGTTGTTCTATATACCTGGAAAAATCCCTTGGGATTCGCCTTGGATTCTCTTGCTATTTTTATTTCATAGTCTCTCTTTGCTTTCCTTACATTTTTCTTAACATTCCTAGATAGTTCATTATACCTATTTCTGAGCTGCTCCTTCCCTCCCTTTAATTTCTTATATATTCCTTTCTATACAACATTTTAATGTATCCTTGACGAAGAGTGCGACCCTTCGCCCCTTCCTACCTTCCCTATCCTTGTGAAAAAGGTTGTACCCTTCTATGTGGTACTCTGATAAAAAAAATTTGCTCGCCAGATTCCTCCAAGTTTCGGTGATTGCTATGACGTCTACATTCTCGGTATATACAACCGCTCTCCGCAAGTCTATTTTATTTCTAACGCTCCTACTGTTTGTATAGTATACATTTAAACCTACCCTTCCCTGGTCCTGTTTTACCCCTTGTCCTGAGTAACCAATTTTACTTCCCAGGACCAGCTTGTTTTTTTACTCCCACTTTCTCCGACCTCTCTCTACTGGCGAAACCCCCCCTTTGGAGTAACAATTTCACGCTCCAGGGATGCAGACAACGTCTTTACCCCAGCACGAGACAAGTGTACTCCATCACGACAGTACAGGTAGTCTTTGCCATAGAATCGTTGCTAGTTATCAATGAATGCCCAACCATTGTTTGCACAATGTTTTTCCAGTCGGCAATTTATAGCAATTGCCCTGGACAGCCATTCACGACCAACCCCTCTTCTAGGCAAGACACCACATACTATCGGGATCCCTCCCCTATCTCTAATCTTCCCCAGCGCCTCACTATACCTCTTGAAAAGTTCCTCAATCCTAACCTTTCCTATGTCGTTTCCTCCCACACTAAGACACCCTACTGGATTGGTATCCTCCCCTGACAAAACCCTATCTATCCTCTCAGCTACATGCCCTATCCCAGCCCCAGGAAAACACACCCTAGTCCTACGTTTCCTATCTCTTACACAAAAAGTCCTATAACCTGTCAGTCACACAAACCTACAGTCACACAAACCTACAGTCACACGAACCATCTGTAACCTGTCAGTGTCTCACGAACCATATATAACATGTCAGTGTCACATGAACCATGTATAACCTGTCAGTTACATAAACCATCTATAACCTGTCAGTGTCACACGAACCATATAAAACCTGTCAGTGTCACGCGGACCATATATAACCTGGCAGTGTCACGCGGCCCATATATAACCCGTCAGTGTCACGCGGACCATATATAACCTGGCAGTATCACACGGACCATATATAACCTGGCAGTCACACGAACCATATATAACCTGTCAGTGTCACGCGGACCATATATAACCTGTCAGTGTCACGCGGACCATATATAACTTGTCAGTCACATAAATCATCGATAACCTGTCAGTGTCACACGAACCATATATAACCTGTCAGTGTCACGCGGACCATATATAACCTGTCAGTGTCACGCGGACCATATATAACCTGGCAGTGTCACACTAACCATATATAACCTGTCAAGTGTCACGCGGACCACATATAACGTACAGTCACACGAGCCTTTTATTGTATAACCTGTCAGCAGAGCCGTAGCCAGGAATTTTTGAGCCATGGACTCAACTGTTTGCCTACAGACATCTCTGTTGCTCAAATACAGACGTGAAGTAATATAACATACTGTACTCTACTCTGTTTTGAAAAATAACCGATTTTTTCTTGACTTAGCGGAAGAAAATTATGAGATGGAATTATTGGGAGAAGAACAAGATATTTGGAAGGAAATGGAAAGAGTTGCTTCATGGAAGGACCAGTTGAGGGTGAAGAGATAGGAAGAAGACTGAGGAAGGAGGAAGGTGGAAGGTGGGAGGAAGTAAAGACGTAGGAAGATGAAAGAGGCTAAGGTAAGGGGAAAGAGATGGAGAAATTTTGCATATGACATCGAAATGTGTACAACAATGAGTGATGCATTAGCCAGCCTAATGAAAAAAATGTGTCATGTTTTTAACTACAAACAATTACACGGGTAATTACAGCAATTTCGGTATCTACTCAATAAATAACCGTGAACAGTAAGAACAAACTTAATTTTCTTATCATTTCATTTCACTTAAAATGTTTCAAACACAAGTTATCAGAATAAATACGACTAAGCCAATTGTCGTGATCCCAATATCCTTTATACCTGGGGAGTGAAACCTACCCCAAGTTATTATCAAATAAAGGAACAAATAGGGAACACGGCAATAATTATCCCCACAAAAACTTACTCAACTAAATGTACTTGAATAAGTATGAACAAGTTGAAATAAGTAAGTCACAAAAGGGAAGATAATTAATTAATTCAATTTATGTTCTAAAGGGAGTACTGACTATAGCAAACAAGAATTTAAGGGAATAAGTAATTGCATATTAATATAAGAGTGATGCCGGAAGGGTGAAAATACACCGAAAGGAGTTAGACCAAACGAATATTACTTAACATAACTATATTACATAGACATACAATATATATACAATCCCTACAAAATAGTTATTTCCTACCAAACAGGAGATTCCTTACCACCAGGATCCCTTCCTAGGCCTAACTAAACGTGTCACTAATACCTGATACCCCTAGGGCATTGCAGAAGACTGGACAAGGCACTGGACAAGGGTCAAGGCTAGAGAACGAATGGACACGTCTACCATATGCCACGGTTTTTCGCTACTGGGGAAGCGTGCCCACGGGGTGGAGGAGCGCGTCTCATATCACGTGATCCAGGACATTTGCTAGATAATTTATATAATTAATTAATACTACTCTTGAGTTGACTTAACAGAGTAACACAATGATGCATATTAATAACATACATAAATATACAATTAACCTAAGTAACTAAGAACAATAATAATATAATAAGTACAATTAACAAATTATTAATAGCTTGTGCGAATTGGAGGCGTGAACATATGCCTCACGCTATGCGAGTTCCCGAGCGCCACAGGCACGTGACACAATAAATAACCTTATTTGTAATGACCACTGACGATAACATATTTCAATCTTTGTTCTGTGTCTTACCTTTTTTCAAACAAAATTAATAATTTTGAATTTGTTTGACAAGATATGAGTAAAAAAAAAACACAACTCATTTTACTAAAACACAAATGTTCTTCGTGATCACTTTCTATTGAACTTTCAAACGCAATTTTTCAAAACAAATATGGCAGTGTTTAACCTAAGTTGATCACTGAAGTAGTTATAGTGCTTTATTTATTTTATATTTTTATGAATATTAATCACTACATTGGCAATAATGTACGATACACAACATGGCCCACACTTGTCAAAAAGAATACCTTGCACACACCAACGCTCAAAAGAAAATAAGCCAAGTGAACGTCTGACGGTCTGTACGTCTTGCCGTTCACAGAAGTTGACGTCACGAATTGACAGCCGGCTTTGTCTGAAATATAATAATACTTAAAAAAACAATCGTAATAAAATCAGTCAATAAATTGTGTCGTTTGAAAACGGCATAAAAGTAAATTTTAATTAATAAAAGATTTTTCTTTTTCAAGAAGCACTTGTCAAAATTCTGTCACATTGCTTAGCCCACTGAGTACGCCCCCCTCCCCTCTACCTGAAGAGCCCAGGGCAGCTGCCCCTCAGGCCTTTCCCTAGGAACGGCACTGCCTGTCAGTCATTCAGACTAAGAGAGACGAAAATCTTCCCAGATCCTGTCTCGTTGCCATCCGCCTAGTTGGTGAAGGCGTTGTTGAGGTGGGTAATACAGACGATATTGAGGTTGGTGGTGGAGGCATTCTTGAGGTGGGTAGTGGAGCAGTATTGATCTGGGTGATGGTGGCGTTGTTGAGGTGGGTCGTGGAAGCACTGTTGAGGTGGGTGGTGGTGGCGTTTTTGAGGTGGGTGGTGGTGGCGTTGTTGAGGTGGGTGGTGGTCGCGTTGTTGAGGTGGGTGGTGGTCGCGTTGTTGAGGTGGGTTGCGTCGTTGTGGTGGGACGCGTCATTGAGATGGGTTCCGGCGGCATCAATAAATTATGAAAATACCACCCTCTACCCTCACCACCCATCATCACCCTCCATTCATCACCATCATTTATGCATCATTTACCCATCACCACCCTCCACCCATCACTACTCATCGCCCCTCGTCATCTTTCACCCATCATTATCCTCAACCCTTCACCACCCTACACCTATCACCATCCATCATCACCATTCACCCATCACCACCATCATCATCATTCACCCTTCACCACCCTCCACCCATCACCACCCATCATCACCATTCACCCATCACCACCAACATCACCATCATTCACCCATCACCATTCATATGATGACGGGTGGTAGTGGGTGATGATGGGTGAAATATGATGATGTGTATTGATAAGTGAGGGATGATGATGGATTGTAATGGATGGTTGGTGATGTTGAGTGATGGATGATGATGGATGCGTGAAGGGTGGGGATGAGTGAAATATGATGAAGGGTGATGATGGGTGGTAATGGTTCACCACCCATGATGCTTCTTCACCTACCATCACCGGTATAGTTTATACCACACTCCCTCACACCACCACCACCACCCACTGTGTTATTGTGGTGCGTCACAGCACTAATGGCGCTATTCTAACATTTAACATAAAGACGCAGAGATGCCAATGTAACTTATCAGCTCTGTTCATTGTATATTTTCAGCCTTTGGGCTGCTATGTTTTCTTAATAAACCGTTAATTATTATTATAATTTAAAAACAACCAGTGCTCGGGTATTTCAAATAACTTAATTTTCGCTTCTTTATGTCCCAGTTATACCTTGTGACGTTTATGCGCCAGCTGCACATGTACTGTATCTGGGCACATGTATGACCTCTTTCTGTTCTGCAACAAAACACTGTCGAGAGTTAACAGATTTAAGCCTTAGACGTAGGACTAAATATCCTGGTATAGTTTTAAGGGAACACGGAAATAGGCCAAAATTCATAAACACAAAACACATTTCATAACGAGCCACTACATGTAGTTCCTTACAAGTGGACCTAACGTGCTCCCCTAAACCCCGACACGTGATACTCCCTAAACATGGTCGAGCTCTGCCACATACAGTACACCAGACAAGGAACACACACACACCTGCCACATACTGGAGGCAGAGAACACACACAGGCCCCTTACTCGAGGCAGGAAACACACTCCTGCCATACACCCCAGGAGGAGAACACTACTACTACTACTAATAATAATAATACTTTGCTGACATCAAGCTGCGATACAATTACATGAGATATTAAAAATATCACGTTCGTTGGTGAGTTCTGAGGGCTACATCTAGTGCGGTAGGGCGGCGGCAGCGTCTTTCCTAAGTTGGAGCATGTCTGACTCGGTTTGCAGTCGGGCTAACTCAAAAGTGTTGACACCTTGTGTATTGCTCCTCCAAGCATTACGGTGTTGAGTGATCGTCTCCCAAATGAAGGAGTTGATTTGGCACTTCTTTCCGGTTTGTCTTAAAACTATCCTTAAAGCTTTTCTGTTGCCCGCCAACGTTGCGTTTGCCATTCATTAGGTGACTGTAAAGTAGCTGCTTTGGCAGTCTACTGTCGTCCATGCAGGTAACATGGCCAGTCCAACGTAGTTGCTCATGGATAATGACAGCCTCGACTCTCCTACAGATGGTGCCAGTAAGAATGCCGATATTCGTTTTCTTGTCTTCCCAGCGACCTCCAAGGATGGAATGTATACTGCGTTGGTGAAAGTTTTCAAGTGCCTTGAGGTGCCTCTTGTATGTGACCCATGTCTCGCTGCCATATAGCGGGGTGGGGAGGACCACTGTAGATAATTTCAGCTCCCTACAGCTGAAGACAAGGAAACAGAGTCTGCCAAAGACTTGAGATGCACAACTGCTCCGATGTTGAGTCTCTTCATCGATGGCTGCGGTGGTGGACATGTGGGTGCCGATATACTGAAAGTGGCTAGCATTTAAGAGGGTAGTACCATAAAGCTGGATGGATGGTGAAGGTGGGGCTGAACCAGGGGCAGGCAGAAAGAGAATATGAGACTGATGTACATTCACCTCAAGGCCGAGGTGAGCAGACGCATCTGCACAGGTGTTCAGGATCTCCTGTGTGAGCGACAAGGGTGAGGTCGTCTGCATTCTGTAGCTCAGTAATGGAAGCTGCCGACACCCTTTCCCTTGCCTAATAAGAACATAAGAACATAAGAATGGAGGAAACTGCAGCGGGCCTATTGGCCCATACTGGGCAGTCCCGTTTACACCCAACCCCTATTGCTCATATGAGCATCCAACCTATGTTTGAAGCAATTCAGCGTATTCGAGTTAATGATGATATTTGGTAACTTGTTCCATTCATCCACTACTCTGTTTCCAAACCAGTGTTTACCTATTTCACGCCTAAATCTAAATTTGTCTAATTTAAAACCATTGTTACGAGTTCGCTCCTGGTTGGATAATTTGAATACCTTTGTAATGTCCCCTTTGTTTAGCCCTGCCTTCCACTTATACACCTCTATCAGGTCGCCCCTCGCTCTACGTCTCTCGAGGGAGTGCAAATTAAGATGCTTTAACCTGTCTCTATACTCAAGGTTCCTAATGCCCGGGATTAGTCTTGTCATTCTCCTCTGAATTCTTTCCAAGGATTCTATATCCATTCTGTAATACGGTGACCAGAACTGAACTGCGTAATCCAGGTGTGGTCTCACAAGAGCAAGATACAGTTTTAGGATGACCTCGCTAGTCTTGTAACTAACACTCCTTTGTATGAACCCAAGTACTTTATTAGCCTTGTTACGAGCAAAAACACATTGTTTACTTGGCTTAAGGTTCCTACTTATCATTACTCCTAAATCTCTCTCGCAGTCGGATTTCTCTATGGCATCGTTGTTCATCTGGTATCTGGTTTCCCTGTTTACATCTCCTATACTGAGTACTTTACATTTGTCGACATTGAATTTCATCTGCCATTTTTCAGACCATTCGAAAAATTTGTTTAGATCTTCCTGTAGTTTTGCCGAGTCCTCGTCAGATTTGATAGCACGTCCTATTTTAGTGTCATCAGCAAATTTACTTATGTTGCTGTCTATGCCGATATCTATGTCGTTTATGTATATAATAAACAATAATGGTCCAATGGGACTTAGTGCCGTTAATGCTCACTCGCTGTTTCCTGTCCTGTAACCACGCCCTAATCCATTTAAGGATGTCACCTTTGATGCCATGAGCTTCTACCTTTCTAATTAGTCTTTCGTGGGAGACTCTGTCGAAGGCTTTGCTAAAGTCGAGATATACCACATCATAATTGTGCCCCTCGTCCACTGATTCGAAAACTGATGAAAAGAATGTTAATAGATTAGTTAGGCAAGAACGTCCGCTTGTGAAGCCATGCTGGGAATCATTGATCAATCGGTGCTTCTCCAGGTGATTTCGAATAGAGTTTGAAATGATTGCTTCCAGTAATTTGCCTACTATTGATGTTAGACTGATTGGGCGGTAGTTAGAGGATAGTGATCTATATCCCCCTTCTTGAAAATCGGTATTACATTCGCTATCCTCCAGGATTCTGGTACTACCTGTTTTTAAGGACATGTTAAACAACTTTGCTAAGGGCATACTAAGCTCTTCCTTACATTCCTTTAATACTCTGGCAAATATCTCATCGGGACCAGGTGACTTATTTGGCTTTAGTTTGTCTATTTGCTTACTAACATCGTTACTAGTCACTACTATCTCACTCAATTTGTTTTCTTCACTATCTCTGAATAGAGTCGGTGCCTCGGGTATCATGTTTAAATTTTCTGTGGTGAAAACTGCTGAAAAATATTTATTCAAATTATTGCTCATTTCTCCGTCGTTATCAGTGAGCTCGCCGGAGTCTGACCTGATGTCGTGTTATGTTGAAAAGACCTTTCATCGGGTACTGGAGGTCCACCGCCGGGTAAATTGGCACTGGCATGAGTAAGGAAGGCAGCCAAGAAATGGAAAAGAGATTTGGTGTCAGTATTCATTCTTGTTTTACCCCCGTTTGGATGGGGAAGAATTCAACTGTGTGCCATTGTGTAGGACACTGTCGTTCATGCCATTGCGGAGTTGTCTCACAATGGCAAATTTTGGTGGGCAGCCAAAATGATTGAGGGTCCGCCAGAGGGCTTCCCTGTTAACCGAGTCGAAGGACGTGGTTAGGTCGATGAATGCCATGTACAAGTCACGATGCTATTCTCTGCATTTTTACTGTATCTGGCGGGCAGCAAAGATCATGTCAGTGGTGCCACATGATGGTCTAAAGACACACTGAGATTCTGAGAGGAAGTTTTCCGTCTCAAGAAAAAGTCTGTGTCAGAGGACTCGGGCGATAATCTTGCCAGCTACGAACAGCAACGAGATATTGACGATAAATATGTCTTAAAGAGCGTGGGAGATTTCCTCCTTTTCCTATATATTCTCCAGGAGAGAGTGGAGATGGCTGGTAAGCAGAGGTCCTCCTGCTTTATACTTTTCGACTGGGATTCCATCAGACCCTGAGGCTTTGTGGATGCTGAGGGACCTGCTAGGTAGAAAGGACATCCACATCGGTATTTTGGTTGAGCAGTGAATGGAAGTGCTCTTTCAAGCACTGAAGAATGCCTTCATCTTTAATTAGGGAGTTACCATCGGGTGAGCGAAGGGGGGCTGCGCCATGTGTGATTGACCCATAAAATGTTTTAGGAGACTTGAAAAATTCGTGCATCTCATGTTAGTTTGCATGTTTTTGCGTTTTACATCCTATATTTTTAAACCAGCCCTTCCTTAAATTGCGAAATTCGCGCTGGGCTGCCCCCTTTCTTCTTGCGAAAGTTATCAACTTTGGTTCGAGACTGAGAGTTGTTCTGCCAGTCAGTTAAAGCAACACGGGTCATTTTCATTCAACCAGTCCTGGTATATTCCTTCGATCTCGCCAAGGGTCTCTAAGCAGGTTTTTGTCAAGACAGTGTCGAGAATATTACATTCGGCACTGGGATTTGGATTGTTTATTGTCGGGTTGTTTATCAGCCCACGCTCGAGCTACTCTCTGAAAGCATGTGCTATTGCTTGATCCCCCAGACGCTTGGTGTTAAACCTCTTCTGGAGGCTTGTAGCTTTCGCCGTTTTGGATAGACGTGAAGTGAGAGTTTGGCTCTGACGATCCGATGATCAGTGTCGCAGTGGTCTGAGTAACGCATGGATCAGGTGATGAGGACATCTCGGCGATCTCTTTCTCTGACAATAATGTAGTCAATGAGATGCCTAGTTTGGATCATGGGTGTTGCCTCGAACCCTTTAACTTGTCGGTCTGCCTATACAAGATATTGGTGATAGTGAGGTTGTGTGTAGCAGACTTGCTATGGAGGAGTAGCCCATTGGGATTAGAGTTGCCTAGTCCATTTCTCCCTATGATTCCCTGTCAAATGTCAGCATCTCTGCCATCTCTGGCATTGGAGTCACCTAGGAACACAACCTTATCTTCACTGGGGATTGAGGTTAGCACTCTATCAAGGTCGGCATAAAAGGCCTCCTTGATGTCATCCTTTACATCCAGTGTTGGGGGCGTTGCACTGATGAAAAAGGGGCCTCATGAAGCGCGCTTTGATCCCAACAGGCTTTTCAGTTAGCCTATGTAGGATGCACTCGGGGGCAAAGCCAACTCCATAAATGCCGTTTCTCTCCGCAGCAGGGTTACCCTTCCAGAAGAATGTATAGCCAGTCCCCCGTTCGGTGAGTAGACCCTCGTCTGGGAGACGGGACTCACAAATGGCTGATATGTCACTGTTATACTAGCCAGCTCTTTTGCCACAAGGACAGTTGTTCTTTCAGGATGCTCATTTGTGCCAGTATCCAGAAGGGTCCTGACCATCCATGCAGCGACCATAAGAGGTTGTATAGTTTGTTTTTGTGTTGATCTGTAATTATGATTGCGTTTTTGACTGCACAAGGTTAACCTTGCTGGGTGCGGTTCCCCTGTCAGGTTGGTTTCATAGGCAGATTGTTTAGGGCACCTTTTTTAGCCCCCTCCCCACGTGGGATGAGCAGAGTGGCTCCTCGAAAGAGCTGTTCAGTCACACAAACGGGACCGGATTTCACTGCTGCCTAGATCCCAGTGCATAAACGACCATCTTATCTATGCCGCCCATGTGCAGAGTTTTGACTAGAGACGTCCCGCAGTCACCTCTGGCTGTCCCTGTCTCCACTCGTCTGTCGCCAAAGGACTTTTTGGGGCATAGGACTTTTGATGATGATGAGAAGTATGATGAGCTGGATGATGGCTGCTCATGAGTTGATTTATGTGGTGAGGCTGGAGCGCAGGCTGCAACCACACATCTTGGCCCTCCCTTTTCCTGATCCAGCGGTGCAGGTGGGGAGAGGGAGAGTTGCAATGAACTGCCGATAGCCCAGTTTGTTGGGTTTCGCCTCAATAGTCTGTCCATCATGCATTGCCTTCGTCGGACTATACCGTTGTTTGGGTCTTGTTGGAGCGCTGTAAGCATGTCTGCCTGATGTGGGGCTCCACCGCAGATTTTTCGTCCAGGGTTTGCTTCTGTAGCCTTATACTTACCAATGTCAATCCGCAAGGCAGCGGGGCAGTGGTTGGTAGGCGCCAGGAGGCGTCCACATACCAGTGGGCTTATGCTGCTGCCTTGCTGCCCCGAAATCCCCTGCTGGTCTAGCCTGAGCCCACGAGGCAACCAGTTAACGTGTTTGTCACGAAGAGGCACAGCAGGAATCTTCATGGTGGAGATGCTGTGTACTGGCAGGAGGGACGGGGTAGGTGGGACTTATGCGAGTTGCTTCCCTGTTGGCCATGAGGGCTAGCATAATGCTGCCACACTGGACGCATTTCACCACTCTGTGTAATCACACACACAGAAAGAGAGAAACAACTGTTAGAGTGACAATCGTGCTTGGCGGTCAATGTTGACGTGACTCACCCAGCCCGCGGTACACTCGCCACCAACAACATTGGATGAGCAGTCAAGAAACACTCCAAACTACATCAGGAGAGAAATGAGGACTCCCTACGCCACCCAGGTGAGGAACTATGAATTCCTAACTACATCACATGAGAAACAAAAACCATCTCCAACATCCTGTGTGAGCTGGAGGACCTACCCGGACCACGTGGTGCATCTGCAGCTGTAGTGAGGTAGCGGCTTAGCAGCCAGGTACAAAGGCCATCAAGACATTGGGAAGGACATTGTTGGCGCCGACATCAGGTCACAAGACTGTCTACAAGATCAGCTCCTTCAGTACGAGATCTATAGTTTATTTGTGTGTTGTTGACTCTATGTTTCTTATGTTTTTGTATTGTAAGCTTTTGTCGATCAAGTGACCCACTCCCTGATTTCACCAAATGTAACTTATCATCTCTGTTCATTGTATATTTTCAGCCTTAGGGCTGCCATGATATCTTAATAAACCGTGTATTATTATTTATTATTATTATTATTATTATTATTATTATTATTATTATTATTATTACAGACGACAGGGAGCGCACACTTGCCACATATCCATGTCAAGGAACACACTTCTACCAATCACTCCAGGCAGTAAACACACTCCTGCCTAACACCCAATATAAGGAACACACTCCTGCCACATACACCCTATGCAGGATTGCAGGGAACGGGCAGGGAACACACCTCTGCTACACACACCCCAGACAGGGAAAACACACCTGCCACACACCAAAAGTAATACAGCATCCACAAGTATGTAACGCAACACCTACACGTAAGTAACACAGCTCCTACAAGTAACACAAAAGTTACAGGTAGATAACAGCTTCAATAAATAACACTTCTCCTATAAAAACCTAACACCGGCCGATTCGTTTGACGTCAGTAGTGGGGAAATTTCTTGAATCAATTATAGCAAATAGCATCCGATCCCATTTAGAGAAAAACAAATTAATCTACGACTCTCAACATGGGTTTACAAAGGGAAAATCTTGTCTAACAAATCTGCTGACGCTTTTTAGGAAGTCTTCGAGATAGCAGATAATGACGAAAATTACGATGTTATTTACTTAGACTTTAGTAAAGCGTTTGGTATCGAGGGGAAAGTTTTAAATTGGATAAAATCATGGCTCACCGATAGAACACAGAGGGTCAGTGTATATGGTGTTAAATCTGAGTGAGGCTGTGTAACCAGTGGGGTTCCCCAGGAGTTCAGTACTGGACCCACTCTTGTTCATAATTTGCATAAAGGATCTAGAAACTGGGATCAGCAGTGACATAAGCAAGTTTATGGATGACACCAAAATAGGGCAGCAGATTAATTCAGAGCAGGATGCAAATGCACTACAGGATGATTTAAATAAACTGCAAGAGTGGTCAGAAAATGCCAAATGAAATTCAACACCAGCAAGTGCAGCGTACTTAATATTAGAAGAACAAATACTGTCAATGTATACAGCCTTAACAACATCAAACTAGAGAAGTCGACTTGTGAAAAAGACTTAGGGGTATTTGTAAGCCCGGACCTACGGCCTAGAAAACAGTGCGTTAATGTTCGAAATGAGGCAAACAGAGTATTAGGTTTTATATCTAGAAGTGTAAGTAATAAGAGTGCGGAGGTCATATTGCTACTATATCTTGCGCTAGTCAGGCTGCACCTCGATTATGTTGTTCAGTTCTGGTGCCCTTATTATAGAATGAATATCAATTCACTGGAGTCGGTGCAGCGATGAATGACGAAAATGATTCCGGGACTTAGAAACCTTCCACATCAAGATAGATTAAATAAACTAAACTTGCATTCCCTAGAAAGACGAAGAGTGTGGGGAGATATGATAGAAGTATTTAAGTGGGTGAAAGGAATCAATAAAGGATATATAGATAAAGTTCTTATAATATCCGAGCAGGATACGACTCGAAGCAACGGATTTAAGTTGGATAAGTTTAGGTTTAGGAGGGAGATAGGAAGGAACTGGTACACAAATAGGGTGGTAGACGAGTGGAACAAGCTTAGCAACTTTGTAGTAAGTGCTGGAACGCTAGATAGATTAATGGATGATAGAGAGTGGTTGTAACTCTAGACAGGAGCTGCCATGCACAGGCCAACCGGCCTATTACAGACTCTTTATGTTCTTATGTTCTTATGTTCTATTCAACTAACGCAGTGTCTATATTTAAGTAACACAGTAACTAACAAAGCTCTTACGAGTAACACATCACCAAAAAATAAAACAATACCTCATAACATAGTACCTCAAGGTAACATAGTACTTCCGGGTAACACAGCACCCCAAGGTAACACAGCTCTTAAGGGTAACACAGCACCTCCAAATTTCATAGCACTTGTCGGTAACACAGCACTTAAAGGTAACCGCACCTCAAGGTATTACTGCAGCTCCAAGTAATACAGCATCTATAGGTAACACAGCATCTATAGGTAACACAGCACCTCCAGGTAACACAGCACCTCCAGGTAACACAGTATTTACAAGTAACACAGTAGTTGCAGGTAACACAGCACCTCCAGGTAACACTGTACCTACAGGCAAGTAACATACCTAATACAAATAACAAAGTACCTCCAGGTAATACCACTCCATATACGAAGAGCTTCTCCAGGCAACACGGCGCCAGAGAGGATAGATTCTCAAGAAACACAACACCCCCAGGTAACACAGCACCTGCAGGTAACACACGACCTACAGGTAACACACCACCTCCAGGTAACACAGCACCTTGCAACACAGCACCAGGTATCACAGTATCTATAGACAAGTAACATACCTCATACAAGTAACAAAGCAACCCTACGTAACACAGCACGTCCAAACACCACTCCATATAAGAACAGCTTCTCCAGGAAACAGAGCGCCAGATAACAGAGTATCTCAAGGAACACAACACCGACAGTAACAGAGCACCTACAGGTAACAGAGCACCTACAGTAACATAGCACCTACAGTAACACAACACCTACAGGTAACACAGCGCCTTCAGGTAACACAACACCTACAGGTAACACAACACCTAGAGGTAACACAGCGACTTCAGGTAACACAACACCTACAGGTAACACGGCACCTACAAGTAACACAACACCTACAGGTAACACAGCACCTACAAGTAACACAGCACCTACAGTTAACACAACACCTACAGGTAACATAAAACCTACAGGTAACACAACACCTACAGGTAACAGCACCTAAAGTAACACAGCACCTACAGTTAACACAACACCTACAGGTAACAGAGCATTTAAGATAACGCAGCACCTACAGGTAACACAATACCTACAAGGAACACAGCACCTACAGGTAACAAAATACCTACAGGTGTATGAACCTCTGTCCTGCTTGGCAGTGAGAAGTGATACCACCCTCAGTGTCAAGACCTGACTGAATTACTCAGAATAAGCAAACTGTACTCCAATCTAAGTCAATAAATTTGTTAAACTAACTACAGGTAATACAACACCTACAGGTAACACAACATAGCACCTACAATAACACAGCATCCACAGGTAACACAGCACCAGGTAATAAAGCACCTACAGGAAACACCGTGACGTGACAGCCAGCTGGAGTTAGGCAAAGCTCCTGAACTACAATATCGATCGTACCTCCTCTATTCCCTCCCGCCATCATCCAAACAGACTGTACTGTATATAGCATCCTTCAACCTCTCACTCCTTCTTTAATACCTCACCCACACAGTAAATAAACATCAGCTGTGTTGCTTCCTCCCTCATCCACTGTTATATACCATCGAAGTGCATGTGTGTGTGTGTGTGTGTGTGTGTCATTATCCCTGCAGGAGAGAGAGAGAGAGAGAGAGAGAGAGAGAGAGAGAGAGAGGAGAGAGACGGGGCGCGTGGCAGTGTGTGGCAGCTGAGGATGTAACTATGGTGATAGGGTCAGGCTCGCTCGTTCAAATCCAATGCTGATAAGTGATGATATTGCCTCAAAATTGTAGACGCTTCGCTCTCGTGCCGTGTACCCTACGAGCACATCAATTGTCTTAATAAGATCTGAGAGGTAATTGTGAAGGTTTCCAAGGTGTAGGAGCAATATATGAAGGTGTCGCCAGTGTTCTCGCACTTCTCGTGTTAACTTCCGCTACTCTTACAATACAAGATTTTGGTAGACATTTACTTAACAGTTTTAGGTGTAAATTTAGAAACATGTAATCTGGGACTCGTTTGAATGATTACTGTTTTACGGTCACTCTATTATGTACCTGAGTAACTACCACCATCGACACCACAACTACTACTACCATCGTCACCACCACTTCCACCACCATTACTACCATCATCGTCACCACCACTACTACCACCACAATCACCATCTTCATCGTCACCACTACCACCATCATCACAACCGCCATCACCATATTCACCAACACACAACCCTTCCTTCCACAACCCCACACAACCTGTCCCTAGACAATCCGTCCCTCCACATCACCACACAACCCGTCCCTCCAGACCCCTACACAATCCGTCCCTCCACATCACCACACAACCCGTCCCTCCAGACCCCTACACAATCCGTCCCTCCACATCACCACACAACCCGTCCCTCCAGACCCCTACACAATCCGTCCCTCCACATCACCACACAACCCGTCCCTCCACACCACCACACAACCCGTCCCTCCACACCACCACACAACCCGTCCCTCCACACCCCCACACAACCCATCCCTCCACACCACCACACAACCCGTCCCTCCACACCACCACACAACCCGTCCCTCCACACCCCCACACAACCCGTCCCTCCACACCACCACACAACCCGTCCCTCCACACCACCACACAACCCGTCCCTCCACAACACCACACAACCCGTCCCTCCACACCACCACACAACCCGTCCCTCCACACCACCACACAACCCGTCCCTCCACACCACCACACAACCCGTCCCTCCACACCACCACACAACCCGTCCCTCCACAACACCGCACAACATTAAAACATAAGAACATAAGAATGGAGAAAACTGCAGCTGGCCTATTGGCCCATACTGGGCAGACCCATTTACACCCAATCCATATTGCTCATATATCCGTCCAACCTATGTTTGAAGCCATCCAGCGTATTCGAGTTAATGATGATATTTATTAACTTGTTCCACTCATCCACTACTCTATTTCCAAACCAATGTTTACCTATTTCGCGCCAAAATCTAAATATGTCTAATTTTAAAACCATTGTTACGAGTTCGCTCCTGGTTGGATAGTTTGAGTACCTTTGCAATGTCCCCTTTGTTTAGCCCTGACTTCCATTTATACACCTCTATCATATCGCCCCTCACTCTACGCCTCTCGTGGGAGTGCAAATTAAGATGCTTTACCCTGTCTCAGCACTCAAGGTTCCTGATGCCCAGGATTAGTCTTGTCATTCTCCTCTGAATTCTTTCCAAGGATTCTATATCCATTCTGTAATGCGGTGACCAGAATTGAGCTGCGTAATCCAAGTGAGGACTCACAAGCCCAAGATATATTTTTAGGATGACCTCGCTAGTCTTGTAACTAACACTCCTTTGTATGAACCCAAGTACTTTATTAACCTTGTTTCGAGGAAATACACATTGTTTACTTGGCTTAAGATTCCTACTTATCATTACTCCTAAATCTTTCTCGCAGTCGGATTTCTCAATAACACCGTTGTTCATCTGATATCTGGTTTCTCTGTTGACATCTCCTATACTGAGTACTTTACATTTGTCCACATTGAATTTCATCTGCCATTTTTCAGACCATTCGAAAAATTTGTTTAGATCTTCCTGTAGTTTTGTGGAGTCCTCGTCAGATTTAATTACACGCCCTATTGTAGTGTCATTAGCAAATTTACTTATGTTGCTGTCTACGCCGGTATCTATGTCGTTTATGTATATAATAAATAATAATGGTCCAAATACTGAACCTTGGGGAACTCCACTAGTGACGTTGCTCCAATCGGATTTAGTGCCGTTAATGCTCATTCCCCGTCCCTCTACACTACCATACAGCTTGCCTCTCCACACCACCACACAACCCGTCCCTCCACACACCACACAACCCGTCCCTCCATACCAACTGCAACCCGTCCCTCCACACCACCACACAACCCGTCCCTCCACACCACACCACCACATAATGCGTCCCTCCACACCCCCACACAACCCGTCCCTCCACTCCCCCACACAACCCGCCCCTCCACACCCTCACACAACGTCCCTCCACACCACCACACAACCCGTCCCTCCACACCACCCCACAACCCGTCCCTCCACACCCCCACACAACCCGTCCCTCCACACCCCTACAAAATCCGTCCCTCCACACCACCACACAACCCGTCCCTCCACACCACCCCACAACCCGTCCTTTCACATCACCACACAACCCGTCCCTCCACACCCCCTCACATATGTCCCTTTGACTTCACTACAGCACAGCTTTTCTTTGTTTCTGGCGAAAATCTCTGCCAGGTGAGAGAAGTGAATCTTATCTCTATATAACCACAATGGTGGTAACAGTTGTGTAGGCCGGTGTTCCGAGACTCTCCTTGACAAACACGCTGCTACAGTAATATTTGTTTAATAACTTGTAATGACGCGTCTCATCTTCAGATGGTTGAGAGAGTGGGCCCCATTGGCCTGACGTCCTATAGATTAAGATATATTTCGGTACAAAATAAAGCAGTATGTCCTGCACTGCACAGCTGGGTGGATTGAGGGGCGCCTAGGACAGGAACCTGCGTTCCTTTTGACATGAAACATTAGGTGACCCCACCCAACGGGTAAAACGGTCGTATGTGAATGTAATATTATTTAAGTAGCACAAGGTGACGAACTGCACCTGATAACATAACCCAACCCTTCTGTGTTTCTACCGTAACGCGGCAATACATGAAAGTGAATCTCGTTCCCATGTTGTATGTGGGAGAAGAAACCAGTGGAGGAGGGAGTGGGTGGTGAACTGAGCACACACAACTCAGGCAGCGACACTAGGAAGGTGTTGGAGGACGGGACGTGGGTAATAATGTCATGTTTATAAAGTGTTATATACAGTACTGTACTGCTTAAATTCAAATTTATTTAGTAATTACTGAATTTCCGCCAAAAAAACTACATCTAAGCACTACAAAGCCAGCTGCTACACTCACAATTCGAGAACAGAGAGTGTCTGTTGTGTCCCTAAAAATGAATGAGAGTAGACCTATGGGTATGGGCAATTACGCGAGAGAGTACCAGGACAAATGTGTTTCGCGAACACACAGGGCACGGTAAGCTTGAAAAAGTCGGTCTGGTTTGTGAGATTTTTCAGTGTAAGTGTCTCGTTCTGTATGTGAATGGCGCCGCATTAACCGTGGTAATTTCGCAGCATGTAATTCTTTCTTCTCTGTCAAGTTATTGTGAGGTTCACTCCCCGTCCCTCCACACTACCATACAGCTTGCCTCTCCACACCACCACAATACGTCCATTAAATTTTTTGGGGGTTTTCAATTATCGTTTCAGTCTTTTTAATAACCCGTTCAAGAGATGAGAAAGTAACATAAAAATAATACGTTCTGTCTCATTTGTTGAATTAAATCTTAACTGGAATTAATTACCCTGAATGTATTGGGATTCAAGTAACATTAATAACTGAATATACCAAATTAACTGGAAGAACATAAACTGTATTACAGATGTTTATATGATCAAGTATGCCAGACTCCTAACCGTGTCTTATAACTATAACTATTTCAGTGTAAAAGCTGAACTATTGGCGATTCTCTCTCTTCCCATTCATTATTCGCTCCTTCTTTCACCCCATCTCTCTGTCTTATCTCGGCGTTTTGTTTTCCCGCGTTTCTAAAAGCGTGGAAGGAAGATGTATATGCATCTCCCTCTGCCTCATCTATCCCCAACCCCCCCCCCCCCTCCCATGGCCAAACCTCCCGGCAGTGATACACATAAGGCAGCGACACAACCCATGCAGAAATAAAACTCAGGCAGCGACACAACTAGCTCTTAGATTAGAATTATCCTTTGCTGTCCTATGAGCACGAAAGTACTTAATATGAGGAAGGAATTAGAAATTCCCAGTGTCAAAGATACAGTAGAATAATTGAAGTCAACCTCATGATAGTCCTGAGGCTTTTGCGTGGTGATCCTTACAACTATGTTTCCATGAAATTGTTAGACTATAAAGTCATGGATCTGGTGAATCTATAGTAAACGGGTCCAAACTATTGTTACACATAAAAGCATGTTTGGACTAGGCGATCTGTACAAAGCTGAAACACAACAGTGTTTCCTACCACCCTGGCAGACAGTACTCTTCAACATACGACACCCACATACCCGCGTAAGCGAAGTGACCACATACAATCTTTATATTCATCACACGCCAAAGTGAAAGCTCTTGAACACATACACAACCAACAGACTGACAATAACATCACTAACCGTCTAAACTAATGGAAATCTTAACACTATCTGTGGGAGGACTGGAAGTTCTGTCATAGTGACTCATCCTAACGGTAATACATTTAAGAAAGGAGCTAGAATAAAGACGTGTGCATCCACTTTACAAACTGAACTATTTGCTATACTCACAACCCCGAAACTTCCTGAAGACACTGCCACTGACGGTCTCAACATCACTGACTCCTTATCCTCACTACTTGCTCTTGATACCCTAAACTCAGATTGTCCCCCACTCGTCTCTGAAGCCAGACACAAGCACAGGTGTCTTGTTGATGGGGGTATCAGGATCAAGTTAAACACACGTCTTACAAGGACACTGTTGAATATAGGTTAGAACTGTCAAGGTGAATCTTAAAAACTGTAAAGTGGAAAGAATTGTTGATGAATCTGAAGCAAACAGACAAGTGAAAACAGGCAAAAGTCAATCCATTGTCTACCATGTATATGGAGCAAGTAACAAGGTCGATAGATTACAAGATGTTGTAACTGCTAGACTAAGGATAGAATATAAGTGCCTCTGGCAGCGTGCCCCTTATGCAGATGTAAATAAAACTATATATAAAGTGTTCACCTAAACATATGGCCACACACTCTAAAACTACGTCTCAGATTGAAAAAAAAAAAACCCTTTTTGGGACAAGTCCAAGCATACTGTGTATGCAATGGCACATCACTTTAACTTTGATGGCAAGATAGCTAATGTACTAAAGCTGTATCCATATGACGCACACACGTACAGAAGGTATATGCAACTCAGTCAGTCACACACATACAACTCAGGCAGCTACATGCACATAATTCGGGCAGTCTCACACACACACACACAGTGACACACAACTCAGGCAGCGACACACACAACTCAGGCAGTGACACACACACACCTCAGGCAGCGACACACAGCTCAGGCAGCGACACACACAACTCAGGCAGCGACACACACAAGCTCAGGCAGCGACACACACAACTCAGGCAGCGACACACACAACTCAGGCAGTGACACACACACACCTCAGGCAGCGACACACACAACTCAGACAGCGACACACAACTCAGGCAGCAACACACACAACTCAGGCAGCGACTTAAACAACACAGGGGCGACACACACAACTCAGGCTGAAACACACAACTCTGAGAGTAACACACAACTCAGACAGTGAAACAAAATTCTGGCAGCGACACACACAATTCTGACAGCAACACAAAACTCAGGCAGCGACACAGACAACTCAGGCAGCAACACAAAACTCAGGCAACGACTTACACAACTCAGGCAGCGACACACACAACTCAGGCAGCGACACACACAACTCAGGCAGCGACACACACAACTCCGGCAGATTCTGGTGACGGCGAGAGAAACAGATTGGACAACACAGAAATAGTCTGGGTGACACGTTCATCATATTGCGTCTCTGTCTTTTTGTCTGGAGGAAGAGGAAGAAGAAGAGGAAGAGGAAGAGGTGTAGGGGAGGAGGACATGTTTACTATATTACTTTTCACCAGTCTGTCTGTCCCACCCAGGAACCTTTATAATATATGTCTGTTGTGACGCAAGGCTGGACAGGCGCCACCTAGGAGGAGGAGGAAAAAGAGAAGGAGGAGGAGGAGGAGGAGGAGGAGGAGGAGGTATATTCGGAGAAGGAACAGGAGGAGGAGATAGAGGGTGAGCAGGAGAAACAGGAAGAGGAAGTGAATGAGAAGGTTGAGAAAGAAGAGGAGAGGGAGGAGGGTGAGTAAGAAGAAAAGGAAGAGGCAGAGAAGGGGAAGGAACTGGAGAAGGAGAAGGAACAGAAGGAGAAGGAGGGAGAGAAGGAGGGAGGAGGAGGAGGAGGAAAGGAGAGAGATGAAAAAAAGATGAGAAAGAGAAAATAATGAAAGAGAATGAGTAGGAAGAGCAAGAGGTGGAGGTGGTAGAGAGAAGGGAGGAGGAGGAGGAATAAGAAAAGCAGAGGGCTGATTAGAGGAAGTGGGGTGAGAAAGAGGATGAAAAGTAGTAGCAGTAGTAGTAGTAGGAAGAGGAAGAGAAAGAGGAGGAGGAGGAGAGGGCTAGAGAAGGAAGAGGAAAGGAGGCAGAGGAGGAAGAGATTCGTAAAGACAGTCTCATAAACCTTCACCACTATTAACGTCACACTCAAGTAGCCTCTCAAGATCTTCAGCAAACACTTCACCTCACTGACTCAAGTTCCTCCTAACTGTTAACTGAACTACCACGGTAAGTAACTGTTACACCACACATCACCAGTCAACCACCAACAGTACACCACACGTCACCAGTCAACCAACAGTACGACCTAATTATTCACAAATTATTCAGATTATTATTATTTGTTTCATATAATTATTCACTAAATATTAAGTTTGTAAAAGTCAAATGAACAGCAAAGTATTATAATTGTCATTATATTGTTTATTTTTTATTGTTAGTCTTAGAGTTGTGTCAGAATATAGTGTAGTTTGTTCTGTGTCCTGAGTGTGAGGAGGTGAGGGGGATCGGAAGGAAGGTTGAGAAGGAGAAGAAAGAAGAAAGGAGAGGAGAAATAGGAGGTAGAAGAGTAGGAAGGGGAGGTAAAAGAGGAGGAAGAAGAAGTAGAAGAGGAGGCGGAGGAAGATGAAGAGGAGAAGGATGAGGTAAAAAAAGGGAAAAAATGGAGGTAGAGGAGTAATAGGAGGAGGAAGTGGAAGACGGGGAGGAGAGGAGGACATGTTTACGATATTACTTTCACCAGTCTGCCTGTCCCACCCAGAAACCTTTATAATATATGTCTGGTGTGACGCAAGGCTGGACAGGAGGAGGAGGAGGTTTTTTTTGGTTGTTAGCTTAATAAATTTATTGACAAAGCTTGGAGTACAGTTTGCCTAGTCTGAGTAATTCAGTCAGGGCTTGAGACTGAGGGTGGTATCACTTCTCACTGCCATGCAGGACAGAGGTTCGTACACATATTCATTAACAGTATGCATAGGTCAGATTCATGTGGATGATGTCACTGTTCGCTGCCATGCAAGACAGTGGTTCATATACATTGGATGTCATATACTAATTGAAGACTAATCAGTGTGGGCTAGCAAATTTAGGATAAACAGCAAGAATGTCCTCAAGCACCCCCGATTCAATGTAGTAATTACAAAGTTCATGATACAATAAGCCAGGTGGCCTGAAGTCTTTGACAGTGTCACATTTAATAATATTGTGTTCAAGTGTATGCTTTAAAGGTCTATCACAAAGTTTACATGTTGAGTGTTCCGGTATGAGTACAACGTTACTAACTTGCCTGGTGTGTCTGTATCCTAGCCTAATTCTGGCTACGACTACGTCACATTGTCTGGTTCTGTCCTTATGCTGGCCATACCGGTACCTCTCGTCACAAAATTTTTCATACTTACTAATGATACAACAGCCGGGTCTCTCTGCATTTCTCAGTTCTTCTAGATCAGAGTTCATGATTCTGACTTGAATGTTTTTAAGTACAGCGGACAGGTCAAGGTCACGGTCAACATTTCCTTTCTATCAGCACGGTCATGATACCTAATTCCAACATGGGACTGAATCCACACAAATTCGATACCAGAGTTGTTCTCATTGGCAGTTATCACATTTCTTTTTATATCACATACATCTTTAGACATAGAACCTGACGGGCTGTTCATTGATTTCAAAGCACACTGAGAGTCACAGAATATCACCCCACCACCATTTTCTTTAAGGTAGTCTGTTGCTAAGTAGATTCCAGTTGGTTCAGTTTGTGTTGTGCTGGCCCAGTTGTTCAGCCTTTGCTTGTTTGACACTATCATCTCCTTTTCTTTAAATATTACAATTGCACAGCCTGTTCTACCTGTGTTTGTCTGAACAGAACCATCAGTAAGAGCATAACATTCACTTGATTTAATATTCTGAGGGAGAAAAGGGGAAAAGGAGGCAAAGCTAGAAAGAGAAGAGGGGAGGAGGAGGACTAGTCGAAAAAAAACAATGACCAGAGGAGGAGGAGAAGAAAAGAAAAAAGAGGAGGAGGAGAATGAGTAGGGGATAAGGAAGCAGAGGAGAACGAAAAGAAGGAGGACGATGAAGGAAAGGAGGAGAAAAGAAAAGGATAAAAGAAAGGTTTAGAAAGACGGAGGAGGGAAATATATTAGGTAATTTTCTCCACGATCAACACACTTGGTCTTGTGAGCCCGAGCCATGAGGGCGTTCTTCACTCTCCACACACACCTCAACACTCACCCTACACACTCCTACATCACACCCTACACACTCCTCAACGCTCACCCTTCACAATACACATTCCTCAACCCTCACACTACACACTCCTCAACACTTACCATATACACTCATCAACACTTACCCGACTACACATTCCTCAACCCTCACACTACACACTCCTACACCCTCACCCTACACACTCCTCAACACTCACCCTAAACACTCCTCAACACTCACCCTATACACTCCTCAAAACTTACCCTACACACTACACATTCCTCAACCCTCACACTACACACTCCTCAACCCACACCCTACACACTCCTCAACACTCACACTACACGCTACATACAACTCACACTCACCATACACGCTACATACAACTCACACTCACCGTACACCCTACACACTCCTCAACACTCACCGCACACTACATACAACTCACACTCACCCTACACACTACATACTCCTCAACACTAGCCCTACACACTACATACTCCTCAACACACACCCTACACACTCCTCAACACTCACCATACACACTACACACTCCTCAACACTCACCCTACACACTCCTCAACACTCATCTTACAAACTCCTCAACACTCACCCTATATACTACACACTTCTTAAAACTCACCTTACACACTCCTCAACACTCACCCTACACACTACACACTCCTCAACATTCAACTTACACACTCCTCAACACTCACCCTAAATACTACATACTACTCAACACTCACCCTACACACTCCACAAAACTCAACTTACACACTCCTCAGACTCACCCTACACACTACATACTCCTCAACACTCACCTAACACACTCCTAAACACTCACCCTACACACTCCTCAATACTCACCCTACACACTACACACTCCTCAACACTCACCCTACACACTCCTCAATACTCACCCTACACACTACACACTCCTCAACACTCACCCTACACACTCCTCAATACTCACCCTACACACTACACACTCCTCAACACTCACCCTACACACTCCTCAATACTCACCCTACACACTACACACTCCTCAACACTCACCCTACACAATACATACTCCTCAACACTCACCCTACACAATACACACTCCTCAACACTCACCTTGCTCACTACAGACTCCTCACCACTCACCCTACACACTAGACACTCCTCAAAACTCACCCTACACATTCACGTTACACAGTCCTCAACACTCACCCTCCACACTTCACACTCCTCACCACTCACCCTACACACTACTCACTCCTCACCACTCACCCTACACATTACACACTCCTCAACTCTCACCCTACACACTACTCACTCCTCACCACTCGCCATACATACTCCACAACACTCACCCTACACTCTACACATTCCTCTACTCTCACCCTATGCACTACACGATCCTCAACACTCACCCTACTCACTACACAATCCCCAACGCTCACCCTACACACTACACACTCCTCAACACTCATCCTACACACTACACACTCCTCAACACTCACCCTACACACTACTCACTCCTCAACACTCACCCTACACACTACACACTCCTCAACTCTCACCCTACACACTACTCACTCCTCACCACTCGCCATACATACTCCACAACACTCACCCTACACACTAGACAATGCCCAACGCTCACCTTACACACTACACACTCATCAACACTCACCCAACACACTCTTCAACACACCCTACACAATACACACTCCTCAGCACTCACCCTACACACTACACACTCCTCAACACTCACCACTACATACTAAACACTCCTCAACACTCACCCTACACACTCCCCAACATTCACCCTGCACACTACACAACACTCACCCTACACACTCCTCAACACTCACCCTACACACTCCTCAACAATCACCCTGCACTCTACACACTCATCAACACTCACCCAACACACTCTTCAACACACCCTACACAATACACACTCCTCAGCACTCACCCTACACACTCCTCAACACTCACCGCTACATACTAAACACTCCTCAACACTCACCCTACACACCCCTCAACACTCACCCTACACACTCCTCAACACTCACCCTACACACTCCCCAACATTCACCCTGCACACTACACACTCCTCAACACTCACCCTACACACTCCTCAACAATCACCCTGCACTCTACACACTCCTCAACACTCACCTTACAAACTACACACTCCTCAGCACTCACCCTACACACTACTCACTCCTCACCACTCGCCATACATACTCCTCAACACTCACCCTACTCACTACACAATCCCCAACGCTCACCCTACACACAACACACTCCTCAACACTCACCCTACACATTACACACTCCTCAACACTCACCATACATACTCCTCAACACTCACCCTACACTCTACACATTACTCAACACTTACCATATGCACTACACGATCGTTAACACTCACCCTACACACTAGACAATCCCCAACGCTCACCTTACACACTACACACTCATCAACACTCACACCACACACTCTTCAACACACCCTACACACTCCTCAGCACTCACCACTACATACTAAACACTCCTCAACACTCACCCTACACACTGCTCAACACTCACCCCACACACTACACACTCCAAGTCACTCACCCTACATACTCCTCAACACTCATCCTACACATTACACAGTCATCAACACTCACCCTACTCATTCTGCAACACGTACACCTACACAATTCACATTCACCACTCACCTTACTCACTCCTCAACACTCATCCTACACACTTAACCCTCCTCACCACTCACCCTATGCACTACACACTCCTCAACACTCACCCTACACACTCAACACTCACCCAACACACTCCACACTCCTCAACACTAACCCAACAAACTCCACACTCTACACTCACCCTACTCACTCCTCGACACTCATCCTACACACTACACACACCTCAACACTCATCCTACACACTACACACTTCTCAACACTTACCCTACACGCTCCTCAACACTCACCCTACACACTCCTTAACACTCACACTATGCACTCCTCACCACCCATACTACA
The DNA here is from genome assembly GCA_958450375.1 of Homarus gammarus. NCBI lineage: Eukaryota > Metazoa > Arthropoda > Malacostraca > Decapoda > Nephropidae > Homarus > Homarus gammarus. The sequence continues at coordinate 1,427,902 of CAUDMG010000412.1, read as the reverse complement.
CACTTCTGAACACTCACCCTACACACTACACACTCCTCAACAATCACCCTATGCACTCTTCAGCACTCACCCTACACACTCTTTAACACTCACACTACGCACTCCTCACCACCCACACTACACACTTCTGAACACTCACCCTACATACTACACACTCCTCAACACACACCCTACACACTGCACGCTCTTCAACACTCTCCCTACACACTACACAATCCTCGACACTCACCTTACACCCTACACACTCCTTAACACTCACACTATGCACTCCTCAACACCCACACTACACACTTCTGAACACTCACCCTACACACTGCACGCTCTTCAACACTCTCCCTACACACTACACAATCCTCGACACTCACCTTACACGCTACACACTTCTCTACACTCACCCTACACACCCCTCAACACTCACCCTACACACTCCTCAACACTCACCCTACACACTCCTCAACGCTCACCCTACACATTACACACACCTCATCACTCATCCTATACACTACACACTCCTCAACGCTCACCCTACACAGTCCTGGACATTCACCCTATACACTACATACTCCTCAACGCTCAACCTACACACTAAACACTACTCAACACTCACCCTACACACTACACACTCCTCATCACTCACCCTACACACTCCTCTACACTCTCCCTACACACTACACAATCCTCGACACTCACCTTACACGCTACACACTTCTCTACACTCACCCTACACACCCCTCAACACTCACCCTACACACTCCTCATCAATCACCCTAGACACTACACACTCCTCATCACTCACCCTACACACTCCTCTACACTCTTCCTACACATTACACAGTCATCAACACTCACCCTGCTCATTCTACAACACGTATCACCTACACAATTCACACTCAACACTCACCCTACTCACTCCTCAACACTCACCATACACACTCCTCAACACTCACCCTACACAGTAAACCCCCCAACACTCACCCTACACACTACACACTCCTCAACACTAACCCAACAAACTCCACACTCAACATTCACCCTACACACTACACACTCCTCAATAAACACACTACACACTCCTCAACACTCACCCTACACACTTCTCAACACTTACCCTACACACTCCTCAACACTCACCCTACACACTCCTCAACACTCAACCCTACACATCCCTCAAAGTTAACCCTACCCTCTCCTCAAAACTCACCCTACACACTACACACTTCTGAACACTCACCCTACACACTGCACGCTCCTCAACACTCACCCTACACATTGCACGCTCTTCAACACTCTCCCAACACACTACACAATCCTCAACACTCACCTTACACGCTACACACTTCTCTACACTCACCCTACACACTACACACTCCTTAACACTCACGCTACAGGTTACACACATCTCAGCACTACCTCCTCAATGTTTGCAGTTAATTAACACACGAGAGCGACACCTACATCGGTTGAGTCTTGATTCAGGTTGAATGCCTTTGTCTTTGTTTCTAAAGAAATTCCTAAATATTTGGGTGTTATTTTTTCGCTTTGCCGAAAACAAGAAGACATGCAGGAAAATCCTATTGAGGTGGTGTCAGGGCATTTACGGTAAAATTTTGGTTGATCTGTGTGTTTCATACCTCATGTGTAGCAGTGATGTGTCCCGGCCCACGGTACAACTTCTATCTAAAGAAGGCGATCTTGTTTGCGCTGTACATGGAACACATACACATACACAAACACACATAGCACATAGCTGAAAGTAATGTACTGTGACACCCCCTAAACCACCCTGTGTCTCCATGTCCACGTGAGGTCCTTCATAAGAACATAAGAACATAAGAAAATAAGGAGTCTGCAATAGGCCGGTTGGCCTCTGCATGGCAGCTCCTGTCGAGAGTTACTACCACTCTCTATCATCCATGAATCTATCCAGCCTCCCTTTGAAACTTTCCAGCGTTCCAGCACTTACTACAAAGTTGCTAAGCTTGTTCCACTCGTCCACCGGCCTATTTGTAAACCAGTTCCTTCCTATCTCCCTCCTCAACCTAAACTTATCCAACTTGAATCCGTTGTTCCGAGTCCTATCCTGCTCGGATATTATAAGAACTTTATCTATATCACCTATATTGATTCCTTTCACCCACTTGAATACTTCTATCATATCTCCCCGCACTCTTCGTCTTTCTAGGGAATGCAAGTTTAGTTTCTTTAACCTATCCTGATATGGAAGGTTTCTAAGTCCTGGGATCATTTTCGTCATTCTTCGCTGCACCGACTCTAGTGAATTGATATCCATTCTATAATAAGGGCACCAGAACTGAACCGCATAATCGAGGTGCGGCCTGATTAGCTCAAGATATAGTTGCAATAAGACCTCTGCACTCTTGTTACTTACACTTCTAGATATAAAACCCAATACTCTGTTTGCCTTATTTCGAACATTAACTCACTGTTTTCTAGGCCGTAGGTCCGGGCTTACAAGTACCCCTAGGTCTCTTTCACAAGTCGACCAACACCTGTGGACGAGTTACTGCACCACGTGGCCTACTAGACCTCACACAGTAAAGTATAATTTGTATGTTCAGTTCATGTTCCTTCTCCTTTTAGTAATGAAAGCTTTTGTTAAACGACCCACCTACCCCATGCTTTTTTTATGTACAGTGTAGTAATAAGTCATTTTTATGTAATTCTAATGTATATTTTCAGCCTTCGGGCTGATGAACTTTTTCAATAAAATATTATTATTATTATTATTATTATTATTATTATTATTATTATTATTATTATTATTATTACACACACACACACACACACACACACACACACACACACACAAACTTATAGTAAACACCAGTGTTTCAGGGTTGGCAGGATACTGCTAGCCAACACTATACATGGTCACCATCAACAGAACACTACTAGCCAACACTATACATGGTCACCATCAACAGAACACTACTAGCCAACACTATACATGGTCACCATCAACAGAACACTACTAGCCAACACTATACATGGTCACCATCAGCAGAACACCACTAGCCAACACTATTCATGGTCACCATCAACAGAACACTACTAGCCTACACTATACATGGTCACCATCAACAGAACACTACTAGCCTACACTCTACACGGTCACCATCAATAATACACCACTAGCCTACACTATACATGGTCACCATCAACAGAACACTACTAGCCTACACTATACACGGTCACCATCACTAATACACTACTAGCCTACACTATACATGGTCACCATCAACAGAACACTACTAGCCAACACTCTACACGGTCACCATCAACAGAACACTACTAGCCTACACTATACATGGTCACCATCAACAGAACACTACTAGCCTACACTATACATGGTCACCATCAACAGAACACTACTAGCCAACACTCTACACGGTCACCATCAATAATACACCACTAGCCTACACTATACATGGTCACCATCAACAGAACACCACTAGCTAACACTATACACGGTCACCATCAACAGGATCACACTGATCGATCTCTTAACACCGCCTGTGGGAAGGCTGGAAGTGCTGTCGTTGTGGCTCAACCAAACAGTAATATAATTGAGAAAGGAGTTAGAATTAACAACTGGGCATCCATTCTACAAACTGATTTAGTTGCCATACTCACAGCCATTATATTTATTGAAACCACTGTCACTGAAAGTCTCATCATCACTGATTCTCTATCCTCACTACTTACCCTTGACAACCTCAACTTAAGTTGTCACGCGCTTGACTCTGAAGCCAGACACAAATATGCGTACCTTGTTGACCGGGGTGTCAAGATCAAACTGATGTGGATCCGCTCTCACATAGGCCTCAAAGAACATGACAGAGTTGATGCCTTCGCCAAACTCGTATCTAACAAAGGCACTGTTGAATACAATCTGGTTTTGTCAAAAAGGACCCATAAAACTGTAATTAGGAAAGAACGTGTTGATGAATTTGACGCAAGCAGACAAATGCAAACATTGTTTACCAAGATGAGATGTATCAAGTGAAACATGTATATGGAGCAAGTAACAAGATCACTAGATTACAAAATGTTGTAACCACTCGACTAAGATTAAGATGTAAGTATATTCCTCAAGCAGATTTTAACAAACTAAATGTAAAGCGTTTGGTCAATTATATGACCACATACTTGAACACCACGTCCTTACTGTGTGAAAATAGAACCTTTTAGGGACAGGTCCAAGCACACTGTGTGTGAAATCACACAACACTTTATCTTTAATGGCAAGATAGCTGACATATTAAGATTGTATCCACTTGTTTGCACGTTGTAGCGAACTCATTTCCCATGTATAGAACCCCCCTCCACACACACACACACACACACACAGTGCTTGAATACCTCTCACGTAGAATTGAATAACAAAGTGTGCAGCCACGTATTTTGCCTTAAATTGCTGTATTTTAAATACTTTGTAACATCCAGTGCTGTAATATCCTGACCACTGGGGCAAAATCTGTTAAACACACTTTTTGTGATCTGTACTCTGTAATCCTTTTGCGCTACCGCTCATATAGGATGAGTATGGGCTGCACAATAAACTAGCCGCTGTACGTGGCAAAATTCAAAATTCAGTTCATCAACAGGATATTACTAACCAACGTTATACACGGTCACCATAAACAGGACACTACTGGCCAACACTATACACGGTCATCATAAACAGGACGCTTCTGGCCACACTATACACAATCATCATAAACAGGACACTACTGGCTAACACTATACACGGTCATCATAAACAGGACACCTCTGGCCAACACTATACACGATCATCATAAACAGGACACTTCTGGCTAACTATATAAAATGTTACCATAAACAGGACATTACGGGCCAACACTCTACACGGTCACTATTAATAATACATTTGTAGCCAGCACTATACACGGTCACCATCAACAGAACACTGCTAGTCAACACTCTACCCGGTCACCATGAACCCACTTGATAACTCTCTCCCAGGATGCAGGTCACAACACGCACAACAACTGCAGGTCAGTACAATGCAGTAAAGTGGTTAGGGTCCGTGACCACTTCACAGGAGGAAGTTTTCTATGTCTCGCTTCATACCTGGAGGCTGCTAACCCATTGGCGGGGAAGTGTCAGACTCTCCACAACAGCTAAAATATTTCCCAGTTGTTATCGAGTAGTTTATGTGTGAGTGAAGATATTGTCTAGATTTTCAGAATCGAAAGACTTATTATCACAGGGTCTTAAATGCTTACAAATATTTCCAAAATAGACAATAAAATTACCAGGTGAACATTCAGTTTTATTAAAGTGTGCTGCTAAAATTAAAAAATATTTTAAACGTGTTTCAGCACATCTCAGGCCTTCTATACGTCAACAACTATAAACACACACTTGTACATTACCTGTACCCAGTATATGAAAAGCACAGTATTACAGTACCTGCTGAAGGCATCACAACATAATAACTTACAAATAAATATTGTAACTCATTATCTTTAAACCAAGAACATTGTATACAAAGATGACCTCTGTATGCCTCTGAGTGTTCAAGATTAATAACAACAGATTCCTACAATACACTTCTCCTCAGTTGACAAACACTTGTAAATGTTGTCACTAACAGAGTGGTGTGTAGAGCAACAACAGTCGCTGATAGACTACATAAGTCTTGTCTGAGCTTACTTTACAGGGTCCCTTGGGCACGTTTTTATTCTCTGGGTTGTTGAACATGTCGTTTTGCTCCACCAGTGATGACCTCCCTCGTCACCACCAGGTGTGACTATCTCCATCATCTCATACAATCACAGCAATAATCAGATAAGTTATGTTAGGTTAGGTTAAGTTTGGTTAGGTTAGGTTAGGTTAGGTTAGGTTAGGTTAGGTTTGGTTAGGTTAGGTTAGATTAAGTGAAGTACACCTGTCTACCTGTACAGTGACGTCACTCTGTGAATATGTTAGGCTCAAAGAACGAATTAGCTCACTGAACGAAAAAACGAAAACAAACTACAACCTTGGCGACGTTTATAAAATAACCAGAAAGTAATTTTTCCCCTCGTTGGTTTTCCCAACAGCCACAACGCGTTTTGAACAGTCTCGAACTCGTTCTTTGAGCCTAACATAGTACATTATACCGCCTGTTAGTAATATAAGGTTTGCGTGTTCACCTGCTTATATGGCCTACACTACTATACGCTGCCCTCTAAAAGTTGACACACTACTACATGAACACAGTTTTCAGACATATATATAAGTTATTATTTATTTTTTTCTGTTCAACATACTGCAATATTAAATATAAAACAAATCTCAAGAGATATTTAAATGAATGATAGGTAATGAGATGCAAAGAGAGAGAGAGAGAGAGAGAGAGAGAGAGAGAGAGAGAGAGAGAGAGAGAGAGAGAGAGAGAGAGAGAGAGAGAGTTCACTACACAGTCACATTTAATGAGGCTATGGGCAGCGACACACCTGTTGCAGGCCATTATTAGTAATTATTTACCCAATATTTTGTTTATGACGAAACATTAACACAACTGGTGCAGGTGCCTCCCCCCCCCTGCCCGCCCCTAACACTTCCCCCTCCTATTCCACCACCCCACACACTCTCCATACCACCAACCCCTCTCACTCCACCACTCCTCACACTCCCCACACCCCTCACGCTCCCCCCACCCATCATTCTTTTCCCACCCCTCACACTCCCCCAACCACATCACCACCTCACCCCTCCACCCTACACACTCTTCCCCACCTCTCACACTCTACCCCACCCCTAATACTCCCTACCAACCTTCATAACTCCCCCACTACCCCAAACTCTCCCATCACCACCACCACTCACACTCTACCACTACCCATCACACTCCCCCACCACCACCACCACCACCACCACCTCACCCCTCAACCCTCCAGCTACCTCCACCATCCCTCATACTCCCCCACCATCACCTAAACACTCCCCACAACCCCTCACACTCCTCCACCAACCCTCAAACTCCCTCACAGATTAGCGGACCCCTCGTAAACTTATTTACAAAATCATTAGACACCGGAGTTATGCCAGACTTGTGGAAACAGGCAAATGTAGTACCTGTATGTATATTATGTATGTTGTATGTATACCATGTATGTACTCTATATATACACATTATTTCTCTAGTCAGTAGCGTGTGGCAATGCCCCTGTTTCATGTCACCACAGACTTAGATAAATGTGCCTGGCGACATCTGGAAGCTGCTAGTATACCACTTACCACATGTCGCCCGAAAGGTCAGAGTGAGGTCAGTTGACCCTATAGGAGTGTAAGGACTACCTGCGCTTGTAAGCGCACCCCTGTATATTTCCGTCAATAAGAACCTACAGAACTTTACAGGTGTTTATGTTCGCTCCTGTAGTTAGAACCAAGTACCCCGAACATCTCCACTACCCATAATCAAAAAGGGAGACAGAGCATCAGCGTCAAATTACCGGCCGATCAGTTTGACGTCAGTAGTGGGGAAATTTCTTGAATCAATTATAGCAGATAGCATCCAATCGCATCTAGAGAAAAGCAAATTAATCTACGATTCTCAACATGGGTTTACAAAGGGAAAATCTTGTCTAACAAATCTGCTGACGTTTTTTAGGAAAGGCTTCGAGGTAGTAGATAATGACGAAAATTACGATGTTATTTACTTAGACTTTAGCAAAGCATTTGACAGAGTACTGCATCAGAGGCTTCTCAGAAAAATTAAGGCTCAAGGTATCGAGGGGAAAGTTTTAAATTGGATAAAATCATGGCTCACCGATAGAACGCAGAGGGTCAGCGTAGATGGTGTTAAATCTGAGGGGGGGCCGTGTAACCAGTGAGGTTCCCCAGGGGTCAGTACTAGGCCCACTCTTGTTCATAATCTACATAAATAATCTAGATACTGGGATCAGCAGTGACATAAGCAAGTTTGCAGATGACACCAAAATAGGGCGGCAGATTGATTCAGGGCAGGATGCAAATGCATTACAGGAGGATCTAAATAAACTGCAGGGGTGGTCTAAAAAATGGCAAATGAAATTCAACACCAGCAAGTGCAGCGTACTTAATATTGGAAGAACAAATACTGATAATGTATACAGCCTTAACAACATCAACCTAGAGAAGTCGACTTGTGAAAGAGACCTAGGGGTACTTGTAAGCCCGGACCTATGGCCTAGAAACCAGTGCGTTAATGTTCGAAATAAGGCAAACAGAGTATTAGGTTTTACATCTAGAAGTGTAAGTAACAAGAGTGCAGAGGTCTTATTGCATCTACGTATATCTTGCGCTAGTCAGGCCGCACCTCGATTATGCGGTTCAGTTCTGGTGCCCCTATTATAGAATGGATATAAATTCACTTGAGTCGGTGCAACGAAGAATGACAAAAATGATTCCGGGACTTAGAAACCTTCCATATCAGGATAGGTTAAATAAACTTAACTTGCATTCCCTAGAAAGGCGAAGAGTGCAGGGAGATATGATAGAAGTATTTAAGTAGGTGAAAGGAATCAATAAAGGGGATATTGATAAAGTTCTTATAATATCCAAGCAGGATAGGACTCGGAGCAACGGATTCAAGTTGCATAAGTTTAGGTTTCGGAGGGAGATAGGAAGAAACTGATTCACAAATAGGGTGGTGGACGAGTGGAACAAGCTTAGCAACATTGTAGTAAGTGCGGGAACTCTGGAAAGTTTCAAAAGGAGGCTAGATAGATTCATGGATGATGGAGAGTGGTAGTAACTCTCGACAGGAGCTGCCACTCACAGGCCAACCAGCCTATTGCAGACTCCTTATTTTCTTATGATCTTATGTACCTAAGCTAACCTTCATACGGTGAGGTCCAAGGTACCCAGTGATAATTCCCCTGAGACCTCACGATGGGGAGGCCTGGGACCACACCTGAGTGAGTGAGGTCCTGTGACCACGTGGTGTCCCCATGATGCTATGACACCACGTAGTGAATGAATTGCTACAGCATCATGTGAAGTTCCTCATAACACCATCTGTGAGGGAATTACTACACCACGTGATGCCCCTCATAACACCATCTGTGGGGGAATTACTATGCCAAGTGATGCTCCTCATAACACCATCTGTGGGGGAATTACTAAACCACGTGATGCCCCTCATAACACCATCTGTGGGGGAATTACTACACCACGTGATGCCCCTCATAACACCATCTGTGGGGGAATTACTACGCCATGTGATGCTCCTCATAACACCATCTGTGAGGGAATTACTACTTCATAAGGCCCCTCATACACCATAGGAACATAAGAACATAAGAATGGAGGAAACTACAGCGGGCCTATTGGCCCATACTGGGCAGTCCCGTTTACACCCAACCCCTATTGCTCATATAAGCATCCAACCTATGTTTGAAGCTATTCAGCGTATTCCACTTATACACCTCTATCAGGTCGCCCCTCGCTCTACGTCTCTCGAGGGAGTGCAAATTAAGATGCTTTAACTTGTCACTATACTCAAGGTTCCTAATGCCCGGGACTAGTCTTGTCATTCTCCTCTGAATTCTTTCCAAGGATTCTATATCCATTCTGTAATAAGGTGACCAGAACTGAACTGAGTAATCCAGGTGTGGTTTCACAAGAGCAAAATACAGTTTTAGGATGACCTAGCTAGTCTTGTAACTAACACTCCTTTGTATGAACCCAAGTACTTTATTAGCCTTGTTACGAGCAAAAACACATTGTTTACTTGGCTTAAGGTTCCTACTTATCATTACTCCTAAATCTCTCTCGCAGTCGGATTTCTCCATGGCATCGTTGTTCATCTGGTATCTGGTTTCCTTGTTTACATCTCCTATACTAAGTACTTTACATTTGTCCACGTTGAATTTCATCTGCCATTTTTCAGACCATTTGAAATTTTTTTTTAGATCTTCCTGTAGTTAAGTGGAGTCCTCGTCAGATTTAATAGCACGTCCTATTTTAGTGTCATCAGCAAATTTGCTTATGTTGCTGTCTATGCCGATACCTATGTCGTTTACGTATATAATTAACATAATGGTCCAAGTACTGAGCCTTGGGGAACTCCACTTGTGACGTTGCTCCAATGGGACTTAGTGCAATTAATGCTCACTCGCTGTTTCCTGTCCTGTAACCACGCCCTAATCCATTTAAGGATATTACCTTTGATGCCATGTGCTTCTACCTTTCTAATTAGTCTTTCGTGGGGGACTCTGTCGAAGGCATTGCTGAAGTCGAGGTATACCACATCATAATTGTGCCCCCTCGTCCATTGATTCGAAAACTGATGAAAAGAATGTTAAAAGATTAGTTAGACATGAACGTCCGCTTGTGAAGCCATGCTGGGAATCACTGTTCAATCGGTGCTTCTCCAGGTGATTTCGAATAGAGTTTGAAATGATTGCTTCCAGTAATTTGCCAACTATTGATGTTAGACTGATTGGGCGGTAGTTAGAGAATAGTGATCTATTCCCCTTCTTGAAAATCGGTATTACATTCGCTATCCTCCAGGATTCTGGTACGACACCTGTTTTTAAGGACATGTTAAACAACTTTGCTAAGGGCATACTAAGCTCTTCCTTACATTCCTTTAATACTCTGGCAAATATCTCATCGGGACCAGGTGACTTATTTGGCTTTATTTTGTCTATTTGCTTACTAACATCGTTACTAGTCACTACTATCTCGCTTAGTTTGTTTTCTTCACTATCTCTGAATAAAGTCGGTGCCCCGGGTATCATGTTTAAATTTTCGGTGGTGAAAACTGTTGAAAAATATTTATTCAAATTATTGCTCATTTCTCTGTCGTTATCAGTGAGCTCGCCGGTGTCTCACCGTATTAGTCCAATTTTTTCTCGTGCTTTAGTTTGATACATTTGGTAGAATCCTTTGGGGTTCGTCTTTGCCTCCCTTGCTATCCTTACCTCATTATTCCTCTTGGATTTTTTTATCTCGGTTTTAACCCTACTCGCCAATATCTTATAATAATCCTGGAGGTAAATTTTGCCACGCTTTATCCTTCTACCTATAGCCTTCCTTTGGCCAATGATGTTCTTTAAATAATTATTTATCCATTTTGGGTCATTGTTGTCTGATCTGAGTTTTTTGTATGGTATGTTCTGCCTCTGTGCATTAAGTAACTCATTATTTAAATTGACGTGGAACTCGGCAGTCTCAGATGTCGTTATCAGGTCGGAGTCATCTGTCAGGTTCATGGCCAAGCGCGACACCCCCTCTCTCAGCTGCCTCTTTAAACTGTCAAAGTTTGCCCTTCTGAAATCTGGTACTTTAGTGGAATTTTCCTTAAGTCTGCCCTGAAAATCTAACTGGAATCTAATTTCTTTGTGATTGCTGTTTGCAAGGTCTTTCCCTACCTCGTCATTGCTAATGAGGTTTTCTCTGTTTGACAGAACTAAATCGAGTATATTATTACCCCGGGTGGGTTCGGTTATTTGTTGACTTAGAAAACAGTCCTTGATCGTCGCCTACTATACAGACTTTGTTGTGTATGGAAGCCCTGCGCATTTCATCCCAGATAAGTCACTCATTGACTCTATCAAGATTGGGAGGTCTATATATTATTACTGTGATTAATTTTTCCCTACCGTCGATTAATTCTATCCAAATTGTTTCTGTATTCCGCTCAATTTTTATTTCCTTATTTATTTCACACTTCAGATTATCCCTAATATAGATTGCTACTCCGCCTCCTTTCCTGGTCTGCCTATCGGTATGGAACAGTTTGTAACCCGCAAGTGAGTGAACTACTACATCATCAGGCCTCTCGTAACACCATATGTGAGGGAATTACTACACCACGTCAAGCCCCTCATAACACCACCTATGAGGGAACTAGTACTCCACGTGATGCCCCTCATAACGCCATCTGTGAGGGAGTTACTACACTACGTGTCTGCTGTTCAACACCTCAGCTCACATGATCTACGTGTGTAAACATTAATCTGAATGTTCACTGTATGTTCCTTCACCTTTCTCTAATGAAGACTTCTGTTAAACCACCAATGTATGTAATAAGTCATTTATGTCCAATGTATATTTTCAGCCTTCGGGCTGCAAACTTTTTCAATAAACCGTTTATTATTAATATTATTATATATATATATATATATATATATATATATATATATATATATATATATATATATATATATATATATATATATATATATATATATATATATATATACACGGGGGGGGGGGAGGGGACAATGTCCTCCTTCCCACACTATCAACCTCCATCCTTGGACTAGTGATGCTGCTGGGAGAGGAAGTGACGAAGAGATACATGAGGCTGTGAGATTCAAGAGACGGGGAGATACATGAGACGGGGTGATACATGAGAGACGGTGAGATACATGAGAGAAAGTGAAATACATGAGAGGGGGAGATACATGAGAGACAGGGAGATACATGAGAGACAGGGAGATACATGAGAGACGGTGAGATACATAAGAGACGGTAAGATACATGGGACGGTGAGATATATGAGACGGGGAGGTACATGAGACGGGGAGATACATGAGACTGTGAGATACATGAGACGGGGAGATATATGAGACTGGGTGATATATGAGACGGGGAGATACATGAGACAAGTTGATACATGAGACGGGGAGATACATCAGGAGTGTGGCACCTTGAGAGTACATCAGGAGTGTGTCATCTTGAGAGTACATCAGGAGTGTGGCACCTTGAGAGTACATCAAGAGTGTGGCACCTTGAGAGTACATCAGGAGTGTGTCATCTTGAGAGTACATCAGGAGTGTGTCATCTTGAGAGTACATCAGGAGTGTGTCACCTTGAGAGTACATCAGGAGTGTGTCATCTTGAGAGTACATCAGGAGTGTGTCATCTTGAGAGTACATCAGGAGTGTGTCACCTTGAGAGTACATCAGGAGTGTGTCACCTTGAGAGTACATCAGGAGTGTGTCACCTTGAGAGTACATCAGGAGTGTGTCATCTTGAGAGTACATCAGGAGTGTGGCACCTTGAGAGTACATCAAGAGTGTGGCACCTTTAGAGTACATCAGGAGTGTGGCACCTTGAGAGGACATCAGGAGTGTGTCACCTTGAGAGTACATCAGGAGTGTGTCACCTTGAGAGTACATCAGGAGTGTGTCATCTTGAGAGTACATCAGGAGTGTGTCACCTTGAGAGTACATCAGGAGTGTGTCAAATTGAGAGTACATCAGGAGTGTGGCACCTTGAGAGTACATCAGGAGTGTGGCACCTTGAGAGGACATCAGGAGTGTGGCACCTTCAGAGAACAACAGGAGTGTGGCACCTTGAGAGAACAACAGGAGTGTGGCACCTTGAGAGGACATCAGGAGTGTGGCACCTTGAGAGGACATCAGGAGTGTGGCACCTTGAGAGGACATCAGGCGTGTGGCACCTTGAGAGGACATCAGGAGTGTGGCACCTTGAGAGTACATCAGGAGTGTGTCATCTTGAGAGTACATCAGGAGTGTGGCACCTTGAGAGAACAACAGGAGTGTGGCACCTTGAGAGAACAACAGGAGTGTGGCACTGTTTCTTCTGGTCTCGCATGTGTACTGGCCTCTCGCCTTTACACATGTGTGGTCTCTTTCTAGATTCCTTTTATTGTCTCTTATTTATCCCACGTCAGCTTTACTGTATATTATCCCTCCTTGTGTTGGTCTCGACTGCTGCAATCTTGTGACTGGGTGAAAAACGCAGCAGGTTGATGTCACAGGTGACATACGTAGCACCCATTAAATCTGAGCCTATCAGAGCCTTATATATCTTCTTGGAAAATAAAACTTACAACACTACAGTAATCATCACAGGGAACACTATAATGCCCAAAATATGGGCGGTGCACTCTATAGTCGCCCTTAACCCTCCATCGACAAAACCAGTTCTTACTGTATGCCATAATACTTATATACGATATATCTCCAGAAGGCAGACCACAACTCCGCCCCTCAATAGCCTCAACCACAATAAAGGAGTCATGTTCAGATCTAATACAAAAGATTCCTCGATAACTCTGACACACTACCTACAGTTACTCACAAAGGGCTGATGCCTAATAAGAACATAAGAACATAAGAAAATAAAGAGTCTGCAAAAGGCCGATTGGCCTGTGCATAGCAGCTCCTCTCGAGAGTTACTAACACTCTCTATCATCCATGAATCTATCTAGCCTCCTTTTGAAACTTTCCAGAGTTCCCGCACTTACTACAAAGTTGCTAAGCTTGTTCCACTCGTCCACCACCCTATTTGTGAACCAGTTTCTTCCTATCTCCCTCCTAAACCTAAACTTATCCAACTTGAATCCGTTGCTCCGAGTCCTATCCTGCTCGGATATTATAAGAACTTTATCAATATCCCCTTTATTGATTCCTTTCACCCACTTAAATACTTCTATCATATCTCCCCGCACTCTTCGCCTTTCTAGGGAATGCAAGTTAAGTTTATTTAACCTATCCTGATATGGAAGGTTTCTAAGTCCCGGAATCATTTTTGTCATTCTTCGCTGCACCGACTCTAGTGAATTTATATCCATTCTATAATAGGGGCACCAGAACTGAACCGCATAATCGAGGTGCGGCCTGACTAGCGCAAGCTATAGTTGCAATAAGACCTCTGCACTCTTGTTACTTACACTTCTAGATGTAAAACCCAATACTCTGTTTGCCTTATTTCGAACATTAACGCACTGTTTTCTAGGCTGTAGGTCCGGGCTTACAAGTACCCCTAGGTCTCTTTCACAAGTCGACTTCACTAGGTTGATGTTGTTAAGGCTGTATACATTATCAGTATTTGTTCTTCCAATATTAAGTACGCTGCACTTGCTGGTGTTGAATTTCATTTGCCATTTTTCAGACCACCCCTGCAGTTTATTTAGATCCTCCTGTAATGCATTTGCATCCTGCCCTGAATTTATCTGCCGCCTTATTTTGGTGTCATCCGCAAACTTGCTTATGTCACTGCTGATCCCAGTATCTAGATCGTTTATGTAGATTATGAACAAAAGTGGGCCAAGTACTGACCCCTGGGGAACCCCACTGGTTACACGGACCCACTCAGATTTAACACCATCTACGCTGACCCTCTGCGTTCTATCGGTGAGCCATGATTTTATCCAATTTAAAACTTTCCCCTCGATACCATGAGCCTTAATTTTTCTCAGAAGCCTCTGATGCAGTACTCTGTCAAATGCTTTGCTAAAGTCAAAGTAAATAACATCGTAATTTTCGTCATTATCTACTACCTCGAAGACTTTCCTAAAAAACGTCAGCAGATTTTCTCTTTGTTAACCCATGTTGAGAGTCGTAGATTAATTTGCTTTTCTCTAGATACGATCGGACGCTATCTGCTGAAATTGATTCAAGAAATTTCCCCACTACTGACGTCAAACTGATCGGCCGGTAATTTGACGCTGATGCTCTGTCTCCCTTTTTGAATATGGGTACTACATTTGCCTGTTTCCACAAGTCTGGCACAACTCCGGTGTCTAATGATTTTGTAAATAAGTTTACAAGGGGTCAGTTTATCTGTTCCCTACACTCTTTCAAGACTCGTGGGAAAATTTCATCTGGCCCTGGGGATTTCGTTTTCTTTAGTTTATTCATCTTCTTAAGAACATCCTCTTTTCTGATAGGGATATTCTTTAATTTCTCTTCTTCCTTTCCCTTAAATATCAGTTCCACCTCTGGAATTTCATCGCAAATTTCTTCTGTGAAAACTGATAAGAAGTAGCTGTTCAATACTTTGCATATTTCTTCACTGCCATTTATCACTTCTCCCCTCCCTGACTTTAAAGGCCTAACTTTGTCCTTGACCTTTGTCCTATATTCCTGTAAAAATCCCTTGGGATTCGCCTTGGATTCTCTTGCTATTTTTATTTCATAGTCTCTCTTTGCTTTCCTTACATTTTTCTTAACATTCCTAGATAGTTCATTATACCTATTACTGAGCTGCTACTACCCTCCCTTTAATTTCTTTTATATTCCTTTCTTTATTCCTATGTCATGTTTAAGTTTTCTGGACATCCACCTTGGCTAATTCTTATTTGACCTAATTTTTCTGTATGGTATATTTTGTTCTTGTGCTTTATGTAGTATACTAGTGAATATATTATAGTCTTGTTCAATTGTTGTGTCATCTTTGACCTCACCCCTTCCTACTGGGGACTGACGTGACTGTTCCCAGGTGACCTCACCTAGGTACCTTCTTAACCCCTGATAATCCGCCAACCGAAAGTTTGGGACTCTGACCATATTGTCATTGTTTTTTGTTTACCAATTTAGGGTGAACCTAATTTCTCTGTGATCACTGTTACCTAGTTCTTCCCCTACTGTGATATCTCTGATAATATTTTCTTTATTTGTTAATACTAGGTCTAATATACTGTCACCTCTAGTAGGTTCTGAAATTAGTTGTTTCAAAAAATTTTCCTGTACTGCGTCTAGGAAGTCTTCAGATTCATAATCACCTCCCATCCTCACTCCCCTCAACCTTATCCTTCACACATGGAAACAGTGACACTGCCTCAACACACATCCTAAACACGTTTCCCTCATCACACATCACTACTGTAATATTGGCAGAGCTACCACTAGTGCAAGACAGTGTTGTCTGAGTCAGCACTAGTGTAAGACAGTGTTGACTGAGTCACCACTACTGAAAGACAGTGTTGTCTGAGTCAAGACTAGTGCAAGAGAGTATTGTCTGAGTCACCACTAGTGTAAGACAGTGTTGTCTGAGTCACCACTACTGTAAGACAGTGTTGCCTGAGTCACCACTAGTGTAACACAGTGTTGTCTGAGTCACCACTACTGTAAGACAGTGTTGTCTGAGTCAAGACTAGTGCAAGAGAGTATTATCTGAGTCACCACTAGTGTAAGACAGTGTTGTCTGAGTCACCACTTCTGAAAGACAATGTTGTCTGAGTCACCACTTCTGAAAGACGGTGTTGTATGAGTCACCACTAGTGCAAGACAATATTGTCTGACTCACCACTGCTGTAAGACAGTGTTCACTGAGTCATCACTAGTGCAAGACAATATTGTCTGAGAAACCACTGATGTAAGACAGTGTTCACTGAGTAACCACTAGTGTAAGACAGTGTTCGCTGAGTCACCACTAGTCTAAGACAGTGTTGGCTGATTCACCACTAGTGTAAGACAGTGTTGTCTGAGTCAGCACTAGTGCAAGACCGTTTTGTCTGAGTCACCACTGCTGTAAGACAGTGTTCACTAGGTCACCACTAGTGTAGGACAGTGTTGGCTGACTCACCACTAGTGTAAGACAGTGTTGTCTGAGTCGCCACTTCTGAAAGACAGTGTTGTGAGTCACCACTAGTGTAAGACAGTGATCGCTGAGTCACCACTACTGTAAGACAGTGTTCGCTGAGTCACCACTTCTGAAAGACTGTGTTGTCTGAGTAACCACGAGTGCAAGACAGAATTGTCTGAGTCACCACTAGTGTATGACAGTGTTGTCTCAGTCACCACTAGTGTAACACAGACAGTGTTGTCTGAGTCACCATTAGTGGAAGACAGTATTTTCTGAGTCACCACTAGTGTAAGACAGAGTTGTCTGAGTCACCAGTAGTATAAGACAGTGATTGCTGAGTCACCACAAGTGTAAGACAGTGTTGGCTGAGTCACCACTTGTGTAAGACAGTGTTGGCTGATATACCACTTGTGTAAGACTGTGTTGTCTGTGTCAGCACTAGTGCAAAACCGTATTGTCTGAGTCACCACTGCTCTATGACAGTGTTCACTGAGTCACCTCTATTGTAAGACAGTGTTGTCTTAGTCACCACTAGTGTAAGACAGTGTTGTCTGAGTCGCCACTAATGCAAAATAGTGTTCACTGTCACCACCAGTGTAAGACAGCAGTGTCTGAGTCACCTCTAGTGTAAGACAGTGTTGTCTGAGTCACCACTAGTGAAGACAGTGTTGTGTGAGTCACCACAAGTATAAGACAGTTTTGTCTGTTACACCACTAGTGTAAGACAGTGTTATTTGAGTCACCAATAGTATAAAACAGTGTTGTTTAACTAACCACTAGCATAAAACAGTGTTGTCTAAGTCACCACTAGTGTAAGACAGTGTTGGCTGATTCACCACTAGTGTAAGACAGTGTTGTCTGAGTCAGCACTAGTGGAAGACCGTATTGTCTGAGTCACCACTGCTGTAAGACAGTGTTCACTGAGTCACCACTAGTGTAAGACAGTGTTGGCTGATTCACCACTAGTGTAAGACAGTGTTCGTTGAGTCACCACAAGTGTAAGACAGTGTTGGCTGAGTCACCACTAGTGAAAGACAGTGTTCGCTGATTCACCACTAGTGTAAGACAGTGTTGGCTGATTCACCACTAGTGTAAGACAGTGTTGTCTGAGTCACCACTAGTGTAAGACAGTGTTTGCTGAGTCACCACTAGTGTAACACAGTGTTGTCTGAGTCACCACTACTGTAAGACAGTGTTGTCTGAGTCAAGACTAGTGCAAGAGAGTATTATCTGAGTCACCACTAGTGTAAGACAGTGTTGTCTGAGTCACCACTTCTGAAAGACAATGTTGTCTGAGTCACCACTTCTGAAAGACGGTGTTGTATGAGTCACCACTAGTGCAAGACAATATTGTCTGACTCACCACTGCTGTAAGACAGTGTTCACTGAGTCATCACTAGTGCAAGACAATATTGTCTGAGAAACCACTGATGTAAGACAGTGTTCACTGAGTAACCACTAGTGTAAGACAGTGTTCGCTGAGTCACCACTAGTCTAAGACAGTGTTGGCTGATTCACCACTAGTGTAAGACAGTGTTGTCTGAGTCAGCACTAGTGCAAGACCGTTTTGTCTGAGTCACCACTGCTGTAAGACAGTGTTCACTAGGTCACCACTAGTGTAAAACGGTGTTCGTTGAGTCACCACTAGTGTAAGACAGTGTTGGCTGAGTCACCACTTGTGTAGGACAGTGTTGGCTGACTCACCACTAGTGTAAGACAGTGTTGTCTGAGTCGCCACTTCTGAAAGACAGTGTTGTGAGTCACCACTAGTGTAAGACAGTGATCGCTGAGTCACCACTACTGTAAGACAGTGTTCGCTGAGCCACCACTTCTGAAAGACTGTGTTGTCTGAGTCACCACTAGTGTAAGACAGAGTTGTCTGAGTCACCAGTAGTATAAGACAGTGATTGCTGAGTCACCACAAGTGTAAGACAGTGTTGGCTGAGTCACCACTTGTGTAAGACAGTGTTGGCTGATATACCACTTGTGTAAGACTGTGTTGTCTGTGTCAGCACTAGTGCAAAACCGTATTGTCTGAGTCACCACTGCTCTATGACAGTGTTCACTGAGTCACCTCTATTGTAAGACAGTGTTGTCTTAGTCACCACTAGTGTAAGACAGTGTTGTCTGAGTCGCCACTAATGCAAAATAGTGTTCACTGTCACCACCAGTGTAAGACAGCAGTGTCTGAGTCACCTCTAGTGTAAGACAGTGTTGTCTGAGTCACCACTAGTGAAGACAGTGTTGTGTGAGTCACCACAAGTGTAAGACAGTTTTGTCTGTTACACCACTAGTGTAAGACAGTGTTATTTGAGTCACCAATAGTATAAAACAGTGTTGTTTAACTAACCACTAGCATAAAACAGTGTTGTCTAAGTCACCACTAGTGTAAGACAGTGTTGGCTGATTCACCACTAGTGTAAGACAGTGTTGTCTGAGTCAGCACTAGTGGAAGACCGTATTGTCTGAGTCACCACTGCTGTAAGACAGTGTTCACTGAGTCACCACTAGTGTAAGACAGTGTTGGCTGATTCACCACTAGTGTAAGACAGTGTTCGTTGAGTCACCACAAGTGTAAGACAGTGTTGGCTGAGTCACCACTAGTGAAAGACAGTGTTCGCTGAGTCACCACTAGTGTAAGACAGTGTTCGCTGAGTCACCACTAGTGAGAGACAGTGTTTGCTGATTCACCACTAGTGTGAGACAGTGTTGTCTGAGCCATCACTAGTGCAAGACAGTATTTTCTGAGTCACCACTAGTGTAAGAGTGTGTTGTCTGAGTCACCAGTAGTGTAAGACAGTGATGGCTGAGTCACCACTAGTGTAAGACAGTGTTGGCTGAGTCACCACTAGTGTAAGACAGTGTTGGCTGACTCACCACTTGTGTAAGACAGTGTTGTCTGAGTCAGCACTAGTGCAAGACAGTATTGTCTGAGTCACCACTGCTGTAAGACAGTGTTCACTGAGTCACACCTAGTGTAAGACAGTGTTCGTTGAGTCACCACTAGTGTAAGACAGTGTTCGTTGAGTCACCACTAGTGTAAGACAGTGGTGTCTGAGTCACCACTAGTGTAAGACAGTGTTCACTGAGTCACGACTAGTGTAAGACAGTGTTGTCTGAGCCAGCACTAGTGCAAGACAATATTTTCTGAGTCACCACTAGTGTAAGAGTGTGTTGTCTGAGTCACCAGTAGTGTAAGACAGTGATGGCTGAGTCACCACTAGTGTAAGACAGTGTTGGCTGAGTCACCACTAGTGTAAGACAGTGTTTGCTGAGTCACCACTAGTGTAAGACAGTGTTGTCTGAGTCAGCGCTAGTGCAAGACAGTATTGTCTGAGTCACCACTACTGTAAGACAGTGTTCACTGAGTCACCACTAGTGTAAGACAGTGTTGTCTGAGTCAGCACTAGTGCAAGACAGTATTGTCTGAGTCACCACTACTGTAACACAGTGTTCACTGAGTCACCACTAGTGTAAGACAGTGTTGTCTGAGTCACCACTAGTGTAAAACAGTGTTGTCTGAGTCACCACTAGTGTAAGACAGTGTTGTCTGACTCACCACTACTGTAAGACAGTGTTCGCTGAGTCACCTCCAGTGTAAGACAGTGTTGTCTGAGTCAACACTAGTGTAAGACAGTGTTGTCTAAGACATCACTAGTGTAAGACGATGTTGTCTGAGTCATTGCTAGTGTAAGATAGTATTTGCTCTCACCACTAGTGTAAGACAGCAGTGTCTGCGTCACCATCTGTGTAAAATAGTGTTCGTTCTCACCATTAGTGTAAGACAGCAGTGTCTGAGTCACCTCTAGTGTAAGACAGTGTTGTCTGAGTCACCACTAGTGTAAGACAGTGTTGTCTGTTACACCACCAGTGTAAGACAGTGTTATTTGAGTCACCAACTAGTGCAAGACACTGTTCTTTAACTCACCACTAGCATAAAACAGTGTTGTCTGAGTCACCACTAGTGTAAGACAGTATTTGCTGAGCCACCACTAGTGTAAGAGAGTGTTGGCTGAGTCACCACTAGTGTTTGGCTGAGTCACCACTAGTGTTTGGCTGAGTCACCACTAGTGTTTGGCTGAGTCACCACTAGTGTAAGGCAGTGTTGGCTGAGTCACCACTAGTGTAAGACAGTGTTGGCTGAGTCACCAGTCGTGTATCACAGTGTTGGCTTAGTTACCACTAGTGTAAGATAATGTTGGATGAGTCACCACTAGTGTATCACATTGATGGCTGAGTCACCTCTATTGTATGTCATTGTTGGCTGAGTCATCTATATATAGTGTTGGTGGCAAAACAATAGCCACCTTGACTACAAAACAAGAGGAAACAAGAGCTATGGGGGAGGTGTGACCTAGACCCACCATGGTGACACTCTCACCAGAAAGCAGAACTGTTGGGGGAAAACACAACTATATCGAGAGCGCAAATATAATTATGGCAATAATGACACGACTAGACACTAATGTGCCAAGAAAAATGAAATATTAACGAAGCCAAACTAAGATTTAGCTGGAAATTTAACGGTGATTTGGCGGGATAAAGAAACAGTGAAGGCTAGAGTGTAGAGCCGGCCGGTAACACACGGCCGACCTCACATGGAAGACTCTTAAAAATTAGTCTTCAAACAGGTGAGGAAGCGAGGCGGCGGTACAGCAGGAAGTGAAGGTTTACAATATCCGGGAAAAGTGAGGAAGGGAAGGGGAGCGAGCAACGGGGAGGATAAAGATAAAAGAGAGTGTGAGAGTGCAGGGTGAAAGGGAGGGTGACAAAACAGGGAGGAATGGACGGAGAGAGAAAGGGAAGGAGGGTGCGAAAGGAAGAGGAAAGGAGAAAAGGGGGGAGTGATGGAAATACATTCAAGCACTGGTAAAAAAGTGGTGTTCTTGTGATAGTGAACGACAGCAGCGAAAAATGTCTGGGTCGTCAGAGTCCAGTGGATAGAACACAGTACAACCAGGCCAGCTGTTCATACTGGAGATACACCACACCTTGGCAGTACAGTACACCACACCTTGGCAGTACACCACACCCTGACAGTACACCACACCTTGGCAGTACACCACACCCTGACAGTACACCACACCCTGACAGTACACCACACCCTGACAGTTGACATATAACACCACTATGGTTATTTTTCATACGTAATATCTTAATAAATCCTCAACAGCGGCAGTAATACCTACATGTACCTGATAATAGTGAGATTTATCTATTACAAATATTACCTTATCAACACCTGTCGTTGGATCTTAATATATAAACCCGGAAAAAAATCAAACCAAAAATTAAACCTGAGTAATCTTTTATTATTATTATTATTATTATTATTATTATTATTATTATTATTATTATTATTATTTTTTTTTTTTTTTTTTTTTTTTATTTATTTTTTTTTTTTCCGGTGAAAATTATTAATAGGTGGGTGAGCCATTATGGGAAATATAACCATTAATATGACAGGAAGAAAGATGTTATGGCCTCGACACCACACAGCTGGAACACTGTCAGAGTTATATTAATATTGAGCAGGCGTATTCACGTGACATCATGACAGTTCATTATAAGTCAACATGAACAACACAACATGACGACTGTAGGAAGAAAGCTGTACAAAATAAATCACCTAGAGATGAAACACCCTTGCTTATTTCACCTGAAGACTAGACACCCCAGTTTGTTTCGCCTGAAGATGAAACCCCCCCCCCCCCCCCAGCGTATTTCACCTGAAGATTAACCATTCTAACCTAACCTAACCTAACGTATGTTAAGTTTGTAAAAGGAGAAGTTAAAGTGAGGAAAGACAAGTTAGAGATCTTGATGAAAGCAAAATCTGGCTTTACATAGAAGCAGATACCATCCTCACCACCTGTGAGACGTGTTAAGGCGGCGGCACACTGGGCACTTTTCCTCCCAACATGTTGGGCAAACACGGTCCGGCCAGTAAAACAAAGAGACGTTTGCGTCTAGACGAAGTTCGCCATTTACCCCGTTACTACAGTTGAGGCATTGCAGGATCGTACCATAGTTCTTCAATTGCTGAAGCAAGTGAGGGTCTGCAAAAGCTTAAAAAAAAAGAAAAAAAAAAAAAAAAAAAAAAAGACAAAGGTTGCATCGTCAAAGAAGACCTTGAATAATGATTTAATAATACTGAAGACGTTTTGAAGTGACGAATAAATAGAAACATGTCACTGTTTTGCGTTATATTTTAAATCATTATTGTTTCATGATTTAATTATATTTTTACTTGAATAATCGACACCTAGTGTGAAGCTCATTCGAGCACTAACCAAGCCAGCAAAGCTCGCCGCCAAACCGTTGTTCATTTCTCACAACATCCGGAATCCTGCTGTTTGCTGGGCCGTCAGTCCAGCGGCCAGCAAAACGGGCAACGTGTTTTTTTAGAAGAAAGTGCCCACTGTGCCGCCGCCTTAATGATGTAACTAGGTAAGCTGAAGCGAAATGGTGGGGAGGGGCAGAAAATATGAATAATGGATAGTAACAGTAAAATTGGTTTTGATGACTGTAAGTACAAGTAAAGAGTGAACAGACTGTTGCTCCAACCACGAATATTGTAGTAATTTATTGAAAGATGTTCGGGGAGAGAGTCTCTTGTGTTGTACAGTAGGGAGCTTCTGGTACGTGCAGGTGTTCCGAGGCTCACAGGATATATTTGGTGTTTGGCGTCATGTTGGGGGTTTTGTTGATGAAGGTAACAGTTGGTGTGTGTGTGTGTGTGTGTGTGTTGGCTGAACAAAGAAGTGTAGTGTAACAGCTAGCAATTGTGATATAGAAGAGAGAGAGGAGGGATCCAGGCATCCCTTAGTCCCCCGTAACACACAATGGTCAGCGCTTCACTGTGTGCACGAAGTGCAGAGAAACATTTCGTGTTAACAATAGTCAGGATTCTTGCAAAAAAAAATTATTTTATAAGCCAGGGGAGACAAACCTCCTTGGTTACTCATATACATTGTAAAGCCTATTAGATCCTGTATAATGAAAATGTATTACATATAATTATGACAAATGTTCAAATATTATCAATGCAGCTTTTGATGTAAAAATAAAAGAAGCCAGGAAACAAGGGAAACACGTGACGTTCAGTCATAAAACCCTTGTTGTGAGTGATCAGGCAAGTGGACACCCCCGCCCCACTGAGGGGGAACCAGCCACTGTCGCTATCACCTGAGGAGTTCCCCCCCTGCCGGCCAACTCGAGTACAACACGTCTACCCTCTGTGGTGGAAACCAGCAACCCTCAAAACCGAGTGACAGGCGCACCTCCCACTCTATCTGGGTTTCGCCCTCAACAGTATCGGTCATCTTAATTCTGTTGGTTGTAGCACTTGTGAGTACGTTAGCCCCCCCCCCCCCCCACTATTATAATTTTCACAGATCTTCCTTTTTCACACCTCAGTGACCCTGAGTTTTTACTGTTCCTTAATCAGTATCAATGTTCCCACAATGATGATTATAGTGTCATTCCCTTAGACGTGCTAGATCGTATGTCTTACACCCCATTTAGCCATGGTGTCGATACAATACTCCCTCATATCGATCCTGATGCCTTTCTACTGTACAAAATTCACTGGGTTACACCAACCCCAACTGTAACTATTACTTTCCTGACTCTCCCGAGTTTGGTTCTAGTCTCCTACTACCTCATTCCTTCTCCTTGATTAACCATAACATCAGCAGTGTTCCCCTTCATCTAGAAACCTTTTTAGATCAGTGTTTATCTTCTATTGCCCACAAATTTAATATACTTGGGTTCTGTGAGACCAAACTCACTAACGATAGTGAACATTTGTATAACATTCCTCATTATAATAGACACCGCGTCTATGTTGATATCAAGTATAACACTTCTGTAAGAGATGAATTACGTAACGACACACGAAATATCCTAGTAGGAGTAATCTACTAATGTAAGGAATTTTCTTGATAAATTTTCGGAGCTTATCACTATCATGAGTTCAGAGAGGAAACATTGCTACATTACAGGAGATTTCAACCTTGATCTATTAAATTCAGAAACCGACACCTCAGTATAAAGACCTTCTTCCTACCTGTCATTCTAAACTCTTCTTCAACAATATAACCAAACCCACTAGAGTAAC
Organism: Homarus gammarus; assembly: GCA_958450375.1. Lineage (NCBI taxonomy): Eukaryota > Metazoa > Arthropoda > Malacostraca > Decapoda > Nephropidae > Homarus > Homarus gammarus. The sequence continues at coordinate 1,402,479 of CAUDMG010000412.1, read as the reverse complement.
TGCCACCTCTACCACTGTGATAGTTCATATCTGGACTAACAACACTCCTAACGATCTTGCAAGTGGAATTATTTATAACAATATCTCAGATCACTTCTCAGTTTTTGCCATGTATAAAAAACAGCCAAAAGACCTGAAAGGTCTTGTAGAGTCTCAATACAATACAGAGACTAATGCGCCGACAACATGCTCCTTTTTGAAAACAGCCTAATGAATGCAAACTGGGATCTTGTCTATGTCTCCGACAAGCCTAACCTGAACAGTTGCAACTATCCATTTCCAAACCCTATATCACAAGCGAACTTAAGATAATGATATAAGAAAAACACAAACTCCAAAGGAAATTTGCAAAAAGACCCATAACTTTCGGTGATGCTTACCGAAGTATCAGAAATAGAGTAACTCAAGCATTTAGAAATGCCAGACGTAGTTATTATACAAATATGCTCCAGTCAGCATGAGGCAACAGTAAGAAAACCTGGAATGTCATAAATCCTATTCAGAACAGGAACACTCAGCCTTCGGCCCCCCACTCAGCTTTTATGATAAATGATTCAGTTGTAACGGAACCCTCCCCCATTGCCAACCACTTCAATTAATATTTTATTAATGCTGGCAAAAATCTTGCAGAGAGCATCCCTGATCACCATGAGGAATTTAGAGCCTACCTGCGAAACAGACAGCAAAATGAGCTGTTCTTATCCCCTGTCACAGCAGATGAATTACTGGCCATCATAAAAATGTCCAAAGATGCAGCAGCAGGCGAAGACAATATACCATTGAGTATCATTAAGAAAGTAGCCCACTTATTACTACCTGTTCTCCTGCACATTTGTAACTCCTCCTTCACTAGTGGTGTCTTTCCGGATAAACTGAAAATTGCTAAAGTTCACCCAGCTATATAAAAAAATTTGGGGACAAGAGTTACCGCCACAGATCAGTCCTCCCAGCCTTGAGTAAGACACTGGAAAAGCTAGCATGTAGTAGATTAAATTCCTTCTGCAATGCTAATAACATCTTTACAGACTCCAGTTTGGATGTAGAGCTAGAAGGTCGACTGAGAGTGCACTGCTATCCTTCACTAATGACATCTTAGATTCCTTTGATGACAGTCAGTTCACAGTCCTTATATTCTTGGACCTCTCTAAAGCCTTCGATACTGTCGACCATACCATCCTCCTTTCAAAGCTTGAACATTACGGCATTAGGAGCCTGTTCAACAGGATGCAGTATGTTTACGATAATAATCACCAATCTTACTCCTCGCCAATATTGTATGGTGTCCCCCAAGGTTCCATTCTCGACCCAGTACTGTTTTTGCTGTACATAAACGACACAGTCCACGCCAGCACAATCATAAAATACAACTTATTTGCAGACGATAGTAATCTCTATGCCAGCAACTCAGACCTCCATTCCTTGATGAGAACTATGTACACTGAATTGACTAAAGTCAGGACCTGGGTAATACGTAATAAACTAGCCTTAAACCTTGAGAAAAACCACTACACGATCTTTCACAGAAGGAAAAACTTACCCCCAGACTTGGTCCCCCTGTACCTTGGTAACACAGTCCTCAAACGCGAACAAAATACTAAATTCCTCGGAGTTATTGTTGATGAGAAACTTAACTGGAGAAACCACATACAAGCCATTCACAGTAAAGTCAATAAACAGTGCGGTATCATGTATCACACTCGACAGTTACTCACTCTGACAGCAATGAAAGAAATCTATCATGATCTTGTTTACCAACACCTGATACACTGTCACATACTATGGGGGGCCTCTGGCTCTTCAAAAACACAATCTATGGTTACTGCACAAAATAGAGTTGTACGGACAATGACCTACTTGAAAAAACAGATCACACAAAGGAAAAATTTCCTATATTGAAAATGTTAAAATTCGAAGATATTAACACCTACTGCTGTGCCCTGTATGTTTACAAGTCTATCAATCACTTGCTGGACAATAATTATTTCCAGTTCCAGAATAATCAGAGATACAACTTAAGGCACCCAGAGCTACTAGGACCACCCCCCCCCCCCCCCATGCGCTCCTCTCAGTCCCAGACCTCCATAAAACATCATGGTGTGAAAGTGTGAAACAACTTACCCCCACCCATCGCAGCAAAGACTAAGCTCCCTTCCTTTAAATCATTTCTTAAAAAATATCTATTGTCTAAGTATTAATATTTCTTGTAACTCCTACTATATTTTCAGTACCTGCTTTTATTGTACCACCAAAACCGCTTTATCGGAAATTATCATGCAAATAGATAAGTAATTACCATTGCAATAAACATAATTGCCAACTAGACATAATCCTGACAGCTCTCTCCTCTTGTTCAACCTTATTACTGTACAACCTCCCCATTATACTTATGTTTTTCAATTCCACTGTACTTTATGTATATATAAATAAAATAAGAAATAAACTTAAAAAATAAAAAATAATAAATATAATTAATAAATATTTAAGCGATAACCGTGGTAACATAATGAGATGTTGTTATTACCACCATGCTTATTGTACTACTCCAGATGTTACTAAATGTTACATAATACTTCCTTGAGATAAATGTATAGTATATATCAGGTGCCTAAAAGAGAGCTCAGGTTCTCAACTGACTCAGCCATGTTAATATTGTTATTATTATCCACTCTGTATCATTTTTTCTGGCTAATTAAACTGTTTCAATCCAACCAATGCTGTACTTACGTCTCTAGTGGTGTGTGTAATATTTGGGGTAAAATGTATAGATCACAAATTACTGCAATGGCTCTGTTATTCATATCTGTTCCTCTAGTTCTTTTCTACTTTGTTAATGTGGACAAACACTCCTCTGCAAAGACAGTGGCAAATTTCCTGCTACCTGACACGTAGTGGTCGGTGTTTTTACCTCTACCTTTTGAAGTGCAGAGGTTTTGATGATAATGTAATATATCTCACAACTGAGTCTGCTCACTACTGTGACACGAGGAGGTGGAGACTAAGGAAGAAGCAGGAGTACACAGGTGTCTGGTGCCTGGTGTTAGGGGTAGGGGAAGGAGGGAGGTCTTCGTTAGTGGGCTGGCGTCTAGCGAGACAGGAATGATTTATGAGGCCTCAGTGTGGCGTCTCCTGCCTCCTACTGCATCAGCAAATTTGGGTTGTTGTTTGAACGTCCTACATGATGGCAATTTACCATGTTGAATGAACCTCCTATATGGACTCTAATTACCTTGTCTATGAACCTCCTACGAGGAAACTAATTACCTTGTGTCAGTGGGAAGCTGTTATATGTGGAGGTCTTAACACTATTGTAAGACTTTCCCAATGTTTCCCAACAGACAATAGTCACCTATAGACCCAGGGATGTCCTGTGTGTTTATTGTGTTTATTCATGTTTGTCGTCACCTACAAATTGTGTATCTTGCCAAACCTTGTTTACTATAAGAGGCCCGGTGGTGATACACTAGAGTTAGCCAGACGCTAGATGTCTGACACAGCGTGATTGTATGCAAACCTCACACATATCCAGAACTCAGAATATACTTAGCTACCGAAGAATTCCCTGAACCGTGTACTAATATGCTTAATCTAAATGAGGAAGTGTGCATTTTGTTAAGGCTAATAACATGCCTTGAGGAAAGCCATATAAAAGGGTTCCAGGTGGCTTAGATGATCACTACTCGGTGCCCGGCTGTCAGTAGGGCTCGTTTTGCTGTGGGCAGACTGGCCAGGACCTCCTGCTGGCTCACAGTCACTAAAACGAAGAATGTAGCTCCTGGCTGAGGTGAAGGCCCTTGAAATTAATGTGAATTATATTAATGCTCTCTCTCTCTCTCTCTCTCTCTCTCTCTCTCTCTCTCTCTCTCTCTCTCTGTGTGTGTGTGTGTGTGTGTGTGTTTTAAAAACTATAGACTTATAATCACAGTTATCAACAAGCCGCCAGACTTGGTAAAACACCCCAAAGCCGATCATTACTGCTGTCACCTGGTGAGGTACAGTACAAGGACATCCTGGTGACAGGACTTATTATAAAAAAAAATTTATGCCAGAATATTGTTTTGCATGCTTAAAGACTACAATAAATTGCTACCAAATTACTCGATTTTCAATTTAGCCAGTTCACCCCCTAAATTGACACACCCTAACAGACATCCTGGTGAGGTACAGTACAAGGACATCCTGGTAACAGGCACACAGACATTCTGGTGAGGTTCACGGACAACCTGATGTGAGGAAGACGGACATTACTAGGGTACAGTATATAGACATGGAAACCATATCCTCAGAGAGAATTAACACCCCTAGAAAAAAAGCAACACAGAACAACCAAGAGGATTCCTGAACTATAATATTATCGTCTAGATTATCCGAGTAGACTGAGGCGAGGGCCTTAGGAGTGACAACTCTTCATGCAGGACAACCAAGAACAATGGAGGGATCTGACACAGGCAACTCATCTATTTTCCTCGTCATGGCCACCTCTAGGTTGGGTGGCCATTAGGTAAAATAGGTAAAGATAGAATAATAGTGAAGTACACGGACCCTATGGTGAAGTACAAAAACATTATAGTGAAGTACACAAACATTAAGGTGTAGTACACGAACAGTGATGTATGCCTCACACTTGGAGTATTTTAAGAAGTAGAGTTGTATCATGTTTGGTCACTAAACGGAATCGAAAAAGAAAAATAGAGTTTAATTTTATGGGTGTTGGTCTATCATTTCGCTGTCAGACAGACATACGAGTACACCTGATGCTGGATAACCATATAGCTTTTTATATACCAATTATCATATTACAAGAGTTAAAGCTCACTAAAAATACACAGTTAAGACATATTGGGTCATCATGAGCTGTATTTCAACCAAAATACACGAAACTGAGCACGATGATGTCTTGACAAAGTTCCCACACGATGACAGCTACACGGGTCTAATATTTTTCTCTTTATGGTTAGTTTTACCAAGGTCAATATTATTATTATTATTATTATTATTATTATTATTATTATTATTATTATTATTATTATTAGTAGTAGTAGTAGTAGTATCAATGGCGCCAAACCAGCAGCCACTAGCAGGAGCCAACATCCGTCTCAACCAATATGTCGGTCTGGAGTTCATCCCACATAACCCGATTTTTTTTTTCTGGAATTCTTAGAAACAAGGTTTTTCGCCAGGGAGTGAGGTCGGCTGCGGTGACATGGCACGGTCCCCACCAACCTGGGATTGTGTGTTGGGGAGGAGGAGGGGTAACCTCCATCAGTTCCCCACGTTATGGTAATGCCACCTGCCAGTGCCGCTCACCTCACCCGGCGTGTTGCAACCACCGCTATCTTGGTCTCCCTCAATAGTACTAATACAGTACCAGGAAATTATTAATATGAGCTTCAACGTGATGGTGGTCTCTTATCAATCATATTGGTGGTGTCCTGTCTAGCATGGTGGTGGTGTACTGTCCATCATGGTGGTGGTGTCCTGAACATCATGGTAGTGGTGTCCTATCCAACATGTTGGCGGTCTTCTATACATCATGTGGGTGGTGTCCTGCCCATCATGGGGGTGGTGTCCTATCCATCATTTTGGTAGTGTTCTATCCAGCATGTTGGTGTCCTTTTCATCTTGTTGATCGTGATCTGCCCATCATGTTGGTGGTATCCTGCCCATCATGGTGGTGATGTCCTGACCATCATGGTGGTGGTGCCCTGCCCAGCACGTTAGTGGTGTCCTATCCATCATGTTCGTGGTGTCCTGCCCATCATGGTGGTGGTGTCCTGTCCATCATGGTGGTAGTGTCCTGCCCATCATGTTGCGGATATCCTGCCCATCATCTTGGTGGTATCCTGCCAATCATGGTTGTGGTGTTCTATTCATCATGTTGGTAGTGTCCTATCCATCATGTTGGTAGTGTCCTGCTCATCATGTTGGTAGTGTCCTGCCCATCATGTTGGTGGTATCCTACCCATCATGTTGGTGGTGTCCTGCCCATCATGGTGGTGGTGTCCTATCCATCATGTTATTGGTGTCCTGTCCATCATGGTGGTGGTCTCCTATTCATCATCTTGGTGGTGTCCTGTCCATCATGTTGGTGGTGTCCTATCTAGAATGTTGGTGTTGTCCTGCCTATCATGGTGGTGGTGTCCTGTCCATCATGGTGATATGTCCTGCCCACCATGGTGGTGGTCTCCTGTTCATCATGTTGGTGGTGTCCTGTCCATCATGTAGGTGGTATCCTGCATATCATGGTGGTGGCTTCCTGTTTATCGTTGGGGTGGTGTCCTATCCATCATAGTGATGATGTCCTGACCACCATGGTGATGGTATCCTGTCCATCATGGTGGTGGTGTCCTGCCCATCATGGTGGTGGTGTCCTGCCCATCATGGTGGTGGTCACCTATTCATCATGTTGGTGGGGTCCTGTACATCATGTTGGTGGGGTCCTGCCTATCATGGTGGTGGCATCCCATCCATCATGGGGGTGGTGTCCTATCCATCATGGTGGTGGTGTCCTGTCCATCATGGTGGTGGTGTCCTGCCCATCATGGTGGTGGTGTCCTGCCCAGTGCCCATCATGGCAGTGGTGTCCTGCCCATCGTGGTAGTGGTGTCCTGCCCATCGTGGTAGTGGTGTCCTGCCCATCATGGTGGTGGTGTCCTGCCCATCATAGTGATGGTGTCCTGTCCATCATGGTGGTCATGTCCTGCCCATCATGCTGGTGGTATCCTGCCCATCTTTTTGGTGGTATCCTGCCAATCATGGTTGTGGTGTCCTATCCATCATGTTGGTAGTGTCCCATCCATCATGTTGGTAGTTTCCTGCTCATCATGTTGGTAGTGTCCTGCCCATCATGTTGGTGGTATCCTGCCCATCATGTTGGTGGTATCCTGCCCATCATGGTGGTGGTGTCCTATCCATCATGTTATTGGTGTCCTGTCCATCATGGTGGTGGTTACCTGTCCATCATGGTGGTGGTGTCCTGCCCATCATGGTGGTGGTGTCCTGTCCATCATGGTGGTGGTCTCCTATTCATCATGGTGGTATCCTACCCATCATGGTGGTGGTGTCCTATCCATCATGTTATTGGTGTCCTGTCCATCATGGTGGTGGGGTCCTGCCCATCATGGTGGTGGTGTCCTGCCCATCATGGTGGTGGTGTCCTGTCCATCATGGTGGTGGTCTCCTATTCAACATGGTGGTATCCTGCCCATCATGGTGGTGGTGTCCTATCCATCATCATAATTGGTGTCCTGTCCATCATGGTGGTGGTCTCCTATTCATCATGGTGGTGGTGTCCTGTCCATCATGGTGATGATGTCCTGCCCATCATGGTGGTGGTGTCCTGCCCAGTGCCCATCATGGCAGTGGTGTCCTGCCCATCGTGGTAGTGGTGTCCTGCCCATCATGGTGGTGATGTCCTGACCATCATGGTGGTGGTGTCCTGTCCATCACGTTTGTGGTGTCCTATCCATCATGTTGGTGGTGTTCTATCCATAATGTTGGTGGTGTCCTCCCCATCATGGTGGTGGTGTCCTGTCCATCATGGTGGTGGTCTCCTATTCAACATGGTGGTATCCTGCCCATCATGGTGGTGGTGTCCTATCCATCATCATATTGGTGTCCTGTCCATCATGGTGGTGGTCTCCTATTCATCATGGTGGTGGTGTCCTATCCATCATGGTGATGATGTCCTGCCCATCATGGTGGTGGTGTCCTGCCCAGTGCCCATCATGGCAGTGGTGTCCTGCCCATCGTGGTAGTGGTGTCCTGCCCATCATGGTGGTGATGTCCTGACCATCATGGTGGTGGTGTCCTGTCCATCACGTTAGTGGTGTCCTATCCATCATGTTGGTGGTGTTCTATCCATAATGTTGGTGGTGTCCTCCCCATCATGGTGGTAATGTCCTGTCCATCATGGTGGTGGTGTCCTGTCCATCATGGTGGTCGTGTCCTCCCCATTATGTTGGTGGTATCCTGCCCATCATTTTGGTGGTATCCTGCCAATCATGGTTGTGGTGTCCTATCCATCATGTTGGTTGTGCCTTATCCATCATGTTGGTAGTGTCCTGCTCATCATGTTGGTAGTGTCCTGCCCATCATGGTGGTGGTGTCCTGTCCATCATGGTGGTGGTCTCCTATTCATCATGGTGGTATCCTGCCCATCATGGTAGTGGTCTCCTATTCATCATGTTGGTGGTGTCCTGTCCATCATGTTGGTGGTGTCCTATCTAGAATGTTGATGGTGTCCTACCTATCATGATGGTGGAGTCCTGTCCATCATGGTGATGGTGTCCGGCCCACCATGGTGGTGGTCTCCTGTTTATCATGTTGGTGGTGTCCTATCCATCATGTTGGTAGTGTCCCATCCATCATGTTGGTAGTTTCCTGCTCATCATGTTGGTAGTGTCCTGCCCATCATGTTGGTGGTATCCTGCCCATCATGTTGGTGGTATCCTGCCCATCATGGTGGTGGTGTCCTATCCATCATGTTATTGGTGTCCTGTCCATCATGGTGGTGGTTACCTGTCCATCATGGTGGTGGTGTCCTGCCCATCATGGTGGTGGTGTCCTGTCCATCATGGTGGTGGTCTCCTATTCATCATGGTGGTATCCTACCCATCATGGTGGTGGTGTCCTATCCATCATGTTATTGGTGTCCTGTCCATCATGGTGGTGGGGTCCTGCCCATCATGGTGGTGGTGTCCTGCCCATCATGGTGGTGGTGTCCTGTCCATCATGGTGTTGGTCTCCTATTCAACATGGTGGTATCCTGCCCATCATGGTGGTGGTGTCCTATCCATCATCATATTGGTGTCCTGTCCATCATGGTGGTGGTCTCCTATTCATCATGGTGGTGGTGTCCTGTCCATCATGGTGATGATGTCCTGCCCATCATGGTGGTGGTGTCCTGCCCAGTGCCCATCATGGCAGTGGTGTCCTGCCCATCGTGGTAGTGGTGTCCTGCCCATCATAGTGGTGGTGTCCTGTCCATCACGTTAGTGGTGTCCTATCCATCATGTTGGTGGTGTTCTATCCATAATGTTGGTGGTGTCCTCCCCATCATGGTGGTAATGTCCTGTCCATCATGGTGGTGGTGTCCTGTCCATCATGGTGGTCGTGTCCTCCCCATTATGTTGGTGGTAACCTGCCCATCATTTTGGTGGTATCCTGCCAATCATGGTTGTGGTGTCCTATCCATCATGTTGGTTGTGCCTTATCCATCATGTTGGTAGTGTCCTGCTCATCATGTTGGTAGTGTCCTGCCCATCATGGTGGTGGTGTCCTGTCCATCATGGTGGTGGTCTCCTATTCATCATGGTGGTATCCTGCCCATCATGGTAGTGGTCTCCTATTCATCATGTTGGTGGTGTTCTGTCCATCATGTTGGTGGTGTCCTATCTAGAATGTTGATGGTGTCCTGCCTATCATGATGGTGGTGTCCTGTCCATCATGGTGATGGTGTCCGGCCCACCATGGTGGTGGTCTCCTGTTTATCATGTTGGTGGTGTCCTGTCCATAATGTTGATGGTGTCCTGTCCACCATCTTGGTAGTGTCCTATCCAGAATGTTGGTGGTGTCCTGCCTATCATGGTGGTGGCTTCCCGTCCATCATGGGGGTGGTGTCCTATCCATCATGGTGATGATGTCCTGCCCATCATGGTGGTGGTGTCCTGTCCATCATGGTGATGGTGTCCTGCCAACCATGGTTGTGGTCACCTATTCATCATGTTGGTGGTGTCCTGTCCATCATGTTGGTGGTGTCCTGCCTATCATGGTGGTGGCTTCCCGTCCATCATGGGGGTGGTGTCCTATCCATCATGGTGATGATGTCCTGCCCATCATGGTGGTTGTGTCCTGCCCACCAAGGTGGTGGTGTCCTGTCCATCATGGTGGTGGTGTCCTGCCCATCATGGTGGTGGTGTGCTGCCCATCATGGTGGTGGTCACCTATTCATCATGTTGGTGGTGTCCTGTCCATCATGTTGGTGGTGTCCTGCCTATCATGGTGGTGGCGTCCCGTCCATCAAGGGGGTGGTGTCCTACCCATCATGGTGAAGGTGTCCTGTCCATCATGGTGATGATGTCCTGCCCATCATGGCAGTGGTGTCCTGCCCATCGTGGTAGTGGTGTCCTGCCCATCATGGTGGTGATGTCCTGACTATCATGGTGGTGGCGTCCCGTCCATCATGGTGATGGTGTCCTGCCCATCATGGTGGTGGTGTCCTGCCCAGTGCCCATCATGGCAGTGGTGTCCTGCCCATCGTGGTAGTGGTGTCCTGCCCATCATGGTGGTGATGTCCTGACCATCATGGTGGTGGTGGTGTCCTGTCCATCACGTTAGTGGTGTCCTATCCATCATGTTGGTGGTGTTCTATCCATAATGTTGGTGGTGTCCTCCCCATCATGGTGGTAATGTCCTGTCCATCATGGTGGTGGTGTCCTGTCCATCATGGTGGTCGTGTCCTCCCCATTATGTTGGTGGTAACCTGCCCATCATTTTGGTGGTATCCTGCCAATCATGGTTGTGGTGTCCTATCCATCATGTTGGTTGCGCCTTATCCATCATGTTGGTAGTGTCCTGCTCATCATGTTGGTAGTGTCCTGCCCATCATGGTGGTGGTGTACTGTCCATCATGGTGGTGGTGTCCTGTCCATCATGGTGATCGTGTCCTGCCCATCATGTTGGTGGTATCCAGCCCATCATTTTGGTGGTATCCTGCCAATCATGGTTGTTGTGTCCTATCCATCATGTTGGATAGACCCCCCAATCTTGACAGAGTCAATGAGCGACTTATCTGGGATGAAATGCGCAGGGCTTCCATACACAACAAAGTCTGTATAGTAGGCGACTTTAACCTTGGCCAAATAGATTGGACCGACCTTACGGGAAACTCAGAATCAGAGGATTTTCTCGAGACGATCCAGGACTGTTTCCTAAGTCAACATATAACCGAACCCACACGGGGTAATAATATATTGGATTTAGTTTTGTCAAACAGAGAAAACCTCATTAGCAATGTCGAGGTAGGGAACGAACTTGCAAACAGCGATCACAAAGAAATTCGATTCCAGTTAGATTTTCAGGGCAGACGTAAGGAAAATTCCACTAAAGTACCAGATTTCAGAAGGGCAAACTTTGACAGTTTAAAGAGGCAGCTAAGAGAGGGGGTGTCGCGCTTGGCCGTGAACCTGACAGATGACACCGACCTGATAACGAGATCTGAGATTGCCGAGTTCCACGACAATTTAAATAGTGAGTTACTTAATGCACAAAGGCAGAACATACCATACAAAAAACTCAGATCAAACAACAATGACCCTAAATGGATAAATAATTATTTAAAGAACATCATTGGCCAAAGGAAGGCTATAGGTAGAAGGATAAATCGTGGCGAAATTCACCTCCGGGACTATTATAGGGTATTGGCGAGTAGGGTTAAAACCGAGATAAGGAAAGCAAAGAGGAATAATGAGGTAAGGATAGCAAGGGAGGCAAAGACAAACCCCAAAGGATTCTACCAAATGTATCAAACTAAAACACGAGAAAAGATTGGACCAATACGGTCAGACTCCAGCGAGCTCACTGATAACGACGGAGAAATGAGCAATAATTTGAATAAATATTTTTCAACAGTTTTCACCAGCGAAAATTTAAACATGATACCCGAGGCACCGACTCTATTCAGAGATAGTGAAGAAAACAAATTAAGTGAGATAGTAGTGACTAGTAACGATGTTAGTAAGCAAATAGACAAACTAAAGCCTAATAAGTCACCTGGTCCCGATGAGATATTTGCCAGAGTATTAAAGGAATGTAAGGAAGAGCTTAGTATGCCCTTAGCAAAGTTGTTTAACATGTCCTTAAAAACAGGTGTAGTACCAGAATCCTGGAGGATAGCGAATGTAATACCGATCTTCAAGAAGGGGGATAGATCACTATCCTCTAACTACCGCCCAATCAGTCTAACATCAATAGTAGGCAAATTACTGGAAGCAATCATTTCAAACTCTATTCGAAATCACCTGGAGAAGCACAGATTGATCAATGATTCCCAGCATGGCTTCACAAGCGGACGTTCTTGCCTAACTAATCTATTAACATTCTTTTCATCAGTTTTCGAATCAGTGGACGAGGGGCACAATTATGATGTGGTATATCTCGACTTTAGCAAAGCCTTCGACAGAGTACCCCACGAAAGACTAATTAGAAAGGTAGAAGCTCATGGCATCAAAGGTGACATCCTTAAATGGATTAGGGCGTGGTTACAGGACAGGAAGCAGCGAGTGAGCATTAACGGCACTAAGTCCCATTGCAGCAACGTCACAAGTGGAGTTCCCCAAGGCTCAGTACTTGGACCATTATTGTTTATTATATACATAAACGACATAGATATCGGCATAGACAGCAACATAAGTAAATTTGCTGATGATACTAAAATAGGACGTGTTATCAAATCTGACGAGGACTCGGCAAAACTGCAGGAGGATCTAAACAAATTTTTCGAATGGTCTGAAAAATGGCAGATGAAATTCAACATTGACAAATGTAAAGTACTCAGTATAGGGAATGTAAACAGGGAAACCAGATACCAGATGAACAACGATGCCATAGAGAAATCCGACTGCGAGAGAGATTTAGGAGTAATGATAAGTAGGAACCTTAAGCCAAGTAAACAATGTGTTTTTGCTCGTAACAAGGCTAATAAAGTACTTGGGTTCATACAAAGGAGTGTTAGTTACAAGACTAGCGAGGTCATCCTAAAACTGTATCTTGCTCTTGTGAGACCACACCTGGATTACGCAGTCCAGTTCTGGTCACCGTATTACAGAATGGATATAGAATCCTTGGAAAGAATCCAGAGGAGAATGACAAGACTAATCCCGGGTATCAGGAACCTTGAGTATAGAGACAGGTTAAAGCATCTTAATTTGCACTCCCTTGAGAGACGTAGAGCGAGGGGCGACCTGATGGAGGTGTATAAATGGAAGGCAGGGCTAAACAAAGGGGACATTACAAAGGTACTCAAATTATCCAACTAGGAGCGAACTCGTAACAATGGTTTTAAATTGGACAAATTTAGATTTAGGCGTGAAATAGGTAAACACTGGTTTGGAAACAGAGTAGTGGATGAATGGAACAAGTTACCAAATATCATCATTAACTCGAATACGCTGAATTGCTTCAAACATAGGTTGGATGCTCATATGAGCAATAGGGGTTGGGTGTAAACGGGACTGCCCAGTATGGGCCAATAGGCCCGCTGCAGTTTCCTCCATTCTTATGTTCTTATGTTCTTATGTTCATATTGGTAGTGTCCTGCTCATCATGTTGGTAGTGTCCTGCCCATCATGTTGGTGGTATCCTGCCCATCATGTTGGTGGTATCCTGCCCATCATGGTGGTCATGTCGTATCCATCATGTTATTGGTGTCCTATCCATCATGTTATTGGTGTCCTGTCCATCATGGTGGTGGTGTCCTGCCCATAATGGTGGTGGTGTCCTGTCCATCTTGATGGTGGTCTCCTATTCATCATGGTGGTATCCTGCCCATCATGGTGGTGGTGTCCTATCCATCATGATATTGGTGTCCTGTCCATCATCGTGGTGGTGTCCTGCCCATCATGGTGGTGGTGTCCTGCCCATCATGGTGGTGGTCACCTATTCATCATGTTGGTGGTGTCCTGTCCATCATGTTGGTGGTGTCCTGCCTATCATGGTGGTGGCGTCCCGTTCATCATGGGGGTGGTGTCCTATCCATCATGGTGGTGGTGTCCTGTCCATAATGGTGATGATGTCCTGCCCATCATGGTGGTGGTGTCCTGCTCAGTGCCCATCATGGCAGTGGTGTCCTGCCCATCGTGGTAGTGGTGTCCTGCCCATCATGGTGGTGATGTCCTGACTATCATAGTGGTGGTGTCCTGTCCATCACGTTAGTGGTGTCCTATCTATCATGTTGGTGGAGTCCTATCCATAATGTTGGTGGTGTCCTGTCCATCATGGTGGTGGTGTCCTGTCCATCATGGTGGTCGTGTCCTGTCCATCATGGTGGTCGTGTCCTGCCCATCATTTTGGTGGTATCCTGCCAATCTTGGTTGTGGTTTCCTATCCATCATGTTGGTAGTGTCCTGCTCATCATGTTGGTAGTGTCCTGCCCATCATGGTGGTGGTGTCGTATCCATCATGTTATTGGTGTCCTGTCCATCATGGTGGTGGTTTCCTGTCCATCATGGTGGTGGTGTCCTATCCATCATGTTATTGGTGTCCTGTCCATCATGGTGGTGGTGTCCTGTCCATCATGGTGGTGGTGTCCTGCCCATCATGGGGGTGGTGTCCTATCCATCATAGTGATGATGTCCCGCCATGATGGTGGTGGAGTCCTGCCCACCATGGTGATGATGTCCTGCCCAACATGGTGGTGGTCTCCTATTTATCATGGTGGTGGTGTCCTGCCCAGTGCCCATCATGACAGTGGTGTCCTGCCCATCGTGGTAGTGGTGTCCTGTCCATCATGTTGGTGGTGTTCTGCCCATCATGGTGGTGATGTCCTGTCCATCATGGTAATGGTGTCCTGTCCATCATGGTGGTGGTGTTCTGCCCAACATGGTGGTCCTCAAGTAAAGTTCACAGTATACTGTGATGAATAATTTCAGGAACAGCCAGACTTATATCCTTGTTGCCCTGATCGTGTCCTTGTGGAACGACAGGCGGGAAGATGGCAGATGGGTGGGGAGAGGGCGAGGTGACAGGGGTGAAGGCGAGGTGGGCTGGATGAGGAAGGGGAGGGCGAGGTGGGCTGGATGAGGACGGGATGGGCGAGGTGAGTCGGGGTGAGGACGGGGTAGGAGGGGTGGAGGAAGGCTGAAGGAAGTTGTGTGTGAGGGAAGAATCACAGGAATATTCAGGTCAAGATACGTAAAGGAAGTCGGTGGTCCTGTGATGCTCATTGGAGGAGAACCGTGGGCACTGAAGGAGGAGGAGGAAGAGGAGGAGGAGGAGGAATATGAGAAGAATGAGGAAAATGAGGATGAGGAAGAAGGACAAAAAAGAAGTTTTAGCAGCAGTGACACGTTCGAAAGACTAGGAAGAGGAGGAGCCAGGAAGAAGAGGGACGGAAGAGGAGCCAGTAGTAGAAGGGACAAGGGAGAAGAGGGACCAGTAGGAGGAGAGACTAGGAAGAGCAGGAACCAGAAAGAAGAGGAGCCAGGATGAAGAAAGACCAGGAAGAGGAGGAGAAAGATGAGGAAGGGACCAGGAAGAGGAAGAGCCAGTAGAAGGAGTGACCAGTAGGACGAGGAACCAGTAGGAGAATGGACCAAGAAGAGGAGGAGCCAGAAGAAGGAGTGACCAGTAGGAGGAGGGACCAGTAGGAGGAGGGACCAGTAGGATGAGCGGCAAGGAATAGGAGTAAGCAGTAGGATGAGGGACCAGGAAAAGGAGGGAGAGGAGAAGGGACCAGGAAGAGGAGGGACCAGGAAGAGGAGGCACCAGGAAGAGGAGGGAACAGGAAGAGGAGGGACCAGGAATAGGAAGGACCAGTAGGAGGAGGGACAAGGAAGAAGAGGGACCAAGAAGAGGAGATAGCAGTAGAAGGAGGGACCAGGAAGAGGAGGGACAAGGAAGAGGAGGGACCAGTAGGAGGAGGGACAAAGAAGAGAAGGGACCAGTAGGAGGAGGGACAAGGAAGAGGAGGGACCAGCAAGAGTAGAGACAAGGTAGAGAAGGGACCACTAGGAGGAGGGAACAGTAGGAGGACGGACCAGTAGAAGGAGGGACCAGGAATAGGAGGGACCAGTAGGAGGAGGGAAAAAAAGAGGAGGGACCAGTAAGAGGGGGGGACAACGAAGAGGCGGAACCATGAGGAGGAGGGACCAATTGGAGGAGGGACCAGTAGGAGGAGGGACCAGTAGAAGGAGGGACAAGGAAGAGGAGGGACCAGTAGGAGGAGGGAAAAAAAGAGGAGGGACCAGTAAGAGGGGGGGACAACGAAGAGGCGGAACCATGAGGAGGAGGGACCAATTGGAGGAGGGACCAGTAGGAGGAGGGACCAGTAGGAGGAGGGACCAGGAATAGAAAGGACCAGTAGAAGGAGGGACAAGGAAGAGGAGGGACCAGTAGGAGGAGGGAACAGTAGGAGGGACCAGTAACAGGAGGGACCAGTAGGAGGAGGGACCAGGAATAGGAGTGTCCAGTAGGAGAAGCGACAAAGAAGAGGAGGGACCAGTAAGAGGGGGACAAAGAAGAGGCGGAACCATGAGGAGGAGGGACCAATTGGAGGAGGGACCAGTAGGAGGAGGAACAAAGAATAGGAGGGACCAGTAACAAGAGAGACACGGAAGAGGAGGGACCACTAGGAGGAGGGACCAGTAGAAAGAGGGATCAGTAGGAGGAGGGACAAGGAAGAGGAGGGACCAGTAGGAGGAGGGACAAGGAGGAGGAGGTCCAGTAGGATGAGGGACCAGTAGGAGGAGCGGCCAGTAGGGGAGGGACCAGGAATAGGAGGGACCAATAGGAGGAGGGAAAAGGAGGAGGAGGGACCTGGAATAGGAGGGACCAGTAGGAGGAGGGACAAAGAAGAGGAGGGACCGGTAGGAGGAGGGACAAGGAGGAGAAGGGACCAGTAGGATGAGGGACCAGTAGAAGGAGCGGCCAGTAGGGAAGCGACCAGGAATAGTAGGACCAGTAGGAAGAGGGACAAGGAAGAGGAGGGACCAGGAAGAGGAGGGAGCATTAGGAGGAGGGACAAGGAAAAAGAGGGACCACTAGGAGGAGGGACAAAGAGGAGGAGGGACCAGTAGGAGGAGGGACAAGGAAAAGGAGGTACCAGTAGGAGGAGGGACAAAGAAGAGGAGGGACCAGTAGGAGGAGAAGCCAGTAGGAGGTGGGACAAGGAAGAGGAGGGACCATTAGGAAGAGGGACCAATTGGAGGAGGGACCAGTAGGAGGAGGGACCAGTAGGAGGAGGGACAAAGAATAGGAGGGACCAGTAACAGGAAAGACACGGAAGAGGAGGGACCACTAGGAGGAGGGACCAGTAGAAAGAGGGATCAGTAGGAGAAGGGACAAGGAAGAGGAGGGACAAAGAAGAGGAGGGACCAGTAAGAGGAAAGAAACGGAAGAGGAGGGACCACTAGGAGGAGGGAACAGTAGGAAGAGGGATCAGTAGGAGAAGGGACAAGGAAGAGGAGGGACCAGTAGGAGGAGGGACAAAGAAGAGGAGGGACCAGTAAGAGGAAAGAAACGGAAGAGGAGGGACCACTAGGAGGAGGGACCAGTAGAAAGAGGGATCAGTAGGAGGAGGGACAAGGAAGAGGAGGGACCAGCAGGAGGAGGGACAAGGAAGAGGAAGGACCAGTAGGAGGAAGGACAAGGAAGAGGAGGGAACAGTAAGAGGAAAGACACGGAAGAGGAGGGACCACTAGGAGGAGGGACCAGTAGGAAGAGGGATCAGTAGGAGGAGGGACAAGGAAGAGAAGGGACCAGAAGAAGGAGGGAACAGTAGAAAGAGGGACAAAGGAGAGGAGGGACCAGTAGGATAAGGGACCAGTAGGAGGAGGGGCCAGTAGGGGAGGGACCAGGAATGGGAGGGACCAGGAATAGGAGGGACCAATAGGAGGTGGGACAAGGAGGAGGAGGGACAAAGATGAGGAGGGACCAGTAGGAGGAGGGACAAAGAAGAGGAGGGACCAGTAGGAGGAGGGACAAGGAAGAGGAGGGAACAGTAAGAGGAAAGACACGGAAGAGGAGGGACCACTAGGAGGAGGGACCAGTAGGAAGAGGGATCAGTAGGAGGAGGGACAAGGAAGAGAAGGGACCAGAAGAAGGAGGGAACAGTAGAAGGAGGGACAAAGGAGAGGAGGGACCAGTAGGATAAGGGACCAGTAGGAGGAGGGGCCAGTAGGGGAGGGACCAGGAATAGGAGGGATCAATAGGAGGTGGGACCAGTAGGAGGAGGGACAAAGAAGAGGAGGGACCAGTAGGAGGAGGGACAAAGAAGAGGAGGGATCAGTAGGAGAAGGGACAAGGAAGAGGAGGGACCAGTAGGAAGAGGAACAAAGAAGAGGAGGGACCAGTAGGAGTAGGGACAAAGAAGAGGAGGGACCAGTAGGAAGAGGGACAAGGAAGAGAAGGGACCAGAAGAAGGAGGGATCAGTAGGAAGAGGGACAAAGAAGAGGAGGGACCAGTAGGAAGAGGGACAAAGAAGAAGAGGGACCAGTAGGAGGAGGGACAAGGAAGAGAAGGGACCAGAAGAAGGAGGGAACATTAGGAGGAGGGACAAAGAAGAGGAGGGACCAGTAGGAGGAAGGACAAGGAAGAGGAGAGACAAAGAAGAGGAGGGACAAAGATGAGGAGGGACCAGAAGGAGGAGGGACAAAGAAGAGGAGGGACCAGTAGGAGGAGGGACAAGGAAGAGAAGGGACCAGAAGAAGGAGGGAACAGTAGGAGGAGGGACAAAGAAGAGGAGGGACCAGTAGGAGGAAGGACAAGGAAGAGGAGAGACAAAGAAGAGGAGGGACAAAGAAGAGGAGGGACCAGTAAGAGAAGGGACAAAGAAGAGGAGAGACCAGTAGAAAGCGGGATCAGTAGGAGGAGGGACAAGGAAGAGGAGGGACAAGGAGGAGGAGGGACCAGTAGGATGAGGGACCAGTAGGAGGAGCGGCCAGTAGGGGAGGGACCAGGAATAGGAGGGACCAATAGGAGGAGGGAAAAGGAGGAGGAGGGACCTGGAATAGGAGGGACCAGTAGGAGGAGGGACAAAGAATAGGAGGGACCGGTAGGAGGAGGGACAAGGAGGAGAAGGGACCAGTAGGATGAGGGACCAGTAGGAGGAGCGGCCAGTAGGGAAGGGACCAGGAATAGTAGGACCAGTAGGAAGAGGGACAAGGAAGAGGAGGGACCAGGAAGAGGAGGGAGCATTAGGAGGAGGGACAAGGAAAAAGAGGGACCACTAGGAGGAGGGACAAAGAGGAGGAGGGACCAGTAGGAGGAGGGACAAGGAAAAGGAGGTACCAGTAGGAGGAGGGACAAAGAAGAGGAGGGACCAGTAGGAGGAGAAGCCAGTAGGAGGTGGGACAAGGAAGAGGAGGGACCATTAGGAAGAGGGACCAATTGGAGGAGGAACCAGTAGGAGGAGGGACCAGTAGGAGGAGGGACAAAGAATAGGAGGGACCAGTAAGAGGAAAGACACGGAAGAGGAGGGACCACTAGGAGGAGGGACCAGTAGGAAGAGGGATCAGTAGGAGAAGGGACAAGGAAGAGGAGGGACCAGTAGGAGGAGGGACAAAGAAGAGGAGGGCCCAGTTAGAGGAAAGAAACGGAAGAGGAGGGATCAGTAGGAGGAGGGACAAGGAAGAGGAGGGACCAGTAGGAGGAGGGACAAGGAAGAGGAAGGACCAGTAGGAGGAAGGACAAGGAAGAGGAGGGAACAGTAAGAGGAAAGACACGGAAGAGGAGGGACCACTAGGAGGAGGGACCAGTAGGAAGGGGGATCAGTAGGAGGAGGGACAAGGAAGAGAAGGGACCAGAAGAAGGAGGGAACAGTAGAAAGAGGGAAAAAGGAGAGGAGGGACCAGTAGGATAAGGGACCAGTAGGAGGAGGGGCCAGTAGGGGAGGGACCAGGAATGGGAGGGACCAGGAATAGGAGGGACCAATAGGAGGTGGGACAAGGAGGAGGAGGGACAAAGAAGAGGAGGGACCAGTAGGAGGAGGGACAAAGAAGAGGAGGGACCAGTAGGAGGAGGGACAAGGAAGAGGAGGGAACAGTAAGAGGAAAGACACGGAAGAGGAGGGACCACTAGGAGGAGGGACCAGTAGGAAGAGGGATCAGTAGGAGGAGGGACAAGGAAGAGAAGGGACCAGAAGAAGGAGGGAACAGTAGAAGGAGGGACAAAGGAGAGGAGGGACCAGTAGGATAAGGGACCAGTAGGAGGAGGGGCCAGTAGGGGAGGGACCAGGAATAGGAGGGATCAATAGGAGGTGGGACCAGTAGGAGGAGGGACAAAGAAGAGGAGGGACCAGTAGGAGGAGGGACAAAGAAGAGGAGGGACCAGTAGGAGGAGGGACAAGGAAGAGGAGGGATCAGTAGGAAGAGGGACAAAGAAGAGGAGGGACCAGTAGGAGTAGGGACAAAGAAGAGGAGGGACCAGTAGGAAGAGGGACAAGGAAGAGAAGGGACCAGAAGAAGGAGGGATCAGTAGGAAGAGGGACAAAGAAGAGGAGGGACCAGTAGGAAGAGGGACAAAGAAGAAGAGGGACCAGTAGGAGGAGGGACAAGGAAGAGAAGGGACCAGAAGAAGGAGGGAACAGTAGGAGGAGGGACAAAGAAGAGGAGGGACCAGTAGCAGGAAGGACAAGGAAGAGGAGAGACAAAGAAGAGGAGGGACAAAGATGAGGAGGGACCAGAAGGAGGAGGGACAAAGAAGAGGAGGGACCAGTAGGAGGAGGGACAAAGAAGAGGAGGGACCAGAAGAAGGAGGGAACAGTAGGAGGAGGGACCAGTAGGATGAGGGACCAGTACGAGGAGGGGCCAGTAGGGGAGGGACAAGGAGGAGGAGGGACCAGAAATAGGAGGGACCAGTTGGAGGAGTGACAACGAAGAGGAGGGACCAGTAGGAGGAGGGACAAAGAAGAGGATGGACCAGTAGGAGAAGGGACAAGGAAGAGGAGGGACCAGAAGGAGGAGGGACAAAGAAGAGGAGGGACCAGTAGGAGGAGGGACAAGGTAGAGGAGGGAACAGTTTTTGGAGGGACAAAGAAGAGGAGGGACAAAGAAGAGGAGGGACCAGTAGGAGGAGGGACAAGGAAGAGGAGCGACAAAGAAGAGGAGGGACCAGTAGGAGGACGGACCAGTAGGAGGAGGGACCAGAAGGAGGAGGGAACAGTAGGAGGACGAACAAAGAAGAGGAGGGACCAGTAGGAGGACGGACAAAGAAGAGGAGGGTCCAGTAGGAGGAGGGACCAGTACGAGGAGAAGCCAGTAGGAGGCGGGACAATGAAGAGGAAGGACCATTAGGAGGAGGGAACAACTGGAGGAGGGACCAGTAGGAGGAGGGACCAGTAGGAGGAGGGACAAAGACTAGCAGGGACCATTAAGAGGAGAGACACGGAAGAGGAGAGACCACTAGGAGGAGGGACCAGTAGGAAGAGGGATCAATAGGAGGAGGGACAAGGAAAAGAAGGGACCAGTAGGAGGAGGGACCAGTAGGAGGAGGGACCAGAAGGAGGAGGGACCAGTAGGAGGAGGGACAAAGACTAGCAGGGACCATTAAGAGGAGAGACACGGAAGAGGAGGGACCACTAGGAGGAGGGACCAGTAGGAAGACGGATCAATATTAGGAGGGACAAGGAAAAGAAGGGACCAGTAGGAGGAGGGACCAGTAGGAGGAGGGACCAGAAGGAGGAGGGAACAGTAGGAGGAGGAACAAAGAAGAGGAGGGACCAGTAGGAGGACGGACAAAGAAGAGGAGGGACCAGTAGTAGGAGGGACAAGGAAAAGGAGGGACCAGTAGGAGGAAGGTCAAAAAAGAGGAGGGACCAGTAGGAGGAGGGACAAAGAAAAGGAGGTTCCAGTAGGAGTAGGGACAAAGAAGAGGAGGGACCAGTAGGAGGAGGGAACAGTAGGAGGAGACACCAGTAGGAGGTGGGACAAGGAAGAAGGGGACCAGTAGGAGGAGGTACCAGTAGGTGGAGGGACCAGCAGGAGGACGAACCAGTAGGACGAGGGACCAGTAGGAGGAGGGACCAGTAGGAGGAGGGACAAAGAAGAGTAGGGACCAGTAGGAGGAGGGACAAAGAAGAGGAGGGACCAGTAGGAGGAGGGACAATGAAGAGGAGGGACCAGTAGGAGGACGGACAAGGAAGAGGAGCAACCAATACGAAGAGGGACCAGTAGGAGGAGGGACAAAGAAGAGGAGGGACAAGTAGGAGGAGGGACCAGTAGGAGGAGAAGCCAGTAGGAGGTGGGACAAGGAAGAGGAGGGACCATTAAAAGGAAGGACCAATTGAGGAGGGACCAGTAGGAGGAGGGATCAGTAGGAGGAGGGATAAAGAATAGGAGGGACCAGTAAGAGGAGAGACAAGGAAGAGGAGCGACCACTAGGAGGAGGGACCAGTAGGGAAGGGACTAGGAATAGGAGGCACCAATAGGAGGTGGGACAAGGAGGAGGAGGGACCGGGAATAGAAGGGACCAGTAGGAGGAGGACAAAGAAGAGGAGGGACCAGTAGGAGGAGGGACAAGGAAGAGGAGGGACCAGTAGGAGGACGGACAAGGAAGAGGAGGGACCAGTAGGAGGAGGGACATAGAAGCGGAGGGAACAGTAGGAGAGGGACAAGGAAGAGGAGGGACCGGAAGGAGGAGGGAGCAGTAGGAGGAGGGACAAAGAAGTGCAGGGCCCAGTAGGAGGACGGACAAACAAGAGGAGGGACCAGAAGGAGGAGGGACAAGGAAGAGGAGGGACCAGTAGGAGGACGGACAAGGAAGAGGAGGGACCCGTAGGAGGAGGGACAAGGAAAAGGAGCGACAAAGAAGAGGAGGGACAAGTAGGAGGAGGGACAAGGAAGAGGAGGGACGAGAAGGAAGAGGAAACAGTAGGAGGAGGGACAAAGAAGAGGAGGGACCAGTAGGAGGAGGGACAAGGAGGAGGAAGGACCAGAACGATTGGGAAGATTAGGAGGAGGGACAAAGAAGAGGAGGGACCAGTAGGAGGAGGGACAAGGAAGAGGAGCGACAAAGAAGAGGAGGGACCAGAAGGAGGAGGGACCAGTAGGAGGAGGGACCAGAAGGAGGAGGGAACAGTAGGAGGAGGAACAAAGAAGAGGAGGGACCAGTAGGAGGACGGACAAAGAAGAGGAGGGTCCAGTAGGAGGAGGGATCAATACGAGGAGAAGCCAGTAGGAGGCGGGACAATGAAGAGGAAGGACCATTAGGAGGAGGGAACAACTGGAGGAGGGACCAGTAGGAGGAGGAACCAGTAGGAGGAGTGACAAAGACTAGGAGGGACAATTAAGAGGAGAGACACGGAAGAGGAGAGACCACTAAGAGGAGGGACCAGTAGGAAGAGGGATCAATAGGAGGAGGAACAAGGAAAAGGAGGGACCAGTAGGAGGAAGGACAAAGAAGCGGAGGGACCAGTAGGAGGTGCGACAAGGAGGAGGAGGGATCAGTAGGATGAGAGACCAGTAGGAGGATGGGCCAGTAGGGAAGGGACCAGGAATAGGAGGGAACAATAGGAGGTGGGACAAGGAGGAGGAGGGACCAGGAATAGAAGGAACCAGCAGGAGGAGGACAAAGAAGAGGAGGGGCCAGTAGGAGGAGGGACAAGGAAGAGGAAGGACAAGGAAGAGGAGGGACCGGAAGGAGGAGGGAACAGTAAGAGGAGGGACAAAGAAGTGGAGGACCCAGTAGGAGGAGGGACAAAGAAGAGGAGGGACCAGTAGGAGGAGGGACAAGGAAAAGGAGCGACAAAGAAGAGGAGGGACCAGTAGGAGGAGGGACAAGGAAGAGGAGGGACCAGTAGGAGGACGCACAAAGAAGAGGAGAGCCCAGTAGGGGGAGGGACAAAGAAAAGGAGGGACAAGGAAGAGGAGGGACAAGGAAGAGGAGGGACAAAGAAGAGGAGGGACAAAGAAGAGAAGGGACAAAGAAGAGAAGGGACCAGTAGGAGGAGGGACAAAGAAGAGGAGGGACCAGTAGGAGGAGGGACAAGGAAGAGGAGGGACAAGGAAGAGGAGGGACAAAGAAGATGAGGGACAAAGAAGAGATGGGACCAGAAGGAGGAGGGACCAGTAGGAGTAGGGACAAGGAAGTGGAGGGTCCTGTAGGAAAAGGGACAAAGAAGAGGAGGGACCAGTAGGAGGAGGGACAAAGAAGAGGATGGACTAGTAGAAGGAGGGACAAAGAAGAGAAGGGACAAAGAAGAGAAGGGACCAGTAGGAGGAGGGACAAAGAAGAGGATGGACAAGAAGGAGGAGGGACAAGAAGGAGGAGGGACCAGTAGGAGAAGGGACAAAGAAGAGGAGGGACCAGTAGGAGAAGGGACCACAAGGAGGAGGGAAAAAGAAGAGGAGGGACCAGTAGGAGGAGGGACAAAGAAGAGGAGGGTCCAGTAGGAGGAGGGAACAGCAGGAGGAGACACCAGTAGGAGGTGGGACAAGTAGGAGGTGGGACCAGGAAGAGGTGGGACCAGTAGGAGGTGGGACCAGTAGGAGGTGGGACCAGTAGGAGGTGGGACCAGTAGGAGGAGGAAACAGTAGGAGGAGGGACCAGTAGGAGGAGGGACAATGAAAAGGAGGGACCAGTAGGAGGAGGGACAAAGAAGAGAAGCGACCAGTAGGAGGAGGGAAAAGGAGGGACCAGTAGGAGGAGCGACAAAGAAATGGAGGGACCAGTAAGAGGAGGGACAAGAAAAAGGAGGGACAAGTAGGAGGAGGGAACAGTAGGAGGAGGGACAAAGAAGAGGAGGGACCAGTAGAATGTGGGACAAGAAAGAGGAGGGACAATTAGGAGGAGGGACCAATTGGAGGAGGGACCAGTAGGAGGAGGGACAAAGAAGAGAAGCGACCAGTAGAAGGAGGGACATGGAAGAGGAGGGACCAGTAGGAGGAGGGAACAATAGGAGGAGGGACAAAGAAGAGGAGGGACCAGTAGAATGTGGGACAAGAAAGAGGAGGGACAATTAGGAGGAGGGACCAATTGGAGGAGGGACCAGTAGGAGGAGGGACAAAGAAGAGGAGCGACCAGTAGAAGGAGGGACATGGAAGAGGAGGGACCAGTCGGAGGAGGGAACAGTAGGAGGAGGGACAAAGAAGAGGAGGGACCAGTAGGAGGTGGGACAAGAAAAAGGAGGGACCAGTAGGAGGAGCGATAAAGATGTGGAGGGACCAGTTGAAGGAGGGACATAGAAGAGGAGGGACCAGTAGGAGGGAACAGTCGGAGGAGAAGCCAGTAGGAGGTGGGACAAAGAAGAGGAGGGACCAGTAGGAGGAGGGACAAGGAAGAGGAGGGACCAGTAGGAGGAGGGACAAGAAAAAGGAGGGACCAGTAGGAGGAGGGACAAAGAAGAGGAGCGACCAATTGGAGGAGGGACCAGTGGGAGGAGGGTCCAGTAGGAGGAGGGACAAAGAAGAGGAGGGACCAGTAAGAGGAGAGACACGGAAGAGGAGGGACCACTAGGAGGAGGGAACAGTGGGAAGAGGGATCAGTAAGAGGAGGGACCAGTAGGAGGTTTAACCAGTAGGACGTGGGACCAGTAGGAGGAGGGACCAGTAGGAGGAGGGACAAAGAAGAGGAGGGACAAGGAAGAGGAGGGACAAGGAAGAGGAGGGACAAAATAGAGGAGGGAACAGTAGGAGGAGGGAACAGTACGAGGAGGAACAAAGAAGAGGAGGGACCAGTAGAAGGACGGACAAAGAAGAGGAGGGACCAGTAGGAGGAGGGACAAAAAGAAGGAGGGACAAGGAAGAGGAGGGACAAGGAAGAGGAGGGACAAAGTAGAGGGGGGACAAAGAAGAGGAGGGACCAGTATGAGGAAGGACAAAGAAGAGGAGGGACCAGTAAGAAGAGAGACACGGAAGAGGAGGGACCACTAGGAGGAGGGAACAGTAGGAAGAGGGATCAGTCAGAGGAGGGACCAGTAGGAGGAGGGACAAGGAAGAGGAGGGACCACTAAGAGGAGGGACCAATTGGAGAAGGGACCAGTAGGAGGAGGGACCAGTAGGAGGAGGGACCAGTAGGAGGAGGGACAAAGAAGAGGAGGGACCAGTAAGAGGAGAGACACTGAAGAGGAGGGATCACTAGGAGGAGGGAACAGTAGGAAGAGGGATCATTAAGAGGAGGGACCAGGAATAGGAGGGAAAAGTAGGAGGAGGGACAAAGAAGAGGAGGGACCAGTAGGAGGAGGGACAAATAAGAGGAGGGACCAGTAGGAGGAGGGACCAGTAGGAGGAGGGACCAGTAGGAGGAGAAGCCAGTAGGAGGTGGGACAAGGAAGAGGAGGGACCATTAGGAAGAGGGACCAATTGGAGGAGGGACCAGTAGGAAGAGGGACCAGTAGGAGGAGGGACAAAGAATAGGAGGGACCAGCAAGAGGAAAGACACGGAAGAGGAGGGACCACTAGGAGGAGGGACCAGTAGGAAAAGGGATCAGTAGGAGGAGGGACCAGGAATAGGAGGGACCAGTAGGAGGAGGGACAAAGAAGAGGAGGGACAAAGAAGAGGAGGGACCAGTAGGAGGAGGGACAAAGAAGAGGAGGGACCAGTAGGAGGAGGGACAAAGAAGAGGAGGGACCAGTAGGAGAAGGGACAAGGAAGAGGAGGGAATAGTAGGAAGAGGGACAAAGAAGAGGAGGGACCAGTAGGAGGAGGGACAAAGAAGAGGAGGGACCAGTAGGAGGAGGGACCAGTAGGACAAGGGACAAGGAAGAGGAGGGACTAGTAGGAAGAGGGACAAAGAAGAGGAGGGACCAGTAGGAGGAGGGACAAAGAAGAGGATGGACAAAGAAGAGAAAGGACCAGAAGGAGGAGGGACCAGTAGGAGGAGGGACAAGGAAGAGGTGGGACTAGTAAGAGGAGGGACAAAGAAGCGGAGGGACCAGTAGGAGGAGGGACAAAGAAGCGGAGGGACCAGTAGGAGGAGGGACAAAGAAGAGGAGGGACCTGTAGGAGGAAGACAAGGAAGAGCAGCGACAAAGAAGAGCAGGGACCAGTAGGAGGAGGGACAAGGAAGAGGAGAGACCAGTAGGAGGAGGTACAAGGAAGAGGAGGGACAAAGAAGAGGAGGGACAAAGAAGAGAAAGGACCAGAAGGAGGAGGGACCAGTAGGAGGAGGGACAAGGAAGAGGAGAGACAAAGAAGAGGAGGGACAAAGAAGAGAAGGGACCAGAAGGATGAGGGACCAGTAGAAATAGAGACAAAGAAGAGGAGGGACCAGTAGGAGGAAGGACCAGTAAGAGAAGGGACAAAGAAGAGGAGGGACCAGTAGGAGGAGGGACCAAAAGGAGGAGGGAAAAAGAAGAGGAGGGACTAGTAGGAGGAGGGACAAGGAGGAGGAGGGACCAGTAGGATGAGGGACAAGGAAGAGGAGGGACAAAGAAGAGAAAGGACCAGAAGGAGGAGGGACAAGGAAGAGGAGAGACAAAGAAGAGAAGGGACCAGAAGGATGAGGGACCAGTAGGAATAGAGACAAAGAAGAGGAGGGACCAGTAGGAGGAGGGACAAAGAAGAGGAGGGACCAGTAGGAGGAGGGACAAAGATGAGGAGGGACCAGTAGGAGGAGGGACCAAAAGGAGGAGGGAAAAAAGAAGAGGAGGGACCAGTAGGAGGAGGGACAAGGAGGAGGAGGGACCAGTAGGATGAGGGACCAGTACTAGGAGGGGCCAATAGGGGAGGGACCAGGAATAGTACCAACCAATAGGGGAGGGACAAGGAGGAGGAGGGACAAGGAGGAGGAGGGACCAGGAATAGGAGGGACTAGTAGGAGGAGGGACAAAGAAGAGGAGGGACCAGTAGGAGAAGGGACAAGGAAGAGGAGGGACTAGTAGGAGGAGGGACAAAGAAGAGGAGGGACCAGTAGGAGGAGGGACAAAGAAGAGGAGGGACCAGAACGAGTAGGGAACATTAGGAGGAGGGACCAACTGGAAGAGGGACCAGTAGGAGGAGGGACCAGTAGGAGGAGGGACAAAGACTAGGAGGGACCATTAAGAGGAGAGACATGGAAAAGGAGGGACCACTAGGAGGAGGGACCAGTAGGAACAGGGGTCAATAGGAGGAGGGACAAGGAAAAGGAGGGACCAGTAGGAGGGACAAAGAAGAGGAGGGACCAGTAGTAGGAGGACAAGGAAAAGGAGTGACCAGTAGGAGTCGGGACAAGGAAGAGGAGCAACCAATACGAAGAGGGACCAGTAGGAGGAGGGACAAAGAAGAGGAAGGACAAGTAGGAGGAGGGACCAGTAGGAGGAGAAGCCAGTAGGAGGTGGGACAAGGAAGAGGAGGGACCATTAAAAGGAAGGACCAATTGGAGGAGGGACCAGTAGGAGGAGGGATCAGTAGGAGGAGGGATAAAGAATAAGAGGGACCAGTAAGAGGAGAGACAAGGAAGAGGAGCGACCACTAGGAGGAGGGACCAGTAGGGAAGGGACTAGGAATAGGAGGCACCAATAGGAGGTGGGACAAGGAGGAGGAGGGACCGGGAATAGAAGGGACCAGTAGGAGGAGGACAAAAAAGAGGAGGGACCAGTAGGAGGAGGGTCAAGGAAGAGGAGGGACCAGTAGGAGAGGGACAAGGAACAGGAGGGACCAGTAGAAGGTGGGACAAGGAGGAGGCGGGACCACTAGGAGGAGGGACCAGTAGGAAGAGGGATCAATAGGAGGAGGGACAAGGAAAAGGAGGGACCAGTAGGAGGAGGGACAAAGGGGAGGAGGGACCAGTAGGAGGAGGGAAAAGGAAAAGGAGGGACCAGTAGGAGGAGGGACCAGAAGGAGGAGGGTACAGTAGGAGGAGGAACAAAGAAGAGGAGGAACCAGTAGGAGCACGGACAAAGAAGAGGTGGGACCAGTAGGAGGAGGGACAAGGAAGAGGAGGGACCAGTAGGAGGAGGGGCAAGGAAGAGGAGGAACCAGTAAGAGGACGGAGAAAGAAGAGGAGGGACCAGTAGGAGTAGGGACAAGGAAGAGGAGGGACCAGTAGGAGGAGGGACAAGGAAGAGGAGGGACCAGTAGGAGGAGGGACAAGGTTGAGGAGGGAACAGTAGGAATAGGGACAAAGAAGAGGAGGGACCATAAGGGGGAGGGACCATAAGGAGGAAGGACCACTGGAGGAGGGACAAAGAAGAGGAGGGACCAGTAGGAGGAGGGACAAGGAAGAGGAGGAACCAGTAAGAGGACGGAGAAAGAAGAGGAGGGACCAGTAGGAGGAGGGACAAAAAAGAGGAGGGACCAGTAGGAGGAGGGACAAGGAAGAGGAGGAACCAGTAAGAGGACGGAGAAAGAAGAGGAGGGACCAGTAGGAGTAGGGACAAGGAAGAGGAGGGACCAGTAGGAGGAGGGACAAGGAAGAGGAGGGACCAGTAGGAGTAGGGACAAGGAAGAGGAGGGACCAGTAGGAGGAGGGACAAGGAAGAGGAGGGACCAGTAGGAGGAGGCACAAAGAAGAGGAGGGACCAGTAGGAGGAGGGACAAGGAAAAGGAGGGACCAGTAGGAGGAGGGACAAGGAAGAGGAGGAACCAGTAAGAGGAGCGACAAGGAAAAAGAAGAACCAGTAGGAGGAAGGACAAAGAAGAGGAGGGACCAGTAGGAGGAGGGACAAGGAAGAAGAGGGACCAGTAGGAGGAGGGACAAGGAAGAGGAGAGACCAGAAGGAGGGACCAAAAGGAGGAGGGACAAAGAAGAGGAGGGACCAGCAGGAGGAGGGACCAAATGGAGGAGGGACAAAGAAGAGGAGGGACCAGCAGGAGGAGGGACCAAATGGAGGAGGGACAAAGAAGAGGAGGGACCAGTTGGAGGAGGGACAAGGAAAAGGAGGGACCACTAGGAGTAGCGACAAAGAAGAGGAGGGACCAGTAGGAGGAGGGACAAGGAAGAGGAGAGACCAGAAGGAGGGACCAAAAGGAGGAGGGACAAAGAAGAGGAGGGACCAGCAGGAGGAGGGACCAAATGGTGGAGGGACAAAGAAGAGGAGGGACCAGCAGGAGGAGGGACCAAATGGAGGAGGGACAAAGAAGAGGAGGGACCAGTAGGAAAAGGGACAATTAAGAGGAGGGACTGTAGGAGGAGGGACAAGGAAAAGGAGGGACCAGTAGGAGGAGGGACATGGAAGAGGAGGAACCAGTAAGAGGGCGGAGAAAGAAGAGGAGGGACCAGTAGGAGGAGCGACAAGGAAAAGGAGGAACCAGTAGGAGGAAGGACAAAGAAGAGGAGGGACCAGAAGGAGGAGGGACCAAAAGGAGGAGGGACAAAGAAGAGGAGGGACCAGCAGGAGGAGGGACCAAATGGAGGAGGGACAAAGAAGAGGAGGGACCAGTAGGAGGAGAGACAAAGAAGAGGAGGGACCAGTAGGAGGAGGGACAAGGAAAAGGAGGGACCAGTAGGAGGAGGGACATGGAAGAGGAGGAACCAGTAAGAGGACGGAGAAAGAAGAGGAGGGACCAATAGGAGGAGCGACAAGGAAAAGGAGGAACCAGTAGGAGGAAGGACAAAGAAGAGGAGGGACCAGTAGGAGGAGGGACAAGGAAGAAGAGGGACCAGTTGGAGGAGGGACAAGGAAAAGGAGGGACCACTAGGAGTAGCGACAAAGAAGAGGAGGGACCAGTAGGAGGAGGGACAAGGAAGAGGAGAGACCAGTAGGAGAAGGGACAAGGAAGAGGAGGAACCAGTAGGAGGAAGGACAAAGAAGAGGAGGGACCAGAAGGAGGAGGGACCAAAAGGAGGAGGGACAAAGAAGAGGAGGGACCAGGAGGAGGAGGGACCAAATGGAGGGGGGACAAAGAAGAGGAGGGACCAGTAAGAGGAGAGACAAAGAAGAGGAGGGACCAGTAGGAGTTGGGACAAGGAAGAGGGGGAACCAGTAGAAGGAGGGACAATTATGAGGAGGGACTAGTAGGAGGAGGGTCAAAGAAGAAGAGGGCCCAGTAGGAGGAGGGACCAAAAGGAGGAGGGACAAAGAAGAGGAGGGACCAGCAGGAGGAGGGACCAAATGGAGGAGGGACAAAGAAGAGGAGGGACCAGTAGGAGGAGAGACAAAGAAGAGGAGGGACCAGTAGGAGTTGGGACAAGGAAGAGGAGGAACCAGTAGGACGAGGGACAAAGAAGAGGAGGGACCAGAAGGAGGAGGGGCCAGTAGGAGGAGGGACAAAGAAGAGGAGGGACCAGCAGGACGAGGGACCAAATGGAGGAGGGACAAAGAAGAGAAGGGACCAGCAGGAGGAGGGACCAAATGGAGGAGAGACAAAGAAGAGGAGGGTCCAGTAGGAGGAGGGTCCAGTAGGAGGAGGGACAGAGAAGAGGAGGGACCAGTAGGAGGAGGGACAAGGAAGAGGAGGAACCAGTAGAAGGAGGGACAATTAAGAGGAGGGACTAGTAGGAGGAGGGTCAAAGAAGAAGAGGGACCAGTAGGAGGAGGGACCAAAAGGAGGAGGGACAAAGAAGAGGAGGGACCAGCAGGAGGAGGGACCAAATGGAGGAGGGACAAAGAAGAGGAGGGTCCAGTAGGAGGAGGGTCCAGTAGGAGGAGGGTCAGAGAAGAGGAGGGACCAGTAGGAGGAGGGACAAGGAAGAGAAGGAACCAGTAGAAGGAGGGACAATTAAGAGGAGGGACTAGTAGGAGGAGGGTCAAAGAAGAAGAGGGACCAGAAGGAGGAGGGACCAAAAGGAGGAGGGACAAAGAAGAGGAGGGACCAGTAGGAGGAGAGACCAAATGGAGGAGGGACAAAGAAGAGGAGGGACCAGTAGGAGGAGGGACCAAAAGGAGGAGGGACAAAGAAGAGGAGGGACCAGCAGGAGGAGGGACCAAATGGAGGAGGGACAAAGAAGAGGAGGGACCAGTAGGAGGAGAGACAAAGTAGAGGAGGGACCAGTAGGAGTTGGGACAAGGAAGAGGAGGAACCAGTAGGACGAGGGACAAAGAAGAGGAGGGACCAGAAGGAGGAGGGGCCAGTAGGAGGAGGGACAAAGAAGAGGAGGGACCAGCAGGACGAGGGACCAAATGGAGGAGGGACAAAGAAGAGAAGGGACCAGCAGGAGGAGGGACCAAATGGAGGAGAGACAAAGAAGAGGAGGGTCCAGTAGGAGGAGGGTCCAGTAGGAGGAGGGACAGAGAAGAGGAGGGACCAGTAGGAGGAGGGACAAGGAAGAGGAGGAACCAGTAGAAGGAGGGACAATTAAGAGGAGGGACTAGTAGGAGGAGGGTCAAAGAAGAAGAGGGACCAGTAGGAGGAGGGACCAAAAGGAGGAGGGACAAAGAAGAGGAGGGACCAGCAGGAGGAGGGACCAAATGGAGGAGGGACAAAGAAGAGGAGGGTCCAGTAGGAGGAGGGTCCAGTAGGAGGAGGGTCCAGTAGGAGGAGGGTCAGAGAAGAGGAGGGACCAGTAGGAGGAGGGACAAGGAAGAGGAGGAACCAGTAGAAGGAGGGACAATTAAGAGGAGGGACTAGTAGGAGGAGGGTCAAAGAAGAAGAGGGACCAGTAGGAGGAGGGACCAAAAGGAGGAGGGACAAAGAAGAGGAGGGACCAGCAGGAGGAGGGACCAAATGGAGGAGGGACAAAGAAGAGGAGGGACCAGTAGGAGGAGGGACCAAAAGGAGGAGGGACAAAGAAGAGGAGGGACCAGCAGGAGGAGGGACCAAATGGAGGAGGGACAAAGAAGAGGAGGGACCAGTAGGAGGAGAGACAAAGTAGAGGAGGGACCAGTAGGAGTTGGGACAAGGAAGAGGAGGAACCAGTAGATCGAGGGACAAAGAAGAGGAGGGACCAGAAGGAGGAGGGGCCAGTAGGAGGAGGGACAAGGAAGAGGAGGAACCAGTAGAAGGAGGGACAATTAAGAGGAGGGACTAGTAGGAGGAGGTTCAAAGAAGAAGAGGGACCAGTAGGAGGAGGGACCAAATGGAGGAGGGACAAAAAAGAGGAGGGACCAGTAGGAGGAGAGACAAAGAAGAGGAGGGACCAGTAGGAGTTGGGACAAGGAAGAGGAGGAACCAGTAGATCTAGTGACAAAGAAGAGGAGGGACCAGCAGGAGGAGGGACCAAATGGAGGAGGGACAAAGAAGAGAAGGGACCAGCAGGAGGAGGGACCAAATGGAGGAGGGACAAAGAAGAGGAGGGTCCAGTAGGAGGAGGGTCCAGTAGGAGGAGTGTCCAGTAGGAGGAGGGACAGAGAAGAGGTGGGTCCAGTAGGAGGAGGGTCCAGTAGGAGGAGTGTCCAGTAGGAGGAGGGACAAGGAAAAGGAGGGACCAGTAGGAGGAGGGACAAGGAAGAGGAGGGACCAGTAGGAGGAGGGACAAGGAAGAGGAGGAACCAGTAAGAGGACGGAGAAAGAAGAGGAGGGACCAGTAGGAGGAGGGACAAGGAAGAGGAGGGACCAGTAGGAGGAGGGACACGGAAGAGGAGGAACCAGTAAGAGGACGGAGAAAGAAGAGGAGGGACCAGTAGGAGTAGGGACAAGGAAGAGGAGGGACCAGTAGGAGGAGGGACAAGGAAGAGGAGGGACCAGTAGGCGTAGGGACAAGGAAGAGGAGGGACCAGTAGGAGGAGGGACAAGGAAGAGGAGGGACCAGCAGGAGGAGGCACAAAGAAGAGGAACGACCAGTAGGAGGAGGGACAAGGAAAAGGAGGGACCAGTAGGAGGAGGGACAAGGAAGAGGAGGACCCAGTAAGAGGAGCGACAAAGAAAAAGAAGAACCAGTAGGAGGAAGGACAAAGAAGAGGAGGGACCAGTAGGAGGAGGGACAAGGAAGAAGAGGGACCAGTTGGAGGAGGGACAAGGAAAAGGAGGGACCACTAGGAGTAGCGACAAAGAAGAGGAGGGACCAGTAGGAGGAGGGACAAGGAAGAGGAGAGACCAGTAGGAGAAGGGACAA
Organism: Homarus gammarus; assembly: GCA_958450375.1. Classification (NCBI taxonomy): domain Eukaryota; kingdom Metazoa; phylum Arthropoda; class Malacostraca; order Decapoda; family Nephropidae; genus Homarus; species Homarus gammarus. The sequence continues at coordinate 1,368,919 of CAUDMG010000412.1, read as the reverse complement.
GGAAGAGGTGGAACCAGTAGGAGGAAGGACAAAGAAGAGGAGGGACCAGAAGGAGGAGGGACCAAAAGGAGGAGGGACAAAGAAGAGGAGGGACCAGCAGGAGGAGGGACCAAATGGAGGAGGGACAAAGAAGAGGAGGGACCAGTAGGAAAAGGGACAATTAAGAGGAGGGACTAGTAGGAGGAGGGACAAGGAAAAGGAGGGACCAGTAGGAGGAGGGACATGGAAGAGGAGGAACCAGTAAGAGGACGGAGAAAGAAGAGGAGGGACCAGTAGGAGGAGCGACAAGGAAAAGGAGGAACCAGTAGGAGGAAGGACAAAGAAGAGGAGGGACCAGAAGGAGGAGGGACCAAAAGGAGGAGGGACAAAGAAGAGGAGGGACCAGCAGGAGGAGGGACCAAATGGAGGAGGGACAAAGAAGAGGAGGGACCAGTAGGAGGAGAGACAAAGAAGAGGAGGGACCAGTAGGAGGAGGGACATGGAAGAGGAGGAACCAGTAAGAGGACGGAGAAAGAAGAGGAGGGACCAGTAGGAGGAGCGACAAGGAAAAGGAGGAACCAGTAGGAGGAAGGACAAGGAAAAGGAGGGACCACTAGGAGTAGCGACAAAGAAGAGGAGGGACCAGTAGGAGGAGGGACAAGGAAGAGGAGAGACCAGTAGGAGAAGGGACAAGGAAGAGGAGGAACCAGTAGGGGGAAGGACAAAGAAGAGGAGGGACCAGAAGGAGGTGGGACCAAAAGGAGGAGGGACAAAGAAGAGGAGGGACCAGCAGGAGGAGGGACCAAATGGAGGAGGGACAAAGAAGAGGAGGGACTAGTAGGAGGAGGGACAATTAAGAGGAGGGACTAGTAGGAGGAGGGTCAAAGAAGAAGAGGGACCAGTAGGAGGAGGGACCAAAAGGAGGAGGGACAAAGAAGAGGAGGGATCAGGAGGAGGAGGGACCAAATGGAGGAGGGACAAAGAAGAGGAGGGACCAGTAAGAGGAGAGACAAAGAAGAGGAGGGACCAGTAGGAGTTGGGACAAGGAAGAGGCTGGAACCAGTAGAAGGAGGGACAATTATGAGGAGGGACTAGTAGGAGGAGGGTCAAAGAAGAAGAGGGCCCAGTAGGAGGAGGGACCAAAAGGAGGAGGGACAAAGAAGAGGAGGGACCAGCAGGAGGAGGGACCAAATGGAGGAGGGACAAAGAAGAGGAGGGACCAGTAGGAGGAGAGACAAAGAAGAGGAGGGACCAGTAGGAGTTGGGACAAGGAAGAGGAGGAACCAGTAGGACGAGGGACAAAGAAGAGGAGGGACCAGAAGGAGGAGGGGCCAGTAGGAGGAGGGACAAAGAAGAGGAGGGACAAAGAAGAGGAGGGACCAAATGGAGGAGGGACAAAGAAGAGAAGGGACCAGCAGGAGGAGGGACCAAATGGAGGAGAGACAAAGAAGAGGAGGGTCCAGTAGGAGGAGGGTCCAGTAGGAGGAGGGACAGAGAAGAGGAGGGACCAGTAGGAGGAGGGACACGGAAGAGGAGGAACCAGTAGAAGGAGGGACAATTAAGAGGAGGGACTAGTAGGAGGAGGGTCAAAGAAGAAGAGGGACCAGTAGGAGGAGGGACCAAAAGGAGGAGGGACAAAGAAGAGGAGGGACCAGCAGGAGGAGGGACCAAATGGAGGAGGGACAAAGAAGAGGAGGGTCCAGTAGGAGGAGGGTCCAGTAGGAGGAGGGACAGAGAAGAGGAGGGACCAGTAGGAGGAGGGACAAGGAAGAGGAGGAACCAGTAGAAGGAGGGACAATTAAGAGGAGGGACTAGTAGGAGGAGAGTCAAAGAAGAAGAGGGACCAGTAGGAGGAGGGACCAAAAGGAGGAGGGACAAAGAAGAGGAGGGACCAGCAGGAGGAGGGACCAAATGGAGGAGGGATAAAGAAGAGGAGGGACCAGTAGGAGGAGGGGCCAGTAGCAGGAGGGACAAGGAAGAGGAGGAACCAGTAGAAGGAGGGACAATTAAGAGGAGGGACTAGTAGGAGGAGGGTCAAAGAAGAAGAGGGACCAGTAGAAGGAGGGACAATTAAGAGGAGGGACTAGTAGGAGGAGGGTCAAAGAAGAAGAGGGACCAGTAGGAGGAGGGACCAAATGGAGGAGGGACAAAGAAGAGGAGGGACCAGTAGGAGGAGAGACAAAGAAGAGGAGGGACCAGTAGGAGTTGGGACAAGGAAGAGGAGGAACCAGTAGATCGAGGGACAAAGAAGAGGAGGGACCAGAAGGAGGAGGGGCCAGTAGGAGGAGGGACAAGGAAGAGGAGGAACCAGTAGAAGGAGGGACAATTAAGAGGAGGGACTAGTAGGAGGAGGGTCAAAGAAGAAGAGGGACCAGTAGGAGGAGGGACCAAATGGAGGAGGGACAAAGAAGAGGAGGGACCAGTAGGAGGAGAGACAAAGAAGAGGAGGGACCAGTAGGAGTTGGGACAAGGAAGAGGAGGAACCAGTAGATCGAGGGACAAAGAAGAGGAGGGACCAGCAGGAGGAGAGACCAAATGGAGGAGGGACAAAGAAGAGAAGGGACCAGCAGGAGGAGGGACCAAATGGAGGAGGGACAAAGAAGAGGAGGGTCCAGTAGGAGGAGGGTCCAGTAGGAGGAGTGTCCAGTAGGAGGAGGGACAGAGAAGAGGAGGGACCAGTAGGAGGAGGGACAAGGAAGAGGAGGGACGAGTAGGAGGAGGGACAAGGTAAAGGAGTTCCCAGTAGGAAATGGGACAAGGAAGAGGAGGAACCAGTAGGAGGAGGGACCGAGAAGAGGAGGGACAAAAAAGAGGAGGGACAAAAAGTAGGAGGGACCAGTAGGAGGAGGGACAAGGAAGAGGAGGGACCAGTAGGAGGAGGGACCGAGATGAGGAGGGACAAAGAAGAGGAGGGACAAAAAGGAGGAGGGACCAGTAGGAGGAGGGACAAGGAAGAGGAGGGACCAGTAGGAGGAGGGACCGAGAAGAGGAGGGACAAAGAAGAGGAGGGACAAAAAAGAGGAGGGACCAGTAGGAGGAGGGACAAGGAAGAGGAGGGACCAGTAGGAGGAGGGACCGAGAAGAGGAGGGACCTGTAGGAGGAGGGACAAAGAAGAAGAGAGACCAGTAGGAGGAGGGACAAGGAAGATGAGGGACAAAGAAAAGGAGGGACAAAAAAGAGGAGGGACCAGTAGGAGGAGGGACAAGGAAGAGGAGGGACCAGTAGGAGGAGGGACCGAGAAGAGGAGGGACCTGTAGGAGGAGGGACAAAGAAGAAGAGAGACCAGTAGGAGGAGGGACAAGGAAGATGAGGGACCAGTAGGAGGAGGGACCGAGAAGAGGAGGGACCAGTAGGAGGATGGATAAAGATGAGGAGGGACCAGTTTAATGAGGGAGTAGTAAGAGGAGGGACTAGTAGGGGGAGGGACCAGGAAGAGGAGGGACCAGTAGGGGGAGGAACCCGGAAGAGGATGGACCAGTAGGAAGAGGGACAAAGAAGAGGAGGGACTAGGAAGAGGAAGACCTATATTAAGGAGGAGGTACGTGTTTGAGAGAGAGAGGGGGAGACTTATAATTCGCCAGACTGAGAGAAGTGAAGGTTGAGAGCGGAAGACCGCGGCGGAGACAAATTTCAGAAAGCGATTCCTGACCTTCGGGAATGGCTGAAAAAGACCCCGGTATCATAAGGGGTCCGGTGGTAGAGGTTGCTCGTCAGGCTGGAGGTAGGTGACATCATTTCGTAGCTGGCGGTCGTTGCTGGCTTGAGAAAATGGAAACTTGGGAAGTTTTACGCCGGAAATTATAGATTCAGACGCAGTCCAACTTTGGAAAAGTCTTGAGGTTAATCATGTGATATTCGGCACACCGTCCTTGGTTGATCCCGTGCTGTGGTGGAAGTAAGTGTTATGAGTCTGAATAATGATGGACTAGTCAGACTATTGCGTCGAGATGTGCTCAGTGTTGAAACAGATAAAATTCTGCTTTGTGATTCCAGGGACAAACACTTGACCCATCCTACGAAAAAGAGGCCAAGATGACCTACAGTAGATCTCCTCCACCACCTCCTCTACCACCACCACCCCCCCACCCACCGCCAGCAACACTCATCCCAACCTCCACCACTCCTCCTCACCACCTACACCACCCCTACTCCCCACCAACGCCACCTCCAGCACCACCACTTCTCCCACCAACTCCACCTCCAGCACCACTACTCCTCCCCACAATCTCCACCATCACTCTTCCCCACCAACCTCCACCACACCACACCACACCATCTCCACCTCCACCACCACCACACCTTCTCACCACCTCCACCACTTCTCCCCGCCACCACCACCCTACCCCAACAAATCTAACACCATACCTCCACCATCACACCTCCACCACCACACCTCCACCACCACTCATTCCTACCACCTCCATCACAAACACTCCTCTCCACTTCCACCGCCACCACCACTAATCCTCCACTCCCCCCCCCCACCACCACCACTCCTCCCCACCTCCACCACCACTCCACCAACCACATCACTCACTACTACATATCACCACCTCCACCTCCACCACCACTCTTCTCAACTTCCAGCACAACTTCCTTACCACTTCCACTATCACTCTTTCCACCACCACCACTCTTCACCACCACCACCTCTCCTCCCAACCTCCACCACCACATCTCCTCACCACCACCACTACTACCACTCCTCACAGTCTCATCATCACTGACTCTCTCCTCACTACTTGCCCTTGGTACCCTCGACTCAGGTTGTCACGCTCTTGTCTCTGAAGCCAGACACAAATATGCGTGCCTTGTTGACCGGGGTGTCAAGGTCAAACTGTTGTGGATCCCCTCTCACATAGGCCTCATAAAACATGACAGAGTTGATGCCCTCGCCAAACTCGCGTCTAACAAAGACACCGTTGAATACAATTTGGGTCTGTCAAAACGAACCCTTAAAACTGTAATTAGGAAAGAACTTATTGATGAGTTTGACGCAAGTAGACAAGTGCAAACATGTATATGGAGCAAGTAACAAGATCACTAGATTACAAGATGTTGTAACCGCTAGATTAAGGTTAGGATATAAGTACCTTTGGCAGTATGTTCCTCAAGCAGATGTAAACAAAACTAAATGTAAAGTGTGTGGCCATACATATGGCCACACACTTGAACACTACGTCCTCGACTGTGTGAAGATAGAACCTTTTAGGGACAGGTCCAAGCACACTGTGTGTGAAATGGCACAACACTTCATCTCTAATGGCAAGATAGCCGACATATTAGGATTGTATCCACTTTTTTGCACTTAGCAACTATATCAATTCTCATGTACAGAACCAAATACGAAATGTGCTTGAATACCTCAAACGTAAATGTGAATAACAAAGTGTGAGGCCAGACATACTGCCTCACACGCCTGTACTCACGCATTTGTGAATAAGTTACCCTTCATGTATAGAACTAAACAAATAATGTAAATGAAATACTGTGTAACATTCAGTGCCATAATATCCTGACAACGGGGGTTAATTATTATGACCCGTTGTAAACTCTACTCTGTAATCCTTTTGCGCTACCGCTCACAGGATGAGTGTGGGGTGCACAATAAAGTAGCCGCTGCAAGCGGCAAAATCAAAATCAAATCACCTCCCAATCACCTCACCACCTCCACTACTACCACTCCTCCGAACCACCTCCACCACCACATCTCCTCACCACCTCCACCACTACTAATCCTCCCAACCACCTCCACATCTCCTCACCACCTCCACTACTACCACTCCTCCCAACCACCTCCAGTACTACCACTCCTCCCAACCACCTCCACATCTCCTCACCACCTCCACTACTACCACTCCTCCCAACCACCTCCACATCTCCTCACCACCTCCACCACTACTAATCCTCCCAACCACCTCCACCACCACACCTCCCCACCACTTCCACCACCACATCTCTTCACCACCTCCACCACGATCCTATCCCTAGACACCATGGCATTACCACCAGCACACTTAACATACCATCTAAGTTACTATTACTCTCACTTAACATACCATCACCCTCAAAGGTAGGGTGACAATAAAAAGTGAAAGTTTTTATTTTTAGATGGCCATTTGTCCAATACTGCGTACCCATGAAAAAAGAACACAGGCGAAATCCTGGGTCATTTGGACAATATTTAGAGGTGGCTCAAGCCATTTGAAGTTAACACTACTGAAATTATTATTGATTTTTTCTAATTTCTTTATTTATGAACCGATTACTATGAAACTTTGCAGGTATATGTAGAATGCAAATTCAAACTAAAGTTGTTCCTAACATTTTTTCTAAAAATGAGTAATGAGTATTTTGGCTGGTGCAGCTATTGGCAATGCAGAGGGGAGGGAGAGGCGGGTGTCAGTCGGGGTAGGGGGAAGAGGTTGTGTGCCAGTGTCTGACTGGTACAGTAGCATCAGTTGTGTGTGAGACGTGACGGTGGGTGTGTGTGCGTCGCTCTTGTTGCAGTATTACGGTTAGTACCATTGTCTTTGTCTAAAATCAATGCATCAATTTAGGTATATAACACTTTAAAAACTTTATACAAGTGATCTTGCATGCCGTATGCTTTATGGGTGCTGTTGTTTGCATAACAGTAACAACATAAGTTACATAAATGTTTTTGTTTGTTTCAGGTTCAATGGCGAGTACACGTTCAAAAACTGAAGTTTGGCTCATTGGTCAACACATAACCGAAATAACGGGTGCACAACTTCCTTCAAGAGGAGATGTTCTACGTCTGTTTTTCCACGGTCACAATGAACATAAGAAAACAGTGAATGATTCTGCGAGTGAAGTTGCAGCATCGGTTATTAGTTTCTGGAATAAAGCACGGATTCCTACCATAACTGAGAAGAGTATTGGACGAAAGGTAGTGGATCTTTTTTTAATGTGGAAGGGACTTAAGAAAAACTGCACTCGCACTACAGACACACAACGTAAGAAAGAGGAAACTTTTTGTGATGAGTTAGAGGACCTCTTCGATGTTGCCCACCCCAAGGCAATGCAGCTCTTGACCATCAAAGAAGACCGAGCATTCCTGGCAGCGCAACGAGAAAAAGGGAGAAGAGGTGTAATGGCAGGAGTAGACAAAAAGATTGCTTGTTCCATGAAGCGTCGGAAAGAAAGCAAGAGTAAGCAATCTCTACAACAGAATCAAGCCAGTTCTGCTCTTGAATATGATGAGTTGGGTTCTTCGTCTGAAACAGAATCACAATCAAGCTCGTCATCATCTACAAGTTCCCTAGCGATATCACCAGTGGTATCTTCTTCCAATCGTAAACGTGCTACTCTCAAAGTTATCACCCCTGAATTGTCAAGTACATTGGACCACACTGGGATCAGTCACCGCTCTGCTCTCCGGATCGTCAGTGCCACGGCTGCTAGTCTAGGTCATGACCCAATGGAACTAGTTTTAAACTATGAGACAATGCGTACTTCGCGAGCGACCCACCGTTCTGGGATTGCCAACGAAATTAAAGAAAAATTTCAACCTAGTGAAGTGCTCACTGTGCACTGGGATGGAAAAATTATTCCTGATGAACAAGGAGCGAGTGTTGACCGAATCGCCATTCTTGTCTCCGGAATCAATACTGAAAAGCTGCTTGGTGTCCCGAAACTATTGTCAGGGACTGGACAGGCCATTGCTACAGCAGTCAGTGCAGCGCTGGAAGAGTGGAAAATATCAGAGAATGTTTCAGCACTCAGTTTTGACACAACAGCTTCAAACACTGGGCACTTGTCGGGGGCATGTGTCATTCTGGAGCAGAAACTCGGCCGCCGTCTTCTGCATCTCGCGTGTCGTCACCACATCCTTGAGCTTGTTGCCGAGAAAGCGTATGTGGAATGCATGGGGCCTTCCTCTGGACCAGATATTACTCTCTTCTCTCGCTTCAAGCATAAGTGGAAGGACATCAGTCAAGATGACTACAGCCCTCTCTCAGACCTCCCTCCAAGTTTGTACGAGAAACGAGATGACCTCATCTGTTGCTGGAAACATCATCTGGGCAAGAAGCAGCAGCCACGTGATGATTACCGTGAGGTACTGGAGCTAGCAATCAGGTGTCTCGATGGAGCTCTACCCAAGTTTAATCTCCGACGGCCCGGAGCACTTCACCGAGCACGGTGGATGGCTAAGCTCATTTATGTCATGAAGATCCTGATTTTTGCTAATCAGTTTAAACTAACTGCTCGTGAGACATTAGGCTTGAAACGATTCACATTCTTTGTGCTAGAGGCGTATGTCAGTGCATGGTTCACAGCCTCCGTTCCATCCTCCGCTCCTGCTAATGATTTGCGGCTCCTCCAAGACCTGTCAGAGTACCACGACGTCAAAATATCAAGAACATGTCTCACAGTCTTCGGTCGTCACCTGTGGTACCTCAGTGAAGGCTTGGTGGGTCTTGCACTCTTCGATCCACAAGTTAATGCAACAATGAAGACAAACATAGTTCGGGCAATCGTTGAGAGGAAGGCGACCGAGGATTCACCAAAACGTGCTGCTCTTCCTGCCACATCTTCCCTTCCCACAAAGCAGCTCTCAGACTTTGCTTCTAGAGGATCAAACTTTCTATTTGAAAGTCTCAAAATGAAGACTTCTTTTTTGTCCAAGGAACCTGACACATGGTCTGATGATGAAGACTTCAAAACTGGCGTCGCAGTTGTGGGTGGTCTCAGAGTCATCAACGACACTGCAGAGAGAGGGATTGCCTTGATACAGGCATTCAACAGCAAGATCACGAAGAGTGAAGACCAGCGTCAACATCTGCTGCAGGTTGTTGAAGAGCAGAGGCGGTCACAACCAGGGACATCAAAACAGGACCTTACAAGCAAAAAGCGAAAACAATGAATGGGTTGTCCACACCTCTCCCACCCATTGATGTAAGCGTGTTCACTGCAGTTTCATTTTAAAAAGGAATTAATCATTTATATGTACAGTGTACACATAAACTTGCTCAATATGTAAACTTTAAAATAAACCGGCATATTATGAATATTCGTATTTTTTGCCTATACTGTAAGGATAAAACTTCAATTGACTTGAGCTACCTCTAAATATTGTCCAAATGACCCAGGATTTCGCCTGTGTTCTTTTTTCATGGGTACGCAGTATTGGACCAATGGCCATTCCATTTAATCAATTTTAGAAATTCACCCCTATGCACTATTGTCACCCTACTCAAAGGCCATTAAGATAAAGCCTTACTTACCAAAACTTTATCTTGTACAGGTCTTCTTCCAGCCTAAGGTACGTCTTAATGTTATGAGTGTAGTGATGTTTTATACTGACGTGTTTTCATATACTGTACATGATAAGGAACTTTAATGTTGTTGTTTATGGAAACGTTGAACTGAGTCGTTTAGTTCATGAGTCGTCGTGTTGTGTACTGATGTTGTTAATAAACACAACTCATCACTTTCAGTATTTCGTGAAGAAACTATAACGAGAGGGAAAGATACAAAAGGTATGTGAGAGAGGCGTAATGAGCAGAGATGTACAGAAGTGTGAAGATAATTGAGGAGTAACAGAAGCAGAACATAAGAGAAGAAGAAGAATAGGGGGTACTGGTGGTAGAGTGGTACCGCTCTTGCTTTCACAAGCGAGATGTCACGGGTTCGATTCCCGGGCCGGTGGAAGTTGTTTGGACATACTTCCTAGCCCCCATTAGTCCCTGTTCACCTAGCAGTAAAGTAGGTACCTGGTGTAAATCGAAAATTGCGAATTCGTATTCAGGGACAAGTTGTTGGAGCTTCCAATAACTTGATGACATATGCCATTGACTCTCCAGGCTTCTATGCCCTTGACTCTTCAGGCTTCTACGCCCTTAACTCATGAGACATAAAGGCAAGCATGAACATAGCATGTTTCCCTGTTGGGCACTGTAAACGCTTCTGCGCTGCACCTTGCACAAGGCTGTAGGGAAGTGCCCAATAAATAAAAAAAATAAAAAAAAAACATAAGAGAAGTTGTGGGGGGCAGGTGAGAGTTAGTAGTGCAGTATGGGATGGGTCAGGCCAGGTAAGGGAACAGTACACGCGACAATCCTAGTGAGGGAAATAGCTGATAATATCTTGGGTAGATATAGAAAATAATACAAGGTGGCAGACACCGGGAGCTCCCCCCAACCCCCACCCCCTGCACAGATGAAACATATAGAAGTACATAAAAAATTAAATGTGACATATTTTAGATAATATAATTCTACGTCTAAGAAAAGCTACTCAATAGTTGGAGTTGCCTCCTTATGCTTGGTGGACAGCTTTAAGTCAGAAAGGGCAGTGATGAGGGGAGGTCGATGACAGCCTCGAGTTCCTCGTTTCCGCAAACAGGAAACTAGATTTCCAAAACGACAGAATATGACCGAAGACCCCCGATGAAATCTCCGACTATGAACATTATCAGAGTTACTCAAAACTCCTGACTGCGTGTTTTTTTTTTTTTTTTTTTGTTCTGTTCACCGCCCGCCATTGACGTGGGCGATGATGCCGCACAGTCAGAGATGGTACAGAGGGCGTTTTTCTGTAAAGAGGTCCTCGCCCTGAGTGTCATTCTGTTCCTGAAGAACCCTGTGAATGTTTTGGACGTGGAGGAGGTGCCTTTTCTGCATGACAAAGCCTCTTGTATGAAGGCTCTTCAAACCCCAGCAGCCGTTGCGGGATAACAACGTGGATTTCTTTGAGAGCAATAAGTGGCCAGGCAATCACCAGACTAGAACGTGTGCAACATGTGAGACCAAGTGGAAACCCTGATACTTGCTGTACTCTCAACCACCGTAATCTGCCGCCGGACCTTAGAGAAGCACATCAGAACAGTCCTCCAAAATTTCGAGTACGAAACCGAGCTTTTCGAGTCTCTCCTCTCCTTCCACCCTTACCGACTTGAAGCTGTCCACAAAGCACAAGGAGCCAACACCACTATTGAGTGGTTTTCTTTACACGTAAAATTATATAATCTGAAAAATATCGAATTCATTTATTTTTATATACCTCTACCCGTTCTATACGTGCAGAGGGAGTGTGGGGGGGGGGGGGGACATTGTAAGGGCTACGGCAGGGTACCAGGGAGATAACATACTGGTTTTTACGGGAAGGCGAGTACAATACCTGATAACCTTCTACGACAAGTGATGGAAGAAGGACAACAAGAACAAAGGAATAATGTTAAGTTAGAGCAGGACCTGTACTACGATCAGCCTCGAGACCACTCCTCTTTGGTGTAGTGAGGGAAGTCCTGAGTGAAGGAGGAGGAGGAGGTGGTGCATAGAGGAGGAGTTGTAAGAGGAGTCATGGGCGAGAAACTGTTTGCACCTGTGAAGGAAGTTATGGGTGAAGGAGGGGGAGGAAAATCATTGTGTCCAGGTGATGACTACCGGGCCTCAAGGACACTTCCAGGATTCCCACACACAATGGCAGGAACATTTACAAAGAGGAAGAACTAAATGAAAGTTAATACAATGAAAACACAAATGATATTAAGTGTGAGAAGCAGAGTTGAAACTGGATATCGTAGACTGGAGACGAAATTAATTCAAACAAGGAAATAGATGGATGCATTAGCCTGAACCATGAATGAGTGAGGGTGTGAGGAAGGTTTAAGTAGGTTGTAAGATATCAGGAGTGATGAAGATGTGAGGAGGGTGTGAGATATAAGGAGCGTGTGAGGTGTGAAAAGGGTGTGAGGCAGATAAGAGGAGTGTGAAGTGTGAGGAGGATGTGAAGAGAGTATGAGGAGGGTGTAATAAGGGTGTGAAGTGTAAGGATGGTGTGAGGAGGGTGTGAGATGTGAGGTGGGTGTGAAGACAGTGTGAGGTAAGTGTGAACAGAATGTGAGAAGGGTATGAGGTGTGAGGTGAGTGTAAGGTGTGAGGAAGGTGTGAGGAGTGTAGAGTGTATGAGGTGGGTGTGAAGAGTGGGCGAGATAGGCGTGAGGAGACTTTGCGGAATGTGTGAGGTGTGAGGAGGGTGTGAGGAAGGTCTGAGATGAGTATAAGGTGGGTGTGAGGAGTGTGTAGGGAGTGTGTGAGGGGTGAGGGGTGAGGAAGGTGTGAGAAGTGTGTGAGGACAGTGTGAGGTGTAAGGAGAGTGGAAGGCAGTGTATGGCAAGGATGTAAGGAGCGTGTGAGGAGGGTGTGAGGTGTGAGAAGTGTAAAGCAGTGAGTAGGGAGGGTGTGGCGAGTGTGTGGGGAGGGTGTACGGCGTGAGGTCGCGTGAGGAGGGTGTGAAGTGAGAGGAAGATGAGAGGAATGAGTGAGGTATGTGGAAGGTGTGAAGTGTGAGGTTGGTGTGAGTTGTGTGAAGGGGGTGAGGTGTGAGGAAGGTGTGAGTTGTGAGGAATGTATGAGGAGGTATGAGGTGTAAGGAGGGTGTGAGGAAAGTGTGAGGTGTGAGGAAGGTGGAGAAGGGTATGAGATATGGGGCGTCTCTGGGGTGTGTGTAGGTGTGATGTGAGAAGGGTGTGAGGTATGAGAAAGGTGGAGGTGTGAGGTGTATGGAAGGTGTAAAGTGTGTGGAATGCGTGAGGATGGTATGAGGTGTGAGGAGGGTGTGAGGAGATGTGAGAAGGGTGCTAGGAAGGTGTGAGAAAGGTGTGAGGTAGGTGTGAGGAGGGTGTGAGGTGTGAGAAAGGTGTGAGGAAGGTGTGAGGAGGGTGTGAGGAGGGTGCGAGGTGTGAGGAGGGTTTGGGGAGATGAGAGAAGGGTGTGCGGAAGGTGTGCAGAAGGTGTGAGGCGGGTGTGAGGTGTAAGGAGGTATTAGGTGTAAGGAGAATGTGTGGTGTGAGGAAGGTGTGATGTGTGAGGAAGGTGTGAGCTGTGAAGAGGGTACGAGGTGTGAGAAAAGTGTGAGGAGGGTGTAAGGTGTGAGGAGGGTGTGAGGTGTGAGAAGGATATGAGTTGTGTTGAGGGTTATGAGGTGTGAGAAGGATATGAGTTGTGAGGAGGGTATGAGGAGTGAGATATGGTGTGAGGTGTGAGCATGGTGTGAGGTGTCGGAAGGGTGTGAGGTGTCAGGAGGTTATGAGGTATGAGGAGGGTATGAGGTGTGAGCAAGTTGTGAGGTGTGAGGAGGGTATAAGGTATGAGGAGGATATGAGATGAGAGGAGGGTATGAGGTGTGAGGAGGGTATGAGGAGGGTGTGAGGTAAGAGCAAGGTGTGAGATGTCAGGGGGGTATGAGGTGTCAGGGGGCATGATATGTGAGGAGGGAGTGAGGTGTGAGGAGGGTATGAGGTGTAAGGTGGGTGTGAGGTATGAGGAAAATGTGATGTGTGTTGAGGGTATGAGGTTTGGGGAGGGTGTGAGAAGGGTGTGAGGAGGGGGTGAGGAGTGAGGAGGGTGTGAGGAATGAGGGAGGTGTGAGTATGGTTTTTGAAGGGTGTGAGGAGTGAGGAGGGCTTGAGATGTGAGGAAGGTGTTCATTATAAGGAGTGATGAAGGTATGAGGAGGGTATGAGGTATATGGAGGGTGTGAGGTGTGGAGGGTGTGAGGTGTGTGTAGGGTATAAGGTGTGAGGAAGGAGTGAAGTGTGAATGTGGTTTGAGGTATGAGGATGGTATAAGGTGTGAGGAGGGTGTAAGATGTGAGGATGGTGTAAGGTGTGAGGAGGGTGTGAAGTGTGAGGAGGGTGTGAGGTGTCAGGAGGGTGTGAGGTGTGAGGAGGGTATGATGTGTCGGGAGGGTGTGAGGTGTCAGGAGGGTGTGAGGTGGGTGTGAGATGCGTGGATGGTATAAGGTGTGAAGTGGGTGTGAGGTGTGAGAAGGGTGTGATATGTCAGGAGGGTGTAAGGTGTGAGGAAGGTGTGAGGTGTGAGGAGGGTGTGAGGTGTGAGAAGGGTGTGAGTTGGGTGTGAGGTGTGAGATGTCAGGAGGGTATGAGGTGTCAGGAGGGTATAAGATGTGAGGGAGTGAGTTGTGAGGAGGGTATGAGGTGTAAGGTGGGTGTTAGGTGTGAGGAAGTTGTGATGTGTGTTGAGGGTATGAGGAGGGTGTGAGAAGGGTGTGAGGAGGGAGTAAGGAGTGAGGAGGGTTTGAGGTGTGAGGATGGAGTGAGGTGGTGGTTTGAGGTATGAGGATGGTATATGGTGTGAGGAGGGTGTGATGTGTAAGGAGGGTGTGATGTGTCAGGAGGGTGTGAGGTGTGAGGAGGGTGTGGCGAGGGTGTGAGGTGGGTGTGTGGGGTGTGAAGAGTCTGAGGAGTGTGTGAGGAGGGTGTGAGGTGGGTGTGAGGAGAGTGTGAGGTGGGTGTGAGGAGAGTGTGAGGTGGGTGTGAGGAGAGTGTGAGGTGGGTGTGAGGAGGTGTGGGATGTGTGAAGGGTGTGATGTGTGAGGAGGGTATGAGGTGTGAGGTGTGAGGAGAGTATAATGTGGGACGCGGGTGTGAGATGTGCAGAGGGTGTGAGGTGTGTGGAGGGTGTTGTGAGGTGCGTGGAGGGTGTTATGAGGTGTAAGAAGGGTGTTAGGTGTGTGGAGGGTGCGAGGTGTGTGTAGGGTGCGAGGTGTGAGGAGGGTGTGGGGTGTGTGAGGAGGGTTTGAGTGTGAGAGAGTGTGAGGTATGAGGAAGGTGTTAGGTGTGAGGAGGGTGTGAGGAGGGTGTAAGGTGTGAGCTGGGTGCGAGGTGTGAGGAGGGTGTGAGGTGTGAGGAGGGTGTGAGGTGTGAGGAGGGTGTGAGGTGTGAGGAGGGTGTAAGGTGTGAGGATGGTGTGAGGTATGAGGAAGGTGTGAGGAGGATGTGAGGTGTGAGCTGGATGCGAGGATTGTGGAGAGTGTGAGGTGGGTGTGAGGTGTGAGGAGGGTGTTAGGTGTGAAGTGTGAGGAAGGTGAAGTGTGAGGAGGGTGTGAGGTGTGAGTGAGGAGGGTGTAAGGTGTGAGGAGGGTGTGAGGTGTGAGGAGAGTGGGAGGAGGGTGTGAGGTGTGAGGAGGGTGTGAGGTGTGAGGAGGGTGTGAGGTGTGAGGAGGGTGTAAGGTGTGAGGATGGTGTGAGGTATGAGGAAGGTGTGAGGAGGATGTGAGGTGTGAGCTGGATGCGAGGATTGTGGAGAGTGTGAGGTGGGTGTGAGGTGTGAGGAGGGTGTTAGGTGTGAAGTGTGAGGAAGGTGAAGTGTGAGGAGGGTGTGAGGTGTGAGGAGGGTGTGAGGAGGGTGTAAGGTGTGAGGAGGGTGTGAGGTGTGAGGAGAGTTGGAGGAGGGTGTGAGGTGTGAGCTGCGTGCGAGGATTCTGAAGAGTGTGAGGAGGGTGTGAGGTGTGAGGAGGGTGTGAGGAGGGTGTAAGGTGTGAGGAAGGTGTGAGGAGAGTGGGAGGAGGGTGTGAGGTGTGAGCTGCGTGCGAGGATTCTGGAGAGTGTGAGGAGGGTGTGAGGTGTGAGGAGGGTTTGAGGATGGTGTGAGGAGGGAGTGAGGTATGAGGTGTGAGGAGGGTGTGAGATGTGAGGAAGGTGTGAGGTGTGTGGTGGGTGTGAGTTGGGGGTAGACACTTGACCAACACGCCTCGTTAAGCGAAAGCTTAAGGAATGACGTCACTTGGGTCCCTTACGTGGCATGAGGAGGACAACACAGGAGGCGAGAGTGATGAGGTTGGGGAGGTGCTGAGGAGAGAGGGAGAGAGTGTATTGAGGAGAGAGTAAAGAAAGGAGAAAGTGAGTAGAAAATTAAGTAAAGAAAGAGTGAAGTGAGGAAAGAATCTAGTGAATAGAGAGAATGAAGTGAGGAGAGGGTTTAGTGAGGAAAGGTGAGAGTAAAGTGAGGCGAGAATGATGTGATGAGAAAGAGAAAAGTAAGGATAAAGAATGAAGTGAGTAGAGTGAAATGAGGAGAGAGTGAAGTCAGCAGACAGTGAAGTCAGAAGAGAGAGGAAGAGATGAGACAGAGCCGTTAGGGGAGATTTAAGTGAGGAGAGAGATTAAAATGATTAATGAGTGAGGAAAGGAGACAATGAAATATGAAGAATGAGTGAAATGAGGATAGACAGAAGTGAAGAGAGAAGAGAAATGAGGAGAGAATGAAGTGAAGAGAAAATGAAGGAAGGAGGCAAGAAAATATCGAAGAAGTGAAGAAGATAAAATATGATGACAAAATGCAAGAAGAAGAGACTTGTTTGTGGCGTATGAGACGAAACTAATGAAGCAAGAGAGGCAGCAGAGGGTCGACAAGTGAGGCAGCAGAGGGTCGACAAGTTAGGCAGCAGAGATTCGAGAAGACAGGCAGCAGAGGACCGAGAAAAGAGGCAGCAGATGGTCGAGAAGTGAGGCAGCAGAGGGTCGCGAAGAGAGGCAGCAGAGGGTCGCGAAGAGAGGCAGCAGAGGGTCGAGAACACAAGCAGCAGAGGGTCGAGAAGTGAGGCAGCAGAGGGTCGCGAAGAGAGGCAGCAGAGGGTCGCGAAGAGAAGCAGCAGAGGATCGCGAAGACAGGCAGCAGAGGGTCGAGAAAAGAGGCTGCAGAGATTCAAGAAGAGGGGCAGCAGATGGTCGAAAAGTGAGGAAGCAGAGGGTCGAGAAGTGAGGCAGCAGAGGGTCGAGAAGTGAGGCAGCAGGGGGTTGAGAAGAGAGGCAGCAGAGTGTTGAGAAGAGAGGCAGCAGAGAGTCGACACGACAGGCAGCAGAAGGAAAACAGCCTAGAAGCTCAACTTTTGACCTAATTATCCAAAATATATACCAACACAAAGGGTTTTCATTGTCAATATACTGTGTAGAGTGGTATGTATATATATTGTACTTATTGACACACACACACACACTACATCCTTGACCAACGGAGAGGCAAGACCAATCAAGCGCTGCCCCCCTTGGCCCAATCCTTAAGTTCCTCTCCTCGACCCATCCTCACCACCGGGATATCAACATAATCCCATCAAAAGTGACAATTTCATTTCGGAAAGAAGTGGGATCAGTGACTCACCAGTGAAATAAGCACCCTGGGAACAGACAACCATCTTCTGACCAGGCAGTGTTAATCAGTCCACCCAGGGAACAACAGTGGGTCGGCTTAATACCTGACTACGAGATAAAACAACACCACCTAACAGAGAGTGGGGTACTGTGACACCACCCCTCACCACATGGTGCCTCCATGACCACTTGAGGTCCTTCATATCAACACCCGAAGTCGAGTTACTATACCACGTGGACACCACACCGCCAGATGTCTCCATGACCACGTGAGGTCCTTCATATCAACACCCGAAGACGAGTTACTACACCAAGTGAACACCACACCACCAGATGTCTCCATGACCACGTGAGGTCCTTCTTGTAATAATAATAATAGTTAAGGGTTTATTGAAAAAGTTCTGCAGCCCGAAGGCTGAAAATATACATTGGAGATTAATGACTTATTACATACATTGGTGGTATAACAATAGCCTTCATTAGAGAAAGGTAAAAGAACATACAGTGAACATACAGATTATTGTAAGTGTTGAACAGCAAACACGTAGTGTAGTAACTCCCTCTTAGATGGGGGTGTGAGGAGGGACCTCACGTGGTGTAGTAGTTCCCTCACAGTTGGTGTTATGAGAGACCTCACGTGGTGTAGTAATTCCCTCACAGATGGTGTTATGAGGGACCTCACGTGGTGTAGTAATTCCCTCACAGATGGTGTTGAGGGGCCTGATGTGTTGTAGTAATTCATTCACAGATGGTGATATGAGGGGCTTCACTTGGTGTAGTAACTCCCTTACAGATGGTGTTATGAGGGGCATCACGTGGTGTACGATTTCCCTCACAGATGGTGTTATGAGGGGCCTCACGTGGTGTAGTAACTCCCTCACAGATGGTGTTATGAGGGGCATCACGTGGTGTAGTAATTCCCTCACAGATGGTGTTATGAGGGACCTCACGTGGTATAGTAATTCCCTCACAGATGGTGTTATATGAGTGAGGTGTGGTCCCAGGCCTTCCTATCGTAGATGGATTAACACATCGCTGGTTGTTGTGGGTACCTGGGACCTCACTGTGTGAAGGTTAACTTGGGTACGACTCGGTTGTTACTGTTGAGTTGCTTTCACTGACTTAAGCACTGTTCACCACTGTTCACCTCTGTTCAACATTGGTTTCTATGGACAAGTCACTAAACCACTTGGCCTATGTGACCTCACACAGTATGGCAAGAGACCAGCACAGGCCATTAACTGTAAACTATAATAATTTGCATGCTCAATTCATGTTCCTTCTCATTTTAGTAATGAAAGCTATTGTTGAACGACCCAACTACCCCATGCCTATGTGTGTAATAAGTCATTTTTGTTTAATGTACATTTTCAGCCTTCAGGCTGCAGAACTTTTTCAATAAACCGTTAATTATTATTATTATTATTATTATTATTATTATTATTATTATTATTACAAAACAAACACACACATACACTGCCCATCCTACTTACCTAAAAAAGGACAGTGTCCATTAGATTATCACTATTCTTCACACTCCCACGCCACAACACTGTACCTCACACTACCACAACACTGTACCTCACACTATCACGCCACTGTACCTCACACTATCACGCCATAACACTGTACCTCCACACTATCACACCACAACACTGTACCTCACACTACCACGCCACTGTACCTCACACTATCACGCCATAACACTGTACCTCCACACTATCACACCACAACACTGTACCTCACACTATCACACCACAACACTGTACCTCACACTATCACACCACAACACTGTACCTCACACTATCACACCACAACACTGTACCTTACACTATCACGCCACAACACTGTACCTCACACTACAACGCCATTGTACCTCACACTATCATCACCACAACACTGTACCACACACTATCACACCACAACACTGTACCTCACACTATCACACCACGCCACTGTACCTCACACTATCACACCACGCCACTGTACCTCACACTACCACGCTACAACACTGTACCTGACACTATTACGCCACAACACTGTACCTTACACTATTACGCCACAACACAGAACCTCACACTATTACGCCACAACACTGTACCTCACACTATCACACCACAACACTGTACCTCACACTACCACGCCACTGTACCTCACGCTACCACGCCACAACACTGTATCTCACACTATCACGCCACATCACTGTACCTAACACTTCCACACCACAATACTGTACCTCACACTATCAAACCACGCCACTGTACCTCACACTACCACGCCACTGTACCTCACACTGTCACGCCACCATAATGAGTCACATTATCACACATAAATATATCGCTTGTCAAATATTCAGAAGCTGATGATATAATTAGTGTCATGTTAATGAGTTTGTAACATTATTAAGTATTAAACTGCATCACTCTGCCCTCATCCGTGTCACCCGCCCATCATCCCCGCCACCCACCCCAGATCCCTTCTACCCGTCCCTTGCCCCTGACACCTTCCCCTCATCCCTGCCATTCGCCCCTCATCCATGCCACCCGCCCCTCATCCCTGCCATCCGCCCCTCATCCCTGCCATCCGCCCCTCATACCTGTCACCCGACCCTCATCCCTGCCACCCGCCCCTCATCCCTGCCACCCGCCCCTCATCCCTGCCACCCGGCTCTCATTCATGCCTTCCATTTGCCCCTCACTCTTACCTTCTGCCCCTCACCCTTGATAAACACAACACACAACACTGACCCACACACTACACACAACACTGACCAACACACTACACACAACACTGACCCACACACTACACACAACACTGACCAACACACTACACACAACACTGACCAACACACTACACACAACACTGACCAACACACTACACACAACACTGACCAACACACTACACACAACACTGACCAACACACTACACACAACACTGACCAACACACTACACACAACACTGACCCACACACTACACACAACACTGACCCACACACAACACACAACACTGACCCACACACAACACACAACACTGACCAACACACTACACACAACACTGACCAACACACTACACACAACACTGACCCACACACTACACACAACACTGACCAACACACTACACACAACACTGACCCACACACTACACTGACCCACACACAACACACAACACTGACCCACACACAACACACAACACTGACCAACACACTACACACAACACTGACCCACACACTACACACAACACTGACCCACACACTACACACAACACTGACCCACACACTACACACAACACTGACCCACACACTACACACAACACTGACCCACACACTACACACAACACTGACCCACACACTACACACAACACTGACCAACACACTACACACAACACTGACCCACACACTACACACAACACTGACCCACACACAACACTGACCCACACACTACACACAACACTGACCCACACACTACACACAACACTGACCCACACACAACACTGACACACAACACACTGACCCACACACACACACACTGACCACACACTACACACAACACTGACCCACACACTACACACAACACTGACCCACACACTACACACAACACTGACCCACACACTACACACAACACTGACCAACACACTACACACAACACTGACCCACACACTACACACAACACTGACCAACACACTACACACAACACTGACCCACACACTACACACAACACTGACCCACACACTACACACAACACTGACCAACACACTACACACAATACTGAGCAACACACTGCACACAACACTGACCCACACACTACACACAACACTGACCCACACACAACACTGATCCACACACTACACAGAACACTGACTCACACACTACACACAACACTGACCCACACACAACACAACACTGACCCACACACAACACACAACACTGACCCACACCCAACACTGACCCACACACTACACACAACACTGACCCACACACAACACACAACACTGACCCACACCCAACACTGACCCACACACTACACAGAACACTGACTCACACACTACACACAACACTGACCCACACACTACACACAACACTGACCCACACACAACACAACACTGACCCACACACAACACACAACACTGACCCACACACAACACACAACACTGACCCACACACAACACTGACCCACACACTACACACAACACTGACTCACACACAACACACAACACTGACCCACACACTACACACAACACTGACCCACACACTACACACAACACTGACCCACACACTACACACAACACTGACTCACACACTACACACAACACTGACCCACACGCTACACACAACACTGACCCACACACTACACAACACTGACCCACACACAACACTGACCCACACACTACACACAACACTGACACACACACTACACACAACACTGACACACACACTACACACAACACTGACCCAGACAGTACACACAACACTGACCCACACACTACACACAACAGTGACCCACACACTACACACAACACTGACCCACACACAACACACAACACTGACCCACACCCAACACTGACCCACACACAACACTGATCCACACACTACACAGAACACTGACTCACACACTACACACAACACTGACCCACACACAACACAACACTGACCCACACACAACACACAACACTGACCCACACCCAACACTGACCCACACACTACACACAACACTGACCCACACACAACACACAACACTGACCCACACCCAACACTGACCCACACACTACACAGAACACTAACTCACACACTACACACAACACTGACCCACACACTACACACAACACTGACCCACACACAACACAACACTGACCCACACACAACACACAACACTGACCCACACACAACACACAACACTGACCCACACACAACACTGACCCACACACTACACACAACACTGACTCACACACAACACACAACACTGACCCACACACTACACACAACACTGACCCACACACTACACACAACACTGACCCACACACAACACACAACACTGACCCACACACTACACACAACACTGACTCACACATTACACACAACACTGACCCACACACTACACTGACCCATACACTACACACAACACTGACCCACACACAACACACAACACTGACCCACACCCAACACTGACCCACACACTACACACAACACTGACTCACACACTACACACAACACTGACCCACACGCTACACACAACACTGACCCACACACTACACAACACTGACCCACACACAACACACAACACTGACCCACACACAACACTGACCCACACACTACACACAACACTGACACACACACTACACACAACACTGACCCAGACACTACACACAACACTGACCCAGACAGTACACACAACACTGACCCACACACTACACACAACAGTGACCCACACACTACACAACACTGACCCACACACAACACACAACACTGACCCACACACAACACTGACACACACACTACACACAACACTGACCCAGACACTACACACAACACTGACCCACACACAACACTGACCCACACACTACACACAACACTGACCCACACACTACACACAACACTGACACACACACAACACTGACCCACACACAACAGTGACCCACACACTACACACAATACTGACTCACATACAACACACAACACTGACCCACACACAACACACAACTCTGACTCACACACAACACTGACCCACACACAACACTAACCCACAGACTGCACACATCACTGACCCACACAACACTCACTCACACAACACTCACCCACACACAACACTGACTCACACACAACACTGACCCACACACAACACTGACCCACACACTACACACAACACTGTCTGTCATGAATCCATAGTCGAGATGACTCGGGATTGCGGAGGGTTCCATACTCAGGTTAAATAAATTCCACCCGGCGTTATTGTTTTAACTTTCTTGCCACTCTATAAACATGCATTAGAATCATAGCTTTATGAACCATACGAAGTAATCCAAGGTGAATGATGTAAATTATCTTATTCAGACACCAGGGCGCAGGAAACCTGGAAGACTTATTCATGTGAACTTGTAACACTAGCACTGTTCTTAACCTTGTATATACTGTAAGAAAATTCTGTATATTTTACATGTTTCTACTGTATTTGCCAACAGCGAAAACGTAGTGATTTAAATTACATTATTTTTTTCTGTAAAATATTTCAGACTCTCTCTTTCTGTTTTAATTTGTTAAATTATCAACATAAACTGACATTTTATAATGCTATCTACACTTCATGACGCAAAGAACATTTAAAATTGAATGTTAAAGCTGTTATTCCTATATGGAATTACTGAATATGCAGTTGACGGCTGTTTGCGCCTTGCGTTCGTCGTATGCCCCTGTTTGTTTACATTAATTCAAAGAGGCCCATCATCCATTGAAACGGAAGGCAGCTTATGGTCAGTGTTTTCCCTCTTTAGTATGTTCTAAGGAGATATGCCCTAGCATAATAAACTAAATTAATGGTAAAGCTTTACAATAGATACTGAGTATACATGTCGTCTCTGTAAACATGTTTCAAAATCAGTTCCATACAAATAAATATATCAAAAGATTTGATTGCACATTTACAAGGTGTGTAAAGAAGTTATCTTCGTTTGCAGGACTGGAAGCTCGTATATACCATGACCACCAGAACAGACCTAAGACAACATATCAGTTTGTGGGATTAAATGTTAATGCTAAATTACAGTGCAAGCTATTAATATGCCAAAAAGTATGTGATGGACTGCAAGCATATTGAAACATTTAAGACAACATATGAATGAAGGAACTAGTATCAAATGTCCATTTAGTCAATGTCAAAATTTGCAAAAAGAATTTACTAAAAAGACTATATTTTCTGCGCACATAAGTAGATATCATCGACATCATGCAGTTAAAGATTTGCAATCAGAAATTATTGTACAAACTAATTCTTGTCTGTTTAATGAGTTAGGGCCAATTGCAAGAACATCTGCAGTGTACACCATGCTGTGGTAGCCCCATGGTCGGTTTGCAAGAAGCACTCTGCTTAGGTTATATGAGCAATAGGGGTTGGGTGTAAATGGGACTGCCCAGTATGGGCCAATAAGCCCGCTGCAGTTTCCTCTATTCTTATGTTCTTATTAAACATATTACAAATGATATTCAGGCTTCTGATGCAATTTTTGACCAGACTAGTAGCCCACTAAGATCAGATTACTGTCGTAAATTATTGTTCAAGAAAAAGTTTGATTATGTTGAGCCACAGTCCCACCATTTAGGGAGGAATTATCAAAATAAAGAGTGTGCACATATCAGTATGTTCCACTTATTGCAACCTTAAAATGTCTTTTTACTAATGAAACTGTTCAGAGTGAATACAGTAAGCCAATGGTGGTCCAGAATGATGAATCAAGCAGTTATGGAAAGTGTTATCAATATATTACTGACGGACAAGCTTTCAGTAGTAACATGCTATTCATATATAGTCCAAATTAACTAAGGGTTATTCTTTATCAAGATGAACATAAGAAGAACATAAGAAAATAAGAAGGGAGGAAACTGCAGCGGGCCTATTGGCCCATACTGGGCAGTCCCATTTACTGTACACCTAAGTTTGAAGCTATCCAGCGTATTCGATTTAATGATGATATTTGGTCACTTGTTCCACTCATCCAATACTCTATTCCCATAGGCCCACTATATCAGAGGAGACTCTGATATAACAGCTTCTGTTAACAGAGAGGTTAAATGTTAAACACAAACCCTTACCTTACTTCTGGCTAACAACCTCCTGACAGCTGACAGGTGTTTATTTCAATACCACTGTTCCCATTAAAACTGGTTTAATCAAAACACAACTTTAAAATTACAACATCCATGTGCATATAAAAAAAGGCCACAAATCAATTCACTCAGAATAATGTTATCTCAACCAAATGCAGTGATCTCTCACAACTACGATACTCTTTAGATTATATGAACATATTACACTTTAGTTAACAACATAATTATCCATGATTGCCTAGATAATAATAGATAAATATGCACCACACGAGCTTGGCCTTCCTATTTCCTCAACCTAGCTCCCGAGTGCCGCCAAAACCAAAACAATGTTCCAATACTTTCTTGTTTCATCAACATATAATTTCTAATTCTTTTTATACTTCACACTTGCTTCTTACAGTCTTTCATAACTGTAAAAAAATAAGAATACATTCTACAGAGTGTACATAATGAAACAAATACTGGTATATATACTTATATAAAATAATCAAGACATTTTTTCAAGTCTTTACTATACTTGGAATTTCTATTCTAAGGGAAATGGGAAACAACAGAAACTAAATATTGAGGGAACGGGGAGATGACCGTAACAATAGTGATCATAGTGCCTAACTTTGTGGTGTATATTTACAGGGGGGTCCAGGTTGTGTGCAAACAGATTTATGCTTGCCATCGACGGGATAATTTTCAACGACCACGTCAGCACCTTTGATTCTGGTTTAGTTATCCTTTTAATGCATATTACATCTTCAACATCAAATATCCTTTTGAAACTGCAGCAACACTAGAGTTTATTCAAAGGTAATTCCTGACTGTACATCTAGAGTCGTAGAGTGAGGGAAGTAAGTAGCGTGACTCGAGGGTGTGAAGATAATATTACATATTAACACAGGCTCAGTACAAGTGTAGTAAATAAAACACAAATGCGTGTTACAGCTTTATTTTGCCAGATCAGTAGGGGGTATTAATGGGGGTTCGTACACAATATATAATAGACTGATATTTTCCTATAATATAACAAGTAGAATGGGCACTTCCATTAAGTCGCCCAAGAGGCTAACTAGCCGATCAGTGGTGAAGAGGATAAAAGTCAAAGTAAAATTAAGGAAGTCTAATCAATACTGAGAAACTAATGTATCCATACCTCTCGATATACTATAATAACAGTGTACTAAAGTAGCATACTATTGCAGGTGTTTTGTTGGAATCAACCCGGATAGAGGGAGCAAGATTGAGGTGAAGATGATGGGCAAGAGATATTCTCAAGTGCATCCCAACGTTCTGTCATTTATAAGCATTATTGCTGATGTTGAAAAGGGGAGTTGCCAGTAAATCAAAATATTGGAAAAAATGAGCCATTTTTATGATGCCATGCTCATGAACTAACAACACTATAATTTAAGTACTTGGTTGAAGAGCCTGAATTGTTCACAAGCAATAAGTGCCATTCCAGTTTCTTTTTCTCTCTAATTAGACTCTTCCAGTCTTTTGAAACATAACTAATATAATTTGTAAGAATGTTTAATTGATTTCTAAGCTATGCAATTAGTTTTGTATGCAATGATAATTTCAGTTATATAGGATTTTATATGTCATTAATATTATTATACAACTTTTGGGGCTACTGACTAACAAGGTCAATTAGTAACTTTTTTCAAGGTGAACATCAGAATGATAATCAAGTTATGTTATTTTTATGTTTACTATATCAATCTCATTTATACAGTAGGATGTCATTATTCTTTATATAAACTATATACATCTCAGATATATAATGTAATAATTGGTATATATTGTACTATATAAATATTGGCTAGAATGGAATTATATTTTCATCTCCATAGTTTCCACATAAAGTGTATGTTTACATATTTTAAGTTCTTGGTGCTTCTACATTCCACATCCAATTCATACTCATATAAAACTTGTGTAGAATAAACTAATTATTTAAATAATCTTTTGAAGGTGCTTTATTATTTTAAGAAAAATTAGAAGAATTATCCATAGAAAGGCAAACAATTTCTGTGATTTTTGGAGGGTGCTTCATTATTTTAAGATTTAATTGGAAGAATCATCCAAAGAGTTATTTTTTAGATTTATTTTATAACATCGAGCCATTGCATTTTCAGTTATAAAAAGAGTTTTCAATGCACTGTATGCTTACAAATTATAAGTTTCTTGTATATTTATTTTCTCTGCAATGTAAGTATAAAAATATAAGTTTCTGGTACATAATTTTATTTTCTCTATTATTGTTAAGGGCATTGTACTCAATAAAGTCTTTTCAAAACCTCTACATTTTCTGCTTCCATATATTTTGTTATACTCTAACATTTGTTTAAAAGTAGGCCAAACTTTTTTCAAGAAAGATATGGTCTATATATGAAAGTAATAATGAAAGCAATTAATGTTAGAACTCAAATTCCAATAATATACTTGCAGAGGAACCAGGACAACAAGAAATAATTGATGTTGTAGAAAAAAAAATTTCCAAGATATTTTTTTGTGGATTATATGATGTTTTTATTTTAATTCATTCTTTAGTTTTAGTTTTTTTGCTACAAATTGCATTAGTAAGTGGTGAAAAGCACTTAAAAAAAATTTTAATTTCTTTTTCAACAGAAACATCTTAATATTCAAAATAATGCTGGATAGTTTCGAATATCCAAACTTTCTGAAGTTGTAATTTTCAGATATAACATGGTATTTTAGTTTATGAGGGAATTATTCTTTTAATTCAACAAATATTTTCTGCAAAAATATATACATAATCTCTGTATATTTTAAAAACAATCTGTTAATTCAACAGATATTTTATGTAAATATATATACAGAATCTTTGTAAATTCTACAGAACATGTTTAGCAACAATATAACCAGTGAATTTTCTGTAATTTTTACAAGTTTTTTTAACAGCATGCTTTATGGAATTCAGTGTGAAAGATTGTAGTGAGATTCTAGACAACCCAAAGCAGAGATGATTAACTCAATTATTTTGGTTAATAACTACATAAAAAATTGTAGCATTTGTCACCGGTCCAGATTGGAGAGATAGGGCAGCTACTGTACTTGAGGACTATAGACACCTGGTCAGTGATGTTCCACAACTTTGCGGTCTGGTGGAACATGGTGTCGTCGTGGTGGGAGATTCAGCACCCTCCAAACAAGCTCGTTATTGAATGAGGTTGACTTTCTACTGCAGCACGACTTAATTCAACTCAGTGACAGTGAATTGCCTTCTCCATGTCTGTTGGAACCAAAACCATATATAGGTCATGGAGAATGTGCACAGACTGTAGGAAGCTCAATAAAGTGGCCCAAGGAGATTGTTACCCACTACCACGGATTGATGACCTCATCGACAACATAGGGAATGCTGAGTATGTGACTGCTGAGTATGTGACCAAGCATGATTTGCTGAAAGGTTATTACCAGATACGACTTACTGACATAGCAAACAGGATATCTGCCTTTATAACTCCAGACGGGCTCTACAACTACAAAGTCCTTCCTTTTGGAATGAAAAATGCACCAGCTACATCCCAGAGACTTCTCAGCAGAGTGATCCATGGGTTGTCAGGCATTCAAGCACATTTGGAAGACCTGGTGGTCCACAGCACAACGTGGGAGGCTCGCATCTTCAGAATTTGAGACTTTTTTTCCCGCCTAAATGACGTTGGACTAGCTGTTATTCTGGTGAAAAGTGTGTTTGGCAAGGCACATATTATCTTGGGGTATAAGATTGGACAAAGGCACATCACTCCAGTGTCAGCAAAAGTTGAAGCCATCCATAACCTCCCGATTCCTAGGGATCACAAAGCGGTTATGAGATTCGTGGGCATGGCTGGATATTACAGATATTTCTGGTCTAATTTTGCTCAGATTGCAGTCCCTCTAACTGATCTGGTAAGCTCAAAGAAGTTGTTTCGATGGACCACTGAATGACAAGCTGCTTATTAAAATATCTGTGCTATTTTAATTAGTGCTTCAGTATTACAGACTCTTAATTTTGATTAACCCTTCTCTTTTCATGTTGACACTAGAGATGTGGGGGCAGGTTGGGTTTTGTTACAATTAGGATCAGATAATATTTTACATTCTGTTTGTTATCATTCTCAAAGATTTAAGAAACATAAGCAAAATTTCTCTACTATGTAAAAGGAAGCTCTCTCTTAAAAAGTTTAATATATACCTAAGTAACTCACCTCATAAAATTGTTGTTTACCGTGATCATAATCCAATATGTTTTTTAGATAAAATTAAATATAGAAACCAAAGACTTGCATGATGGTACCTTGTCTTATAAGCATAGTCTTATTATTAAACATATAAAAGGGAAAGATAATGTAATTACCGACACACTGTCCCATATGTTTATTTAATTTTCAAGATTCATCTATGTATAATCCTTAGTAGAGATGACTCGGGATTACGGAGAGTTCCAGTGAATCTAGTATACTGTATTGGTGATTTCATTGGAGCTCACAAATCCAGGTGTATTGCATATATTATATCCTAAGTAAATTATTTTGACTATTTTGTAGTAATATGACATGCAAAATACATTTATTTAGTTGATGTATTTTAATGGGCTATTTTCTGCATAACAGCCATTAGACAATTTACTGTGGTTCCGGTGTTGAACACCAGAGGACCTTAAATTCCCGCCATCCTCCTGACGGGATGGAAAAAGCCGGCTGAGAGTCAGTTTTACTCATGACACCGTCTGCTGTGTGTCCGACAGTTTCCCTCTTGGTGTTGTCTGGATATTTATTTTTGTTACTTATGTGGCTAACATGTATTAAACTCAACAGATAAGTTATCCTTGTTATGATTGCAGGTATAATATTTAGGACGTTTAATAGGAATTTAAATTTAGTTACAATTCTGTCTTGCCTTTTAATGTTTGTGCTTGAGTCTCCTTGTAAATATTTTATTGTTTTAAGTGTATTTTTCACTCTGGGTTTTCTCCTTCACAAGTAAACAACAATTGACTTATTGAAGCCTGTCAAGAACACTTTTTACTATTAAGTGCATTAACGAAGTTTTATTACAGAACAGTATTCACCCAACCTGACTTAGATCTGTAATACTGACCCACACACTACACACAACACTGACCACAAACTACATTGACCTACATACTACACACAACACTGACCCATACGCTACACTGGCCTACATATTACACACAACACTGACCCACACACTACACACAGCACTGACCCACAACTACACTGACCTACATACTACACACAACACTGACACACACACACTACACACAACACTGGCTCACACACTACGCAGATCCACACATTACACACAACACTGACCCACACGCTACACTGACCTACATACTACACACAACACTGACCCACACGCTACACTGACCTACATACTACACACAACACTGACCTACACACTACACACAACACTGGCTCACACACTAAACTGATGCACATACTACATTGACTCATACACTCCACACAACACTGACCCACACACTACACACAACACTGACCCACACACTACATAACATTGACCCAAGCACTACACTGACCCAGACACTCCACTGACCCATGCACTACACTGACCCTACTACTACTACTACTACTACTACTATTTTTTTTTTTTTTTTTTTTTTTTTTTTTTTTTTAAACGTGGCCTCCAGCCTCCCCCAATAGCCACACCTTCGCCACCATTTATTTACCTTAATATTAAATATCCTAATACATAAGAAGCTATCCTATCTGCAGCAGTTGTCGGAGTAGGGGCAGAAGCTCTCGTTCCCCTGAGGCAGAGCAAAGCCGACCGAAGGAGAGAGAAGGACAGTCGACATCTCATCCAGGCTGTAACATAACTTCCGGGCTGCTGCTTCTGTTCGGAGATCAACTCCGCGAGTCTGGCGTAGAAACATCTTGCACTTGGGCCCATCCCGCCAGAGGTTGTGAACACTAGAGGAGTGAAGCTGCCTTGATCAACGTTTTGAATTCTCTCCTCATATGCCCTTCTCTTGTCGTTCTCGTTCCTCCTATGTGCAGCATCGAGAGCTAGGTTACGGTGACAAGCGGCCATGGGATCAAAAATCCTGATGTCGAAGAAAGCTCGCTGTCCCGGCATCCAGAATCCTCGAGCACTGACGTCCACACGGGCTTCGTTAGATGTGTTTGAAGTCCTGTGTTGGAAGATCTCGCCATCCAATGGAAGGAGGGTCGGTTCTACCATGACGTCCCGGCAGATTTCCTTCAACATATTTGCTGTGAGGTCCCTTACCTCGTCATGCCTCATGCATATGAAGCCCCCTTCTTGCAGACCATGGCGTGATCGCCATCATAGGAAGAGCCACACACGCATTGGGAGGGCAAACCATCTACTGGCCAACCGTACCTTAGAGCAATGGCATCTGTAAATTCTTGTTTGTTAAGGCTGAAACCATTTGCCCTTATCGGTAACGTAGTTAACCAGTTCGAGGCGCCCACCTCCTGCGCTACTACTACTACTAGTACTACTACTTTGCTGTCACTCGAAATAGAGTATGATGACCATCCAGCTATGATAAAATTTGAGTTATTAAGGGTATCACCTTCATTGGTGAGCTCTGGGGTGACTAGAGAGGCCAATCCGGGACTGGCAGGGTCATTCACAGATGTTGCACATGTTGAGAGCTACATCTAATATGGGAGGGGCAGCGGCAGTGTCGTTTCGGCTTTGGCGCTTGTTTGCCTCGGTTTGCAGTTGCGCTAACTCGAAAGTATTGACACCTTCTCACGTACTGCTCCTATATAAATATTCATTCAAATGAATACCATAACTTATTTATCAAGTTATTCAACAATGAGTCAACTGAGCTTGTAACAATCTCAGAGGTTGTGCGCAGGTCAGCTGATTAATCAAAACAGTTGGCTCGCTAACACGTTTTGTTCTCAGACAGAGAGAGAGGCAGCAGATCCTTACCACTTGAACAGGGAAGAAACATGTAACTTAAGTGTTATCTCAAGTGTATTCGCAAGATGTCCCTGGAGAGAATTCATAATTTATTCTCTCAAATTATATCTGTGTATATAGCTGTTTCTACAATAAAACCAAGAGTTCAGAACTTGATTAAAGCAATTAATGTGATACCAAAACAGCTATCACATTTGGTGGCAGTGGCTAGACGAAAAGTATAAACTAGTGCAGTATTCAGAAACAATAATTATTGATGACCCAA
Source organism: Homarus gammarus (assembly GCA_958450375.1). Lineage (NCBI taxonomy): Eukaryota > Metazoa > Arthropoda > Malacostraca > Decapoda > Nephropidae > Homarus > Homarus gammarus. The sequence goes on along the minus strand of CAUDMG010000412.1, from coordinate 1,337,001 downwards.
GTGGTACAAGTGGCACTTTAAGTGAATCATCTTTCAACAAGCAAATTCAAGTAAAATAAGTGGACAGTGGTTATAAACACTTGCAAAACGTATACACAGAAATCTAGTGGAAATAAAAACAATATACCAGCTCAAAGCTCATGGTCACCCGATTGGAGCCGAGATCCACAGAGCCCACCCGAATGTTGTCTTAGTGTAGCAGCTAGCTCACAGCCAGCTAACGGCCAGCCAACCAGACAGCCAGCCAACCAGTAGCCAGCACTAAAACACAGGAGTTCTAAGAAGGTTATCATCGTGGTTCCAGACAAGCAAGCAACCTCTTGCTTAAATAATCAAGCCTCTCCAATGCTCACGAAAAGTCAGCCGCCCCAGGTTGATCGCCGCGAAAAAGGTCAGCCCCAGGTTGATCGCTGGAAGAAAGGTCAGCCCCAGGTTGATCGCCACGATAAAGGTTAGTCCCCCAGGTTGATCACTGCAAGAAAGGTCAGCCCCCAGGTTGATCGCTGCAAGAAAGGTCAGCCCCTGGTTGATCGCCACATGACGTGTGACGTCATCCATCCCAGAGTACGACGTCATCGACTTCTGACGTCAACACCCTGTGTCGAAACTCTACGGACTCTTCGGTCAGGAAAGATCACAAAAATCATTATTCTACAGACCAGACAAATACAAGTGAACTTCAAGAAGTCTTCACTCATAGGCAGTATAAAATAAAATAAATGCACAACTGCCTAAAAGCAAAACTAAATGAACACATTTATAAAGTAGGAGAGGACTTACATTAAGTATATATACTTTACATACTTTCAATAATTTTAATTTTCTTTTTCTTCATTTTCACAACTCATTATAAATACTTTTGCATTACTCCTTGAGGGAGCAACTTAGTGAGCGTTATGTTGCAAGTGAAGTGATAAATATCCCTATTTATGGACCTTCTTCCAAATTTTTTGGGTTTCAAACAGGAAATTAGCGAATCAGACTCAGATGGTCAGTTATCTACAAATTCACAAGAGCTAGTGGCAACTGAAAGTGAAGACTTACCACAAATTAGCGAAATAGAGTTAACCCGAGGGATAATTATCAGATATGGCCAGTGCTATGTGCGGTCTTGGGTATGTGAGTTTGTTGACCAAACTGGAGTGGTCCATGGAAGAATTGGCGAGGGCCAAGGAAAAAATTGAGAGGGCCACGTTGGAGAACCTAAAATTAAAGGAAGAGCTGGCGAAGTTAAAAGGGGAGCCAGTGTCTGACGGAAACTCAAGCGACTGGAAGGTGGTGAGTAGTGGGAAGACGAAGCTGGTGGTGAAGAAGTACACCAAGGATACGACAAACACGACAACAACAGCTAAGTGTACCAACCCGTTCAGTCCCTTGATAGACGAATTGGACGTTAGTACAGTCAGGGACAGGGCTGACAAGGAAGGTATAAAAACTTTAATTGTTGGTGACTCACAGGTAAGGTACATGGACAGGGCCTTTTGTGGTAAAAACAAAAATAGGATGAGGGTGTGTTTGCCAGGAGCTGGGGTGGGGGATATAATTGACAGGATGGACAATATCTTGTCTGGTAATGGGAACAAACCCATTATCTGCCTCAGTGCAGGAGGCAATGATATTGGCCGGTGTAGGAGCGAGGAGCTTCTTGATAAGTTCAAGGCAGCTATAGATCGTATTAGGTCTAAGGGAGGGATCCCTATCATATGGGGTTTCCTGCCTAGAAGGAGAGTTGGCAGTGAATGGTTGTCAAGGGTGGTTGGTGTCAACGACCGTCTTGACAGATATTGCAAGTCAATATCTGTCCCATTCAATGACAACTGGGACAACTTCTACGGCAGAAGGGACCTTTATGCTAGGGATGGGGTGCACCTGTCTCGGGATGGGGTGGCAACCCTGGCTGGGTCTCTAGAGGGGGCAGTTCAAAGGATATCGAAGTCCTTAAACTGCTAGGGGAACATATGGGCACGGGGGTGGGCGAAACTGTAGTGAGAGCGGGTAAACAAAGTAAAAGATTACAGGGAAATAGTGTTAGGAATGATGACAAAACTAATTTAAACAGGGAGTTTAAAACTAAACTCGGTAAAGGGAGGACTCAGAACACGACTAACTTAAATGTCTACTACGCGAACAGTAGAAGTATGAGAAACAAAATGGATGATATTAGGCCCTTGGTATGTATCGAAAAAATCGATATAATAGCATTCACTGAAACATGGATCAACCTAGACTCACGTGAGTTGCTGGTCGAATACCAAATTGCGGGTTACAAATTGTTCCATACCGATAGGCAAACCAGGAAAGGAGGTGGAGTAGCAATCTATGTTAGGGATAATCTGAAGTGTGAAATAAATAAGGAAATAAAAACTGAGCGGAATACAGAAACAATTTGGATAGAATTAAGCGACTGTAGGGAAAAATTAATCACTGGAGTAATATATAGACCTCCCAATCTTGATAGAGTCAATGAGAGACTTATCTGGGATGAAATGCGCAGGGCTTCCATACACAACAAAGTCTGTATAGTAGGCGACTTTAACCTTGGCCAAATAGATTGGACTGACCTTTTGGGTAACTCAGAATCAGAGGATTTTCTCGAGATGATCCAGGACTGTTTCCTAAGTCAACGTATAACCGAACCCACACGGGGTAATAATATACTCGATTTAGTTCTGTCGAACAGAGAAAACCTCATTAGCAATGTCGAGGTAGGGAACGAACTTGCAAACAGAGATCATAAAGAAATTTCATTTCCAGTTAGATTTTCAGGGCAGACGTAAGGAAAATTCCACTAAAGTACCAGATTTCAGAAGGGCAAACTTTGACAGTTTAAAGAGGCAGCTGAGAGAGGGGGTGTCGCACTTGGCCATGAACCTGACAGATGACTCATACCTGATAACGACATCTGAGACTGCCGAGTTCCACGTCAATTAATATTATGAGTTACTTAATGCACAGAGGCAGAACATACCATACAAAAAACTCAGATCAGACAACAATGACCTTAACTGGATAAATAATTATTTAAAGAACATCATTGGCCAAAGGAAGGCTATAGGTAAAAGGAAAAAGCGTGGCGAAATTTACCTCCAGGATTATTATAAGATATTGGCGAGTAGGGTTAAAACCGAAATAAGAAAAGCCAAGAGGAATAATGAGGTAAGGATAGCAAGGGAGGCGAAGACAAACCCCAAAGGATTCTACCAAATGTATACAAACTAAAACATGAGAAAAGATTGGACCAATACGGTCAGATACCGGCGAGCTCACTGATAACGATGGAGAAATGAGCAATAATTTGAATAAATATTTTTCAACAGTTTTCACCACCGAAAAATTAAACATGATACCCGAGGCACCGAATCTATTCAGAGATAGTGAAGAAAACAAATTAAGCGAGATAGTAGTGACTAGTAACGATGTTAGTAAGCAAATAGACAAACTAGAGCCTAATAAGTCACCTGGTCCCGATGAGATATTTGCCAGAGTATTAAAGGAATGTAAGGAAGAGCTTAGTATGCCCTAACAAAGTTGTTTAACATGTCCTTAAAAACAGGTGTAGTACCAGAATCCTGGAGGATAGCGAATGTAATACCGATTTTCAAGAAGGGGGATAGATAGCTATCCTCTAACTACCGCCCAATCAGTCTAACATCAATAGTAGGCAAATTACTGGAAGCAATCATTTCAAACTCTATTCGAAATCACCTGGAGAAGCACCGATCGATCATTGATTCCCAGCATGGCTTCACAAGCCGACGTTCTTTTCTAACTAATCTATTAACATTCTTTTCATCAGTTTTCGAATGGGTGGACGAGGGGCACAATTATGATGTTGGTATATCTCGACTTTAGCAAAGCCTTCGACAGAGTCCCCCACGAAAGACTAATTAGAAAGGTAGAAGCTCATGGCATCAAAGGTAACATCCTTAAATGGATTAGGGCGTGGTTACAGGACAGGAAACAGCGAGTGAGCATTAACTGCACTAAGTCCCATTGGAGCAACGTCACAAGTGGAGTTCCCCAAGGCTCAGTACTTGGACCATTATTATTTATTATATACATAAACGACATAGATATCGGCATAGACAGCAACAAAAGTAAATTTGCTGATGACACTAAAATAGAGGGTGTTATTAAATCTGACGAGGACTCAGCAAAACTACAGGAAGATCTAAACAAATTTTTCGAATGGTCTGAAAAATGGCAGATGAAATTCAACGTGGACAAATGTAAAGTACTCAGTATAGGAGATGTAAACAGGGAAACCAGATACCAGATGAACAACGATGCCATAGAGAAATCGACTGCGAGAGAGATTTAGGAGTAATGATAAATAGGAACCTTAAGCCAAGTAAACAATGTGTTTTTGCTCGTAACAAGGCTAATAAAGTACTTGGGTTCATACAAAGGAGTGTTAGTTACAAGACTAGCGAGGTCATCCTAAAACTGTATCTTGCTCTCGTGAGACCACACCTGGATTACGCAGTTCAGTTCTGGTCACCTTATTACAGAATGGATAATAGAATCATTGGAAAGAATTCAGAGGAGAATGACAAGACTAATCCCGGGCATTAGGAACCTTGAGTATAGAGACAGGTTAAAGCATCTTAATTTGCACTCCCTCGAGAGACGTAGAGCGAGAGGCGACCTGATAGAGGTGTATGAGTGGAAGTCAGGGCTAAACAAAGAGGACATTACAAAGGTACTTAAACTATCCAACCAGGAGCGAACTCGTAACAATGGTTTTAAATTGGACAAATTTAGATTTAGGCGTGAAATAGGTAAACACTGGTTTGGAAACAGAGTAGTGGATGAATGGAACAAGTTACCAAATATCATCATTAACTCGAATACGCTGAATAGCTTCAAACATAGGTTGGATGCTTATATGAGCAATAGGGGTTGGGTGTAAACGGGACTGCCCAGTACGGGCCAATAGGCCCGCTGCAGTTTCCTCCATTCTTATGTTCTTATGTTAACACCTACTGACTTCTTAGCTAGCTGTGAAAATTTCATAAGTTCTCAGTTCGAGGACTTACACAGTAGACAACTAAGGTCAGGTAACACTTACCTTTACCTGTTAATAACGCTGAACTGGCCCATTAACCGTTGATTCTTTCTGGGTTAATGGGGCTGGAACATGTAAAAGTATATAGGGTTTGAGTAGCGAAACCCAACTGTCCGTTCCCTATTTATTAAGAAAATATATTATATACAGTTCGAAGTGTATATTACCGTAACTTAATCACTGTAGCTATGTGTGTTAACATGAGGACGGAGGCTATATTAAATAGGTCTTCTAAATACGTCCTCCTTGTGTGAGGGAGTGAGTGATGATACCCGTAATACCCGTCGACGGTGAACGGTAATATACGTCCTCCGTCGAGGGAAGACGGAACCATCCACGATGGTTCTCAACAACGTCTTCCTCTCGTCAAGGATATCAAACTACTGCCGCAAGAGATGGCCAGAGAGCCGGCTACTTATTACCTTAGCTCAGGCCGCACCTCGATTATGCGGTTTAGTTCTGGTGCCCTTATTATAGAATAGATATCAATTCACTGGAGTCGGTGCAGCGAAGGATGACGAAAATGATTCCGGGACTTAGAAACCTTCCATATCAAGATAGGTTAAAGAAACTAAACTTGCATTCCCTAGAAAGACGAAGAGTGTTAGGAGATATGATAGAAGTATTTAAATGGGTGAAAGGAATCAATAAAGGGGATATAGAAGAAGTTCTTATAATATCCGAGCAGGATAGGACTCGTAGCAACGGATTTAAGTTGGATAAGTTTAGGTTTAGAAGGGAGATAGGAAGGAACTGGTTCAAAAATAGGGTGGTGGACGAGTGGAACAAGCTTAGCAACTTTGTAGTAAGTGCTGGAACGCTGGAAAGTTTTAAAAGGAGGCTAGATAGATTCATGGATGATAGAGAGTGGTAGTAACTCTCGACAGGAGCTGCCATGCACAAGCCAACCGGCCTATTGCAGACTCCATATTTTCTTATGATCTTATGTTCTTATATAAATCAAATGTAATTAACCCATTTATATAAATACTTTTGCCTATAAAACAGGGGGCTATTACATCGCTAGTGCCTAAACTAACACAACAAAAATGGCAACAGGTGGTTCTACTAACCCACAGACTTCATCGATCTATCAAACTGTAAAAATACTTCCAAATAACATTAAGGTACAAGAATTTACTGCAGATTATAATACCTTAACAATTTTGCGTAAGTGCGAAGATGTAATGCGAAACAGTAATGTTACTAACAATGGGGATAAAATCTCATACGTCCGAAGCAACATCAAAACGTCGGGCAGATAGAATGATGTACGCTTTAGCCTTTGATGAGGAAACAGTTGACTAGCTATCAAACGTTTAGGAAACAATTCATATCCTTTTTCGGGTCAGGAACCAAAGGAGGTGAGCTTACTTGGATTTTCAAGATGGCAGAGCATACAAGTATTTGCTCACGACGCACAAGAAACACGGTCTTTAGCCGGACACACTATGATGGATCTCAAAACTTACATGACATCTTCAAATTGGTTTGATGAAAAGGAAAAGTAACGAAAGAAAATTTCCACAAGATCATTGAGTTCCTACAGTTTATCATGGTGCTACACGAAACTATACGCAAGGCAGCCAGAAAGAAGGAATATAAACTAGGGACTAAGCTTGTAGACTACGTGGAGGAAATTTCTGAAACGGTGGAAACTACTCCTACGGCTCTGTCAGTAGCACCGGTAACCATTTATTAGGAACAACCACAAACTGCCACCGGAACTAAACCCCAAAAGGCACCTTTTTAAAAAATTAGCAAACGCAAGGGAAATGCCACAGAAAAATTGTTGGTTTGGAGGACAAAAAAAAAACAAAAACCCATCTAGCCCGCGGCAAGATCAAGGAAAAGGATCCTCCCTGGACTTTAAAAATCCAGAGTATCTTACTAAACCAAAACATCTAAAAGGACACTACACAGTCAATGAAATGCCTACAAACACTAAAGGCACTCTGGATAAATGGTGAGTGTACTACATGAGTCTCTATACCACAATACAGATGAATGCAAGAACCTGCAGCGCCCGAAGCAAGAGCTTGCAAACCGATGGTACACAAGTAGACAGCCTTCGGGGGAAGATGCATGCATCCAGCAAGAAAACAACGCTTCCATCACCGGATCACTAATTGCTGCGTTAAACAAAGTGGAAGTGTTGACTGTACCAGCAAGGATAGGTAACAATCAGTTGTCTTTAGATATAGATACGGGAGCCTGTGCCAGCATTATCTCATTAGTGTAGTTCAATGAACTGAAGCGACGATTATGCTCCAAATAAGTGGCCAATAAGACCCACAGACATGCTTCTGCCCGGTGTGTCAGGAATCCAATTAGACATAGCGGGGGTGACAACACTGCCAATCCGTTTTTCTAGGTCCAGTAAAGGTTTTCTGGTGGACTTCTACATAGTAAGTACATTCTCTTTGCCAGCGGATGGGTTAATCGGTCTTTCCACACTAAAACAGAACAACATTAACATTCAGCCAAAAAATCACATCACAACCCACAACTGTGAAACTTAATTTTCAATGCAAACTTCACACCCATTGCTTACCTCGGGTGCTCGTGTAATAACTGCCTCGACAGGCGCGAAGGGATTCTATCGCACAGAAGCAATTAGTTACGGAGTCACTCTCTGAAACTCCGCTTAGTAGCTCAAAGGACATTCAGGCTGAAAGCGACAAGAACTGGATTTTAACGCCTGCTGTGTTAACTGGTGTACAACGGTTACATAGCCGGGAACTAACTAGAATCATAGTGCCTTTACCAAATAAGAGTGAAGGAACAGATGTTGTGTGTCTGAGTGAAAGGCTTGTCACTTGAGTCTATCTTAAGAACAGTCAGATCAGGTAGTCTCACATATGGCCTCGTTCTCAATTAAACTTGGGGACCTATAACTAAGAGAGGGATGTTGTTTAGGTAATTTCCTTGTTTACAACAAAGCAATCGTCGCGGAACCAACAGAATTACCAATAAGTAGTGTAACACAAGGGGAATCGACCGTAAAACCATGTTAATAGCGCCACACGTGAAAGTAATCAATTATCTTTAAGGCAAACGTGATCTTTTAGAATTATTAGCCGAGTTCAAGGAAATCATAGCATTACCTGGAGAACCCTAGGTAAAACAACGTTGACACTCGCCCGATCTACATACCAGCATTCGGCTACCACATAGCCAAAAGGCCGTAGTCGAACAAATGGTACAAGAAATGGTGGAACAAGAGGTAATCCAACCTTCCTCAACACCATGGAATTCGCCTCTATTCCTAGTTCCCAAGAAAGATGGAGGATAGAGACCAGTCATAGATTTTCGACGAGTCAACCAAGCAACTGTAGCAGGCAGGTTCCCAATGCCTGTGCTAACTGACTTACTACAGTCTCTAGGAAAAGACAATGCCGTCTTCCACAACCTAGATTTGCTTAGCTGGTACTGGCAAATTCCCATACAAAAGGAATCCCTCACGGTAGCTGCGTTCAGTACACCAATGGGACATTTCGAATTCTTACGAATGCCTTTTGGTTTGAGGAATGCGCCACAAATATTCCAAAGAATGATAAATACCATGTTCGCTGGATTGATTGGTAACACAGTCTATGCCTGCATAGATGATCTTATCAGAGTAAGCAATGATTTACAAAGCCATTTAAAGAAATTACGAGAAGTCTTCACAAAGCTAAAAACAGCTGTATTAAAAGTGAAATTTTCCAAATGTGAATTTCTTAAATCCAGAATCCAATTTCTCGGACACGTAGCGGATGGCAACGGTATACACACAGTAGATTTTAAGGTAAAGGAGGTGAAGCAGTCCCCTTGTCCCAAGAATGCAGATCAACTTCGAAGCTTCCTGGGATTAACAGAATGCTACCCTTCTTTCATTGAGGGTTATGCCAAGTCAGCCTCACCACTCACTAAACTCGTCAAAAGGACGTAGAGTATAAGTGGAACAAAGAACAAGAGGACAGTTTTAATGCCCTTAAGAACGCCTTAACAAACGTACTGGTGTTAGCCTTTCCGGAAGACACCAAACCATTTACCATGTGCATCGATGCCTCCGGCCTAGGGCGAGGGCAGGGGTGGCCAACCTTTTGTGTGATGTGATCTACTTTTTCCACAGTTACCCTGACGCGATCTACCAGCCTAATATTCACCCATTGCCATAAAATACGTAGATTCGTAGAGAGAGAGAGAGAGAGAGAGAGAGAGAGAGAGAGAGAGAGAGAGAGAGAGAGAGAGAATAAACAAATAATATTTTTCAACAATTGTTATGATATAATGTTAACATGACAAAGTCATACTAATGAGATTATTAGCACTGCATGTTGTCTGCCAGCTTTGTGTAATTAGGACTGTAGGCGGTGACTGCTAGCCTCAGGCAAGCATCCAGGTGTTCATCTGACATTGTTGATCGGTATTTGGATTTGATGTGTTTCATGTGTGAAAATGTTGATTCACAAAGGTAGGTTGATCCAAAAAATGCTGTGTGGTACATGGCACATTTTCTGACATTGGGATATTTTTCTTCACTGAGAAGATTCCAGGAACTTCCTCCTGTTGCCCTGAATTTGATCTGAATATAATTTTTAAGCTTCAGAAGCTCATTTTCGACTTTAGATATGTACATGTTAAATACTGATGCCATTCTAGATGCAATATCTTCAACATTTGTGATTTTACCAAATGGAAAACACATATATGTTGCAATAGGTTCTATTGTTGCTATATCTTGAAACCGTCTGTCAAAATATGAGGCAAGGTTTTGTACGTGTTCAATATATCGAGCACTGTCAAACTGGTTACAGTCTTTTCCTTGGTTTTCTAGTTCAGACATCATGTTTCTGAAGTTTCGTAGTTGATGTTGATGCAGCTGCGAAGACACTAGTTTTAGTTTTTGCTTGAAAGCAGCCATAGGACTAATCATGTCAACTATAGTTTTATCTTTCCCTTGCAGATCTAAGTTTAGTTTATTCAGCATAGCAGCTATGTCAACTAAAAAAGCTAAATCTAACAGCCACACTTTTTTGTGATCAAAAGGACAATCTTTTGAGGCCAAAAAAGAAGTTAGGAAACCTATCATCACTCCTGCACAGGGCAATGAACCCACTGATCCGGCCAGCCATTGTAGGTGTTCCATCAGTTATTATAGATACGAGCTAACTCACTGGCAACTGTGTACTGTTAACAAAATCACTGAAAGTCTGAAATAGGTCTTCATCCCGAGTTTTCCTTTTAATGGTAGAATTTTCGGCAGTTCCTCTTTGGTACTCATATCTTAAAACACCATTTTCATGAAAAAACATAATTGTGATGTATCGACCACATCAGTAGACTCGTCAAATTGTAATGAAAAGAACACACACTCACGTATGTCTTTATTTAGTTGTTCACACAAATCCTCAGCCATGAATTCACAGCGCCTCATGACAGAGTTTCTTGATAACTGAACATCCTTAATGGAAAACAGTATTTCAGACTTATTTTTGAAATTTTCAAACAACGAATATGCTGCTTCTAAAAAGGCCTCTTTGAATATTTCTCCATCTTGAAATGTTTTTTTTTTATGCTTTGTAAGTACTCGACTCACTCTGAATGATGCAATGGTTGCTACCCTTGAGTTAAAGCTCGCTTCTATTAAAAGAGTTTGTTGTGCAGTAAACTGTGATTTCAGTTCATGAACTTTCCTCTTTCATAGCTCATTTTTGGGTGGGAAATCATTATCATACTTCTTGTGAAAACTTTTGAAATGCCTTTCAGGATTTTCTTTCTTAGCTAGAGCTGGAGACGCATGGCAGATCAAGCACAGACACTTCAAATAATTTATGGTAAAAAATAGTCTTCTTCCCATTCATTGTGAAAATGGTAAATTTGGGTATTTTTAGTACTTGGTCCAGATCTCATTTTTGGTTCAGTTGATGGCCAATAACCTATATTTGGAAAAGATGAAGTCGTACGTGAATACGAGAATTACTTTTTCCATGACTTTTCTTACATGAATATGAGAATTACTAACGTAACAGCGTAACGTTCTTAACTTTTTTTTATAAGCAATTGTCATCGGCTAGTGTGGACACTTCTGTCTACTCTAGGGTTGCGGCGAGAACTGTCGCTAAGCTAAAAAGTCAGTAATTCTTGTAATCATCCTTGACTTTTCCATAACAAGAGGCGGTACCTCACACTTCCAAGTATTGCAGATGACTGAAAATCACTGCATTGTTGGTGACAAGTGTGTAGGCTCGCTGGGCAAGGTTGCCAAATATGATTCTCTCTCTCTTTACTTTTGACAAGACTCCTCAATATCGAGTCGACTTTTTCATTACCAAATTCATTAATACAAGGTTTAACGTGTATTTGTATACTTATAAAAGCAAATACCTGCCTAGTTTTAGCCTACAACTGATGACAACTTGCTGCTGATGACAACTTGCCGATCAGTTTCCTCTCCAGGAACCAGCCAGCACCGGCCCGTATGAACGCGAACACTTCCTATCAGGTTCCGCCACACACAGCATGGCACAGTCGATTTTTTTTTATGTATCGCTCTGGTGTGTCCATAATGATAATCTATTCACAGAAAAAATATAAACAAATATAATATTCCAGTGATTATGAGTAAAGTTTGAAGAGGATTTTTGTACGGCAGCTTAAGAAGGATGGATCATTAAGTTTAACTTTGCCATGCGATCGACTAGAGAAGATCTTGCGATCGACCAGTCGATCGCGATCGACAGGTTGGCCACCCCTGGGCTAGGGGCTGTGCCCATGAAAGCTGATCATCGAGGGAAGTGGCGTGTAATAGCATACGCCAGTCGCACCCACAGCGATGCAGAAACACGTTATTCAGCTACTCACGTGGAAGCATTAGCTGTAGTGCTGGCTCTCAAGTATTTTCCGGATTTCATTTTTGGATATCCGATCACAATCCACACAGATCATGTAGCCGTAATAGAACTATTTCATGGGGAGAACTTATCAGGGCGTCGAACGCTCTGGTATCTGACCATTCAGGAGTTCGCACCCAACTGCAAGTATTTGCCCGGGTCGTGCGAACATGGTAGCTGATTCGTTATCCAGACACATAGCTCCTGTCACGTCACTTCCCACTTTCACCGTGTCACAGTTAAGGGCGGAACAACTACAGGATTCACTGTGGTCCAAGGTAATCTATGCCTTAGAATCAGGAGATGAGGTAAATTTGCCAAAACTACCTCTACCACTCTCACAGCTTGAACTACGGCACAACATACTGTATCGCTCTGTGAAAACACAGCAAGAGTCAATCTCTCAAATTATTATTCCTACATCACAAAAGGAAAACATCCTCACCCTCTTCTATGATGCACCCCAAGCTGGGCATCCAGGACGAGACAGATGTCTAACAGAAATTAGACGAAAATATTATTGGAAAACTATGTGGACCGACATCGGGCATCACATCTTGTACAAAACACAAGGGAACAACGATGGATGCAGCTCCAATCTTAGAATACTTCCAAAAAGCCATCAAGCCTCTCATTACATACTTGTGTGCATTGAACACTTCTCCAAATTTGTGGTACTAGCACCATTGCAGAATAAGTCTGCCGAAGCAGTGCCTCATGCATTAGGCAGTCATCTCATCTGTCATTTTTCTACATTTAGAGTGATACTTTCAGATAACAGGGCAGAATTTGAGAATCAATTCTTCACAGCAACATGTCAACAATACGACATCACACAAACCTTCACAACCGCCTACCATCCATCCTCAAATCGTAAAATTCTTGAGATTCTCCGACATGTTATGAATCCGATGAACAGTTCCTGGGAGGACTGGCTTCCACAAGTAGCAGCATCCATCAATGGATCTATAAATAGCTTTACAGGCAAATCGCCATACAACATAATTTATGGTACCGCTAAACGCTTGCCCTATGATCAACTAGCAGAAACCCCACAACCTGTGTACAACGTGGATGACTATGCCAAGAAGCAAATCAATGTTTTCACAAGCATCCATGGAAAACATTTGGCAGCCTCACGTGCTGAAATGATCTGCAAGCAACATAAAAACGCTAAGCCTGTAAGTCTAGAAATAGGAGATGCAGTAATGATAAAAGCGGTGGAACGCATATCAAAACTTTCGCTTAAATTCACAGGTCCATACCTAATTAAAGCGAAAGAACATGGAAACAAATTCCATATAGTTGAGCCAACGACAAACGTCACAGGCATATTACATATAGATAGAAAGAAAAAAGTCAGCAGAAACTTAGTAGGGACCTCGCTCCATTCAGGCATGGGGTGGATATCGCTACTCCTGTTGGCATGGAGCGCAGTGACAACAGCCGCATCCCCAGCTGACATCATCAAATCCGGAACTTTAGTTGCCCCACTGTTCAAAGTACTTGTAGTGGAAGACGTTGTAGCTGTCAAGTACGAGCTCCATGGTTTAATGCGCATGCCTTTGCACCTAAGGTCAATAGCTGTCCACATTGAAACAGCTATGCACACCCGGCAAGACTCTCAAACAACAGTCTACCATCTCTACAACACTCCGTCAGACCATCTCACTTCAGAACAACCTTATGAATAGTCTACTAAAGCGCGTAAGCCACTTCGAGGGGAAGCTACCTACGTCTTCTGAAGACATTGTGAAGAATGTACATTCTCATCAGCGTCAAAAACGTGGTTTATTTAATTTTTAGTATGGCAACCGCCGAAGATGTAGCTAAACTAGGGAAACGAATGAATGCAGTTTTAGAAGCGTTTATGAAACAGAATAGGGCCATTGCACAGTCCTACACGGCAGTACAAACTCTGAACTATAAAATTAATGGTATTGTTGATGAAACTATTCAACTAACACGTATTGTCCAGGGATTCACACGGTCAATGCCTACACTAGTTGATTTAGTGAATGCAGGTTTAGGTCGTGTAGAAGCACAGTTGTTGCTGGTTGGCCAACTTATTGCCTCTTTACATATAGCAGAAACTGACTATCATCTAACTCCTATCTTTCAGGAGCACGATGTGGAATATTATTACCCCATATTGGAGGCATCCTTAACGCATTCCACTAAAACCACAAAATAAGTTTAATGCATGGCATTTGGAACCATTTCCAATGAAGGCGAATGACGATCTTTTAGTTCTTAACAGAGAAACTGAACTAATAGTGGTTTCAGAAGATTTTTCGTTTGTTGCTGTGAATAATCATGAAGACCTAAATCATGTAAGTTAGCATACTTACACTTACATGTATGTCCCGCCTATGCTTTCGCTTTCACCCGGGCTGCTAAAGCTACTTGTGAGCTAGCTATTATACAAACTAATGCTTCTACAGCTCTGCAGTAATGTGAATACACTCCAATACCTCATAGATTAGTGTTTCTTGTGCTTGTCAGTAATGTGCAATATTTTTATTTTCCAAACCAAACCAAACCAGTGTAAAACTCATATGTCAGGGAGTAGGTAAAAATTTAGTAGTAAAAGGTTATCATATAGCACCAGACTATTGTGAGCTCAGTAGTAATGCAATCAAAACCTTACCTACTCGCTATCATCTTGAATTTGTATCAAACATTACTTCTGAACCAGTACCCATACCATTTTTACTGAATATTACTTTCAGCAGCCTTCACATTGTCTCTCATAAGTTTAAATTTCTGTCTAACATTTATGAAACACAGTTTCCTGCATTATATGATTCTCTTTCTGTTTATTTATCTTCCGGAGTAATCCTACCTGGTTTCATCAGGAAAATGTCCTCAAGGTACACAATAGTTTCCAGGAAAACTCTCGAAAGGGCATTGAAAGAGCATGTGCAAGTTGCAATAATTTAGCTAAAGTACACTTTATTATAACATGGTAAGGTATACCTTGGGTTTAAACCGTGAGGACTCGATTAGAGGTGGCCGAGTGATATAACTGCACCTTTACTTTATATAAATACAAACCCAAATGAATAACACTAACTTATTCATCAAGTTATTAAAAAAATGAGTCAACTTGTTGTTGACGACAACAGACGGCTGAGCTTGTAACAATCTCAGAGGTCGAGCACAGGTCAGCTGATTAACCAAACAGTTGGCTCGCTCCCACACTTTTCTCTCAGACAGAGAGGCAGTAGATCCTTACCACTTTAACAGGGAAGAGACATGTAACTCAAGTGTTATCTCAAAGTATATTCACAAACCGTCCCTAGAGAGAATTCATAATTTATTCTCTCGGATTATATCTGTGTATATAGCTGCTTCTACAATAAACCAGAGAAAACAGGAATAAGTGTTTACATCAAAACCAGCTACTTAAAGAGTTCCAGAACTTAATTAAAACAATTAATGTGATACCAAAACAGCTATCACAGGTCGATTTGGCATTTTTTCTCTTGTCTTCCCAACGAACTCGGAGGATGGAACGTAGACTACATTGGTGAAAGTTTTCGAGTGCCTTGAGGTGCCTCCTTTATGTGACCCATGTCTTGCTTCCATATAGTATGGTGGGGAAGACCACTGCTCGATATACAGTACATACAACTTTGTAGATAATTTCAGCTTCCTACAGCTGTGGACAAGAGTTTTGGAGTCTGCCAAAGGCTCGAGTTTTACATCTGAGCCGATGTTGAATCTCCTCACCGATGTCCGCAGTAGTGGACAAGTGGAAGCTAAGATACTGAAAGCTGGTAACATTAGAGAGGGTAGTACCGTTAAGCTGGATGGATTTTGGAGGTGTGGCTGAACCAGGGGCAGGCTGAAAGAGAATCCGAGTCTTTCGTACATTCATCTCAAGGCCGAAGTGTGCAGAAGCTTCTGCATAGGTGTTCAGGATCTCCTGTAGGTTGCGTTCAGTGTGAGCGACCAGGGTGAGGTCGTCTGCATACTAAAGTTCAGTAATGGAAACAGCCGACACCTTTGTTTCTGCCTGGAGTCGTCTTATATTGAAAAGACCTTTCATCCGGTACTGGATATACACCCCACCGGCTAAATTGGCACTGGCACGAGTAAGGAAGGCAGCCAAGAAAATGAAAAAGAGAGTACACATCCTTGTTATAACCCCCATTTGAATGTGGAAAAACTCAGACTCGTTGCCATTGTGTAGGATACTGCCGTTCATGCCATCTAGGAATTGACTCACAATGGCAATGAATTTTGGTGGGCAGCCAATATGGATGAGGGTCTGCCAGAGGGCTTCTCTACTGACTGAGTCGAAGGTATTGGTTAGGTCAATGAAGGCCATGTACAGGTCACAACGCTGCTCTCTGCACTTTTCCTGTATCTGGCAGGCAGCAAAGATCATGTCAATGGTGCCCCGTGATGGTCTACACCACATTCAGATTCTGGGAGGAAGTTTTCCGCCTCAGGAAGGAGTCTGTTTAGGAGGAATCGGGCGATAATCTTGCCAGCTACAGACAGCAGTGAGACCCCGCATTAGTCGCCAAAGCCTGGCAGTCTCTCTTATTCTTGGGGGATTTCCTCCTTTTCCCAAGTATTCTCCAGGAAAGAGTGGAGAAGGCTGGTAAACAGAGGTTCTCCTTCTCCTTTATACACCTCGGATGGGATTCCATCATGGCCCTAGGCTTTGTTATTTTTAATCTGTTTGATGGCACTAGCTACCTCATCCATAGAAGGATGATAGCTGAGGTGGGTCAGCTCTGGAAGCTGAGGGACCTTCTGGGTAGTCAGGACATTAACATCGTTGTTTCGGATGAGCATAAAATGTTTCAGCGGAATTGAAAAAAATCGCCCTTTTTGTGTTGATCTGCAAGTTTTTGCATTTCACACGCTTTATTTTTAAACCAGCCGTTCCTTAGATTTTGAAGTTTGCACTGGGTTGCCACTTTCTTCTTGTAAAAGGTATCAGCTTTGGTTTGAGAATGAGGGTTGTTCTGCCAGTCAGTTAATGCAGTATACTTATCATTGACGTGATTTCCGGGTCATTTTCATCACACCAGTACGGGTGTATTCTTTCGATCTGGCCGAGGGCCTCTCTGCAGGGTTTTGTCATGACAGTGTCGAAAATACCCCATTCTGGGTCTCTAGCACCCAGATGCCTAGTGCTAAAGCCTCTTTTGGAGGCTTGTTGCCTTTGCCGTTTTGGGGCGCTGTGAAGTGAGAGCTTATCTCTGACGGGCCAAAGATCAGTGTCGCAGTGGTCTTAGCCACACATGGCACGGGTGATGAGGACATTTCGGCGATCTCTTTTCCTGACAATAGTGTACTCAATAAGATCGCAGTGTTTGGATCGTGGGTGCTGTCACGAACCCTTGAACTTGTCGGCTTGCCTGAGCAAAGTATTGGTGATAGTGAGGATGTGTGCAGCACAGTTGCTGAGGAGGAGTAGGCCGTTGGGATTACACTTGCCTAGTCCATTTCTCCCTATGGTTCCCTGCCAAATGTCAGCATCTTTGCCAACTCTGACATTAAAGATACTTATGAGAAAAACCTCTGCCATTAGAGGTTAACACACTGTCAAGGTCGGAGTAAAAGGCCTCCTCGATGTCGTCCTCTGCATTCAGTATGCACTGATGAAAAAGACATGACGTGAGTGATTGAGTGGGACTCGGAGCATTCCAGCTAGCCTATTTAGGATGTATTGGCGGATGGCAATGCCAACTCCATAAATACGGTTTCTCTCTGCAGCAGGTTTACCTTTCTAAAAGAAGGTATAGCCAGATTCCCGTTCGTGAGTCGACTCTCGTCTCGGAGCTGGGACTCACTAATGGCTGCTATGTCGATGTTATACCTAGCCAGCTCTTTTTGCCTCAGGGTCGGTTCTTCTTTGAGGACGTTCATTTGTGCCACTATCTAGAAGGGTCCTGACATTCCATGCAGCGACCGTAAGAGGTTTTATAGTCACAGACAGGACCGGATTACACTGCTGCATCTTAGATCCCAATGCATAAACGACCATCTCATCTATGCCGCCCAGGTGCTGAGTCGTGACTAGATACTCCTGGCAGTCATTTCTGTCTGTCTCCTTCGCCACTCGTCCGTCGCCATAGGACTTTTGGGGGTATAGAGGTTTTGATGATGATGAGAAGTATGATGAGATGGATGATGGCTGCGCGTGAGTTAATCCATGTGGTGAGGCAGGAGTGCAGGCTGCAACCACACATCTTGGCTCTCCCCTTTCCTGATCCAGTGGTGCAAGTGTTGCAACGACTGAGTAGAGGAAGAGTTGCAATAGACTACCGATAGCCCGGTTTCTTGGGTTTCGCCTTCGTAGCCCACTACATACAACACTAACCCACACACTACACACTACACTGACCCCGATATAACAAAGGCTCAAAAAAAAAAGTAGTAGACAACATTAAACAAAAACAAAACAAAAATCATAGGAGGTAAAACAGAAGAAAGAAGAAAACAAAAGTAGCAGAGGAAATAAAAAGAGAAATACATACAGATGACGCGTATGAATATATAGAGCGATGAGGAGGTTGATGAAGAGAAAGGTACCGCCATCATCTGGCTCCCACCATTACTACCCGGCTCCCTCTACCACCATCTAGCTCCATCCGCCTCACCTGACTCCCTCCACCACCACCAACTGGCTCCTTCCACCACCACCATCTGGCTCCCTCTACCACCACCATCTGGCTCCCTCTACCACCACTACGTAGGTCCCCCAACCCCAGCTGGGTCTATCCACCACTATCTGACTCCCTCCACCTCACCTCTACTCCCTCCACCACCAACACCTGGCTCCCTCCACCACCACCACCTGGCTCTCTCCACCACCATCACCACCCGGCTCCCTCCACCACCAACACCTGGCTCCCTCCACCACCAACACCTGGCTCCCTCCACCATCAACACCTGGCTCCCTCCACCACCACTACCTGGCTCTCTCCACCACCACCACCACCTGGCTCCCTCCACCACCACCACCTGGCTCCCTTCATCACTACCACCAGGCTCTCTCCAACACCACCACCTGGCTCCCTCCATCACCACCTGGCTCCCTCGACCACCACCTGGCTCCCTCCACCACCACAACCTGGCTCCCTCCACCACCACCACCTGGCTCTCTCCACCACCACCACCACCTGGCTCCCTCCACCACCTGGCTCCCTTCATCACTACCACCAGGCTCTCTCCACCACCACCACGTGGCTCCCTCCATCACCACCTGGCTCCCTCCACCACCGCCACCTGGCTCCCTCCACCACCACTACCTGGCTCTCTCCACCACCACCACCACCACTACCTGGCTCCCTCCACCACCACCACCTGGCTCCCTCCACCACCACCACCTGGCTCCCTTCATCACTACCACCTGGCTCTCTCCACCTCCATCACCTGGCTCCCTCCATCACCACCTGGCTCCCTCCACCACCACCACCTGGCTCCCTCAACCACCACCACCACCACCACCTGGCTCTCTCCACCACCACCACCTGGCTCCCTCCACCACCACCACCTGGCTCCCTCCACCACCTGGCTCCCTTCATCACTACCACCTGGCTCTCTCCACCACCACCACCTAGTTCACTCCACCACCACCTGGCTCCCTTCACCACCATCTGACTCTCTCCACCACTTCATTACCTCTCTCTCTCACCTCTCTCTCTCTCTCTCTCTCTCCTACACCAGGCCAAGGTCATCACACAACCTGATGCCTTTATTGTAAATTCATCAGGTGTAAATTACTGAGACACGGTGATCAAAACGTAAATGGACTTTAATGTAAATAGCTAAACATTTTACAAGAGATAGCGGCCATAGAGTCTGAGACGGGTGTTGTGGTGTTTGTGGCAGCTGCTGTGGTGTTTGTGGCAGCTGTTGTGGTATTTGTGGCAGCTGTTGTGGTGTTTATGGCAGCTGTTGTGGCGTTTGTGGCGGGTGTTGGTTTTTGTAACGGCTGTTGTGGTGTTTGTGGCAGCTGCTGCGGTGTTTGTGACGGGTGTTGGTGTTTGTAACGGCTGGTGTGGTGTTTGTGGCAGGAGTTGTGGTGTTTTGGGCAGGAATTGTGGTGTTTGTAACGGTTGTTGTGGTGTTTGTGGTGTTTTTCGTTATGTTTGTGGCATCTGCTCTGGTGCTTCTGACGGTTGTTGTGATGTTTTGTGGCGGGTGTTGTGGTGTTTGTAGCAGCTGTTTGGTGTTTGTGGCGTCTGTTGTGGTGTTTGTTGTCCACACACACACACACACACACACACACACACACACACCATAACTGAAACACATAAATATACACAAATCACACAAACAATCGCATAATTAAACATAAATTAAACATAAACAAACACAGACACTAATGCAGATACAATCACACCAAATTACATACAAAATTATTGACATAAGCCCACATACACAAACACACGTACACAAACACATACACACAAACACACAAACACTAATGCAGATACAATCACACCAAATTACATACAAAACATTGACAAATCCACATACACAAACACATGTACACAAACACAAACACACAAAGGTATACGTACAAACACAAACAGAGCGGGAGGGCCTGGGAGGGTTGGCCTGCCTAAATATAGATTCTTGGAGCCGTGCCCAAATGGGATGGATTTTCTCCAGATTCTGCTTAGATACTGAAGCTCCAGGCTAGTAGTAGTAGTAGTGGTGGTGGTGGTGAGAGTGCGGTGTTGTTAGTAGTAATAATTGTTGTGGTGGTGATGGTGTGATGTTAGTAGTAATATTATTGGTGATGATGTAATGTCAACAGTAGTAGTAGTAGTAGTAGTAGTAGTAGTAGTAGTAGTAGTAATAAACAAGAATTCACAGATGCCATTGCTTTAAGGTACGGTAAGCCAGTAGAGGGGGTTTGCCCTCCCAATGCGCGGCTCATCTTATGATATTGACCACGCCATGGTGTACAAGAAAGGGGGCTTCGTATGCATGAGGCATCACGAAGTAAGGGATCTAACAGCAAATTTACTGAAGGAAATCTGCTACGACTTCATGGTAGAACCGCCCCACCTTCCATTGGACTGTGAAAACCTCCGTCACAGGACTTCAAACACATCCAACGAAGCCAGTGTGGACGTCAGTGGTCGAGGATTTTGGACGCGGGGACAGCGAGCCTTTTTTGACAAATAGATTTTTTATTCCATGGCCGCATGTCACCGCAACCTAGCTCTCGATGCTGCACACATGAGGAACGAGAACGACAAGATTAGGGCATATGGGGAGAGAATTCAGAACGTTGATCAAGGCAGCTTTACTCCTCTGGTGTTCACAACCTCTGGCGGGATGGGACCAAGTGCAAGATGCTTCTACACCTGACTCGCGGAGGTGTTATCTGAACGGAAGCAGCAGTCCAGAAGTTATGTTACAGCCTGGTTGAGATGTCGACTGTCCTTCTCTCTGCTTAGGTCTGCATTACTTTGCCTCAGGGGAACGAGAGAATCGGCTCCAAAGCCGACAATAAGCGCAAATATCGACTTTGAGGCAACAGTCACAAAATGCCGCATAGATCTGCGGCTCACCTAACTCAACACAGCCAAGGTAGCTACTTATGTCTACTTGTGTCTATTAGGGGAGGCTGGAGGTCACATTAAAAAAAAAGTAGTAATAGTAGTATTGTAGGTTTCGTGATGTTATGTGGTCTAGCACTCAGGATGGGATTGATGGAAACTCTAAGGTGGTGGTTTTCTTATATAAAATATATTATATGAAAGACAGTCTGGTGCTGGAGATGCCGTGTGGCGAGAAGCTTGCTCAGAAGACACGTTCAGTGAGTAGCGTGCTTGAGGAGGTATCTGTGCAGGAGCTTCGTTAGAGGAGATGTTGCGTGTTCAGGAACGTAGGGTAGAATGAATCTCATTGGAGAGACTGCGAGCTTATATGCACAGCAGCCGGAAGTAAACCCGTGGGAACTCGCCGGTTTCTTGACTCCGTTGCTAGGGTAGACGCAGCAGGTGGCGACCCCCCCCCCCCCTCCCCCAGTGTTGCTAGGATACTGTCGCATTGGTATGCGGATATAGTTGTAGGGGAGAAATCCACTACATTACTCCCCCTCCCCTCCGTGCGCTGCAAGAGACTTCTTGTCGGCAGGGTTGTATCTCACATGTGAGACATAACGGGCAGGGGTGTGGACGACTCGGCCACTGCGGGTGATGACTCCGTCCAGTGAAACAGAACCTGTGGGAGAATCAGGGGGGGGGGGGGGAAGAGGGTTGTGGATTAGAGAAGGTTGTACAGGCAATGGTTGTGGTGCTTCAATCGCGGCTGGGGCAGCATCCTCAGGGGCACTGGCTGGGTTGACTGGATCTGGGGCGACGTCAGGAGGAGGGTCCATGACAGGAGTAGGTTTTACTACGGCAGCAGGGTCCAGGACAGGAGCAGGGGGTATCTGAGGGTGAAAAGAGGGTGCCTAGAAATGTCGTGGGCGGGGTGTTGCTGCCGGTGGCAACTGCGGGTAGACTGGTGCATGCGTAGTTTGTTGGTGGTGCTGCTGGGTCGGGGGCTTAACGGGTAAGGTGGCCGGCTTGACTCGGTCTATGCTGACGGTGTCGTGTCTGCCATCCCGGATAATCGTCAGGAACTTCGCTGAACGGGTAACAACCTGGAAGGGTCCATCGTAGGGGCGTTGTAGTGGGTTGCGGTGAGCATCATGCCAAACGAAAACATACTCGGCTGTGAGTAGTGCAGGAGGGATATGTTCAGGGCGCCGAGGAGGCTGGCGTGGAGCAGTAGCTCTGAATGCAGAAACTGCCTGTCGTAGCTTTTGGAGTAAGTCGTGACGAACGGCAGGAGTGGTTTGGTGGGGGTAAGGAGGGAGTGAGAAATCCCCAGGTAGGCGAAGGGGCTCGCCTAGGGTGAGATCTGCTGGGCTACAGTCCATATCCTCCTTGTGTGAAGCACGGATGCCGAGGAGCACTAAGGGTAGCGCTTCCGTCCAGCTGTAAGGGTCGTGCTGTGCCTTGAGTGCGTCCTTCAACTGCCGGTGACACCGCTCTACCATGCCGTTGGATTAAGGGTGGTATGCGGTGGTGCGATGCTAGTCATGCCGTGGAACTGTAGGAGGCTGTGCCAAAGTTGTGACTCAAACTGGGCTCCTCGGTCGGTGATGACGGTAGCGGGGGGGGGGGGGGGGCCGAATCGGGAAACCCAACCGGACATGAAGGCGCGGACGGCAGACTCTGCTGAAGCATTGGGCATGGGGATGGCTTCTGTCCACCTGGTGAAACGGTCGATGCAGGTGAAGATGTAGGTGTTACCGCAGGATGATGGAAGAGGTCCCACTATGTCGAGGTGCACTACTTGAAAACGTCCTTTGGGTATAGGGAATGTTTCTAAAGGGGCCCGTGTGTGACGATGTATTTTGGAGGACTGGCAGGCCAAGCAGTGGGCAGCCCATTTCTTAGTATCGGTCTTGATGCCGGGCCAATATACCCGAACAAGACCTAAACCAGTTGCTACGCCACAGAAAACCAACATACATCATAGGGGACTTAAATGCACGCCACGCCATACTCGGACACGGTAATGAGAACAACGTCGGTGTGGCGCTGTATGACAACATCAGAAAGGGAAAACTGCAACACCTCGGGCCAGATTTCCCGACATTGATCAGACGTGCCAGTGCCACAACACCCGACATAATCCTCCCTAACAACTAGGCCGTCCTGAACAGGCACGTTACCGCCGGACCCATCAGTACCAGTGATCACCTGCTAGTCTTCGTGACGCTCTCATCCAATCCCATTATGATCCCCGCCAACATCAGGTCAAACCTCAAACGGGCAGACTGGGACTCCTTCAAGGAGTCTCTCAGTCTCAAGCAGGAGAGAAACCTGGAAGAAGCCAGCCCCAATGACATCGACGACGCAGTCGAACAATGGTACACGGATGTGAAGACGGAGATGGACAACAACATCCAGACCACCACTCACAGGACCATTCCCCATCCTCACACTAGTCACCAGCTGAGGCAGCTCAGTGTCCAGTACGATCACGTGAGACAGCTAGCCAGATCCTTGGGTGGACGCAAGAGCTGAGAGACCGGTACCGAGAGCTACAGACGGACATCCAGCACGAGAGCAAACGTCTACATAAACAAAAGTGGGCCGCCTTGGTGTGGGAGGCAGCCAACAATTACCGCGATTCTGCTGCATTCTGGAAAGGAATCAAGCGACTGATGGGTTCCACCTCCAGCACGGTCCCTTACCTGCTCGAACAAAACAACGTGAAAATATTCGAGGAGGAAAACGAAGAACAACTACATCGGCGATATTTACGGAAGATCTTTACCATTAATGAAGAGGAGAACGAGGGCTTCGGCAAGGAGGACATTTTAGGTCAGTTGCAGGACCATCAGCACCTGCTCCAGCCGCTCCCACGACTGACTTCACTAGACTGGTGGACGGAAGCTACCTGACGGAGTGCATAGTTCCTACAGATGTGTCAGCAATCATAAAAGGGTTTAAAAACAAATCACCTGGTCAAAGTCACATTAACAAGAAGATCCTGGCTCAACTACCCGACAACATGATAGAGAGGCTTGCTCATATATGCAACGCCTGCCTCGCCTGTGGATACTTCCCTAAGATGTTCAAAATCGCCGTTATTCGCCTCAAACCAAAAGCAGGAAAGCCTCCAAACAAAGTCGAAAACTTTCGACCAATATCGCTGCTAGAGGTACCTGCCAAAATCTTCGGAAAAATAGTAAACAAGCGATTGCAGATGTATCTGGAGGACGAAGACGTGCATAATCCCCGCCAGTTCGGTTTACGCCAGTACCGAGGCACATCCACCGCCATAGCCCAAGCCTACGAGCAGATCGCCAATGCCATGACTGGCTGCCTGCAGTGCAACATAGTACTGAAGGACGTCAGCAAAGCGTTTGACAAAGTTTGGCACGCAGGGCTGCAGTATAAGATCATACAACTGGGGCTTCCCGAAAATCTGACGCGCCTGATGTGCAACTTCATTACGGACCCCAGAGCCAAAATCAAATTGCAAGAACATTTTGGAGAAGCATTCTAACTATCGAGCGGCGTGCCTCAGGATTCTTGTCTCTCACCAACCCTTTATACACTCTACACGGCTGACCTGCCACCCCCAATCGTCGGCAGCGAGTACGTCATGTATGCCGACGATGTAACACAGATCGTCACCTGCCCAGGAAGGTCCACAACAAGGATGGCGCGACTCACTGCTCGGGCAATAGAGGGTATCTCGGAGTATGAAAATAAATGGAAAATAAAAACAAACAAAACGAAATTCGAGGTCATACCCATAGCCAAATTCAAGCCTGCGCCATTGATGATCGACGACGAAGAGATTGTGTACTTTAAACAAGTCAGGTTGCTCGGCCTCATCATCTCTCGGACGGGCATCATTCCCCACGTGAAGGACAGACTAAATAAAGCCAAAGTCGCCGCAGCCAAATTAAAACGTTTTAAACTGATGCCTGAGAAGATACAAGTTCACCTGTACAAGGGGCTGGTGAGGCCTGTGCTGGAGTATCCACATATACCACTCGTCACACTCGGGAAGACTAGACTACAACAACTACAGAGCTTCCAAAACAAGTGTTTGAGATCAACTAGTGGCCATCCACCTAAGAAATAAAACAGAGGCCCTCAACTTCAGGTTCCATCGCCTTGGGAAGAAGGTTTCCTGGACGACCCTCACAGCCCAGACCACCTACGCGGGGATGACATCAACGGAGGGCGACCCCACGCCTGGTGGCCCCGGAGTCTGCCCGCACTACAACAACCCAACCCGCGACCCATCTTTGTCCGCCACAGTGATCCACCTTAGATTAAAACCTAGATGATATAAATTCACATTTAACAAGTCACAATCTAGTGAGTCCAATACGTAATACAGAATAAGTTTTTAATAAACTTGTAATTGTAAAATCAATCTAGTCATTGTCTATTAAAATAACCATTGTGCAACCTCATCCTAAATCCTAGGTTAGCTTAGTTAGCTAACAAACTTTGTAATATTTAAAACAAGGGGTGTCGTCCCCCTCTGTTTAACTCATTAAACTTCTTTTCCAACCTTTCCCCCCACGACTATATGTTGTGACTTCTCTATCCCTCATGTCTGGCTGTGCCTTGAGCCCCCGCATGCCTTCCATTCATTCCCCACCTTAACCTAAAAAAAAATATGAAAAAAAAGTGGTGTTCTTCAATGTACTGGAGCAGTTGTTTGTTTAGGACAGATTCCAAGACTTAGGAAACGATGGAGATGATAGCTGGAGGGACAGAATGGGAGAGGGTTGGACATTGACTAATTTACAACAAGACGGAACATTGGAAGCTTAGAGGGGACAGGGAAAAAAGTTCAGGTACACAGTTTTTGAGGGTGAGAGATGTGATACTGTCAGGACCTGGGCCTTGGGTCAAGACAGGAAAGGCCGGAAAATACTAGGCGGGTATGAAACTAGGTTGATGTATGAGATGGGGCGAGTCTGGTGCTGGTGCTGGGATGTTGTTACCAGGATTAAGAGTTCAACTGTGAGCCGACACAGAGCCTACACGACTGGCTGTATCTGGGCTATGGCGGTAGGTGTGAGGCCAGGAAAGCTAAGATGAGGTATGGCTGAATTAAACATAATGTTATAAAATATCTTATTTATTAACAGTTGATTCAGGATGAAGAAATTGTGTTACGAACTGAAGAGAATAATTATTTGTTTTGTTATACAATAATACACAGTAAAAACTATATCATGGTACATTTATCATGGTACTCGTGTTAACCGAGGTGTAGAAGTAGTCTTTATGGATAGACGGGGAATAAAGAGTTTACCAAGGTTTGTGACCTGTTGTCAGCACCAGTTACCGGGTCCATGTTAAACTTATCGGTGTATTGGGTGTAAATTATCTGAAACCATCACAGTCAGATGTACTATAGTACCAGATAGTGCCAGATAATGCCAGATGTTGCCATATAGAGCCAGAAAGTGTCAGATAGAGCTAGATGGTGTCATATAGTGACAGTGGTGCAATATGGTGTCATGTAGTGCCAGATGGTGCCATATAGCACCAGATGGTGTTATATCGGTCTGATGGTGTTATATGGTTCCAGATGATGCTATATGCCGAATGGTGTTATATAGTGACTGATGGTGCTATACTGCATGGTACCAGATAGTGCCAGATGGTGCCATATAGTGTCATATGGTGCCAGGTGGTGCTATATGGTGCCAAATAGTGCCAGTTGGTGCCATATAGTGCCAGAAAGTGCCAGATGGTGGCAGATAGAGGTAGTCTGCGCGATGAGGACGTAAGAGATGCAGAAAAACTGTGAGAAGCAAAAATAAAACGTTGATTTCAATAACTAACTGGAGAGGAATATGTAATATTATATGAGTTTAATTAATGAAAGAGGAATAAATGATTGGTTAGTCAGAGGAATAGGAGATACTGGTAGACGAGAGACCAGCTGGGTGAGGTCATGATGGAGGAGGAGCTGCCTTGAATCATCTACATCTGCTACTAAGAGAAGGATGAACCAATGATTATTACAGACACTGAAATTACAGAGAATGATATATTTCAGAATATTTATAGGAAACGATGCTTTAAATTTTACAAAGCTAGAAGTCAAAGGGTTTACGATGAGGGAGCAATGTATAAAACAGGTGAATGCGGGTTTTGGGGGAGGTGAAAGGTTAAAAGAACAGATTATGGTTGGTATGGGGCATATGATTGAAAAGGATGACGGAAAGGGGAAGAAATAATTAAAATTTAAGGAATTATTATGAATTCTAATCGTTTGCTTGAAGATTCTGTGTTTCATTGAGATATAAAATTTAGGGACATGATTATTGAAGATGGACACATTAGTTTAATGTTAATGTGGATGCCTCATATTAATGCAGCAATGTAATCGTATGGGTAAAGGTAGCTAAGGTTTTGGCTGGGTGACCCAGGAAGATAAATGGTTGCAATGTGGATTCTTCTA
This sequence comes from Homarus gammarus, assembly GCA_958450375.1. Lineage (NCBI taxonomy): Eukaryota > Metazoa > Arthropoda > Malacostraca > Decapoda > Nephropidae > Homarus > Homarus gammarus. The sequence continues at coordinate 1,309,059 of CAUDMG010000412.1, read as the reverse complement.
TTATTGTTTATTGGTATTGTAGAGCCGCAGGGATGAACATGGAAGTGATATGAATAGGTTTGTGCAGCTTCTAGACTGACGGATGACAACAGAGGTCAACAAGAACAGCCACACAGAAAACAAGAGCCTCTCAAGTCACCTGTCAACCAAATATCTCGGGTTTATTCATCTGTGATACAACTTGGATTCATGTACAATCAGACGAAGAAGATGTAGGGCTGAGTTTATGTTCAGTACCACAGAGAAAAACTGATTAGTTTTGTGTCAGATCTAAGTTTCTTGTATTCAAAATGAATAAAGTTATACAAAGGATGACTCACCTGACACAACGGAACCAAATAATAAGTATAATGCTCGCACCATATATACTGTATACGTGTAAAGTAACACTGATAGAACGAGTTTTTGAACGTAGTAACCAGAACCGTATCATAACTGGTGGAGGAGAACGTCAGGCGCTGCTAATCACTCACGCTGACGAAGGTTTAACAACATGGGCAGTTGGTGTCGTCATTTGATACGTGACCGAGCCTGGAAAAGGACTCTCTATATAGCTACTGTTGGATATTTTACTCATTGATCATTAATCAGTGACCAAGTGATATGGGTAGTACAGGTGCCGTGTGGCCACCTTCACTAGCACATTAAGGAGCCGTGTGGCCACCTTCACTAACATGTACAAGTGTCAAATGGCCTCGCCTGGGAGCCGAGACTCACTAATAGCTGGTATGTCGATGTTATACCTAGCCAGCTCTTTTGCAACAAGGGTGGTTCTTCTTTCAGGACGCTCATTTGTGCCAATATCCAGAAGGGTCCTCACATTCCATACAGCGACCAAAAGAGGTTGTACAGTTTGTTTTTGTTTTGATCTGTAATTATGATTGAGTTTTCAACCGCATAAGGATGACTCTACTGGGTGCGGTTGCCCAGTTAGGGCTATGTTTTGGGCATCTATTCTAGCCCCCTCCCCATGTGGGGTGAGCAGAGTGGCTGCTCGAAAGGGCTGCTCAGTCGCACAGACAGGACTGGATTGCACTGCTGCCTAGATCCAGTGCATAAACGACCATATTATCTGTGCCGCCCATGAGTAGAGTTGTGACTAGACAGTCCCAGCAGTCATCTCTGCCTGTCCACGTCGCCACTCGTCCGTCCCCATCGGACTTTTGGGGATATTGGGGTTTTTGATAATGATGAGGAGTATGATGAACTGGATGATGGCTGCGCCATGAGTTGATTTATGTGGTGAGGCATGAGCTCAGGCTGCATCCACACATCTTGGCTCTCCCTTTTCCTGATCCAGTGGTGCAAGTGTTGCAACGACTGGGGAAAGGGAGAGTTGCAATGGGCTGCCAAGAGACCAGTTTGTTGGGTTTGGCCTTAGTAGCCTGTCCATCATGCATTGCTTTTTTTCGCCGGTCTTGTCGTTGGGGTTTTGTTGGAGCTCTGTAAGCATGTCTGCCTGATGCAGGGAACACCGCACATTTTTCGTTCCGGGTTTACTCCCGCAGCTTTATATATACCAGGGCTAATCCTCAACGCAGTGGAGCAGTGGTTGGTGGGCGCCAGGACGTGTCCATATGTCAGAGGGCCTATGCGCCCTCTGGGGCCCAGTGCTACTCCGAGATCCCGTGCTGGTGTAACCTGGGCCCACGAGGCACCCAGTTACCTTGAGTTGCCAGTAGGAGGTCGGCCTGGAGTCTAGAGGATGAAGAAGCTGTGTGCTAGCGGGAGAAGACTTACGCAAGTTGCTTCCCTGTTCGCCACAATGGCTAGCCACACCCGTGTTCGCACACATAGTACATACTGTATGTTGTGTGGCCACCTTCACGAAAACAGTACAAGAGCCGTGTAGCCACCTTCACGAACACAGTACAGGAGCCGTGTGCCCACCTTCACGAACACAGTACAAGAGCCGTGTGGCCACCTTCACTAACACGGTACAAGAGCCGTGAGGCCACCTTCACTAACAAAGTACAAGAGCCGTGTGGCCACCATCACTGACACAGTACAGGAGCCGTGTGGCCACCTTCACTAACACAGTACAGGAGCCGTGTGGCCACCTTCAGTAACACAGTACAAGAGCCGTGAGGCCACCTTCACTAACACAGTACAAAAGCAGTGTGGCCACCTTCACTAACACAGTACAGGAGCCGTGTAGCCACCTTCACGAACACAGTACAGGAGCCGTGTGGCCACCTTCACTAACACAGTACAAGAGCCGTGTGGCCACTTTCACTAACACAGTACAGGAGCCGTGTGGCCACCTTCACTAACACAGTACAAGAGCCGTGTGGCCACCTTCACTAACACAGTACAGGAGCCGTGTGGCCACCTTCACTAACACAGTACAGGAGCCGTGTGACCACTTTCACAAACACAGTACAGGAGCCGTGTGGCCACCTTCACTAACACAGTACAGGAGCCGTGTGACCACTTTCACAAACACAGTACAGGAGCCGTGTGGCCACCTTCACTAACATAGTACAAGAGCCGTGTGGCCACCTTCACTAACGCAGTACAGGAGCCGTGTGACCACTTTCACAAACACAGTACAGGAGCCGTGTGGCCACCTTCACTAACACAGTACAGGAGCCGTGTGACCACTTTCACAAACACAGTACAGGAGCCGTGTGGCCACCTTCACTAACACAGTACAGCAGCCGTGTGGCCACCTTCACTAACATAGTACAAGAGCCGTGTGGCCACCTTCACTAACGCAGTACAGGAGCCGTGTGGCCGCTTTCACTAACACATTACAGAGGCCTGTTTGGCCACCTTAATTATCACAGTACAGGAACCGTGTGGCCACGTTGACTATCACTGTACAGGAACCTTGTGGTCACCTTCACTAACATAGTATAAGAGCCGGGAGGCCACCTTCACTAACACAATACAGGAGACATGTAACCACCTTCACTAACACAGTACAGAAAATTCGTGGCCACCTTCACTAACACAGTACAAGGGCCGTGTGGCCACCTTTGAAAGTTCCAGGTGTTCCTTGAAGAAGGCAGTGATGGGTAGGGAAACACCGGGTAACACTGAAGTCCATTTATTAACGGATAGGAGAAATACAAGTGGTGACTAGCGTGTGCCACGCACGAGGCACGGAGTCAGACTGAGACTGCCTTGCCATATGGCAGCCTCGGGGCAATGTTGCCACATAACACGTGCAGTATTGCCACGTGATTACATATATAAATGCTACTCGGCACAGTAGCTTAGATACATAACCTACATCTCCCTCCCCCCCCTCACGCTCATAATCTTTGTCTTGAGCGGACTTCTTAGTCCTAAGTCGCTCCGAGCGTCGAGGTGCACTGTGGGGCGGATCCTCGTGAGGTGTAGGGGACTCTTCCTCGGTCAGGGGGCCAGCAGCAGGGGGTGGGACTGGCCGGAGGAAGCGGCGGTTCCTCCACCAGACGCGGCCGCTCGGCATCCTGACCTTGTAGTCCCGCGACCGACCGACGACCATTACTATGCCCACCTTGTCCCAACGTGTCGTCGTCGGGTCCTGGACGCGGACAAGGGCACCAATCTCCAGCGCCTGAAGAGGGCGGGCATGGCCGTCATACCGAGCCTTGGCGTCCTGGGCACGTGTAGCGGCGTGGCGGTCGCAGCTCTCGGCTCTGGTCTGCCAGTCTTTCGCAAAGGCCTTGGCGTGTGCAGGAACGCAAGAGCGGAGAGGGTGACCATACAAGATCTGGGCAGGGGAGCATCCTGTGTGGGTGGGAGTGGACTCGGGTTCTGGGCAGCTCTGTGCGGCAGTGCCAGGAGCGTCGCTTGTTGACTCACCCACCCTGCTGGCGGTGTACCGAGCGGGTGGGATCTGCTCGGGAAAGTCTCTGGGCACCACGCCTAACTCCTTGCAGTGCTCCCACGACAACAAGGGTGTAGCGAGAGTAGGCTGCACGTCCATCCATCCGTGACACGACCTGTCGCCGTAGGTGATCTCCGCTTGAAAGGAGCCCACAGCGTCCGGCATCTGAGAACCGTCCGCATTGTAGTACAGCAGCTGCGGCGGTGGTGCCAGGTCGCGTTTGGTGAGGCCCAGTTTCTGGAGGTGCTTCAACCCAATCACCGTAGTATCAGCGCCGGTGTCCGGTATCACCTCGATGTCACCCGACACATCACCGTGTGTGACGGCGACGCGGATGGTGGGGGAAGGGGTAGCCCTGGGGCGTGTGGTCGATTCCACCCTCCTGATGTGACTCTGCTGCTGCTTGGGGCTGCTTGGGCCATCTGAAGGGGGCTGCGTGCGAACCACCCTGAGGGAAGCGTGCTGCTTTCCTCCTCGTTTCGGGCTTTTGGGCTTGGGTTGGCAGCAGCACTTGTTGTAGTGTCCATAACGACCGGAGGCCTGACACTTGTGGCCTCGTGCAGGGCACCTGTCTGTGTTAGACCAGTGGTCCTTCCGGTCACATCCACGACACAGTGCGTCGGCGGCCGGGCATGTGTTGGGGCCATGCTGCTTTCCACAGCTGCCACAGGAAGAACGTGCGGCAGCCTTCACGTTGTTGGCTGCATTCTTACCCTTCTTGTACTGTGAGATAGTTCTCACAGCAGGTGGGGCCCGTAAGCCAGAGGTGGCGGGTTTGGTGGCCTCGTATGACCGACATTCAGTCACGACCACCTAGAGTGTGGAGGAAGCGTCCAGGGGGATGAGTGGCTGCACCAACTCTTCTTGCCTGACGCCTGTTAAGATCCCGTGCTTGATCCAGTCTTCCTCACATTCCCGGCTGTGCGCCTTGCAGACGTCGATCTCCTCCGACAAACTCTTCAAACGTACAAAAAAGTCGGTGAAGAGGCGGCGACGCAAAGCCTCGTTATTCCGACCCTTAACGTGCTCCTGCAAAAGGTCGAGCACTTCCGTCACTGAAGATGTAGATTCGGGAGGCACTTGCAACGTGTGCTCCAAAACTCTCTGGGTCTCCAGCGACAAACACATCCGCAGTTGGATGAGCTGTTTGTTTGGAGGCATGCTGTCAAGGTCCACCATCGTGGAGTAATCTGTCCACCGCCGCCTCCACTCACGAAAAAGCTGAAACGTGACGTCTGGTGAGAGGGAGGGTGGGAGTTGAACAGATGCCTTGGGAGCTGTTGGAGTAGCAAGAGTACCTGGAGGACGCTGGTGTGGTGAGGGAGGGAGGGTACTGGCGCCTTGGTGCGCGATACCTGCGAGTGAGGGAGGGTGGGTTAGCGCCAGGGTCGCCAATAGTGCATCAAAACGCAACTTTTCCGCCTCTCTTCGTGTCTCCTCCCTCTGAAGTTCCATTTCTCTGCGTCTCTCGTCCCTGTCGTCCATCCACCTCAGAATTGTGGCAATGTCCGTCGCTGGAGGTGGAGGATGAGAGTCTGCGCCCGGTGGAGGGGATGGTGGTGGGGAGTCGTGTCTCCCATCTTGACGTTGTCCCTTCTTACCGTCCATCTTAGTATGCTTGAACTGCGCTGTCTAGTATATAAAGTGGCGCCTCATCAGCTCGTACCACATACAGTATATATGACATAAACAGCGCAGAAATAACACATAGAGTCCACTGTTCTGTCCGTGAGTGCGTGCGTGCGTCCGTGCATGTGTGTGTGTGTGTGTGTGTTGAGACAGGGATGCGGTGGCCTTAGGCTGGAGCCGCCGCGGAGGCAAGAACGTCAGTGTCTCCCCGGATGTCACGCGAGAGGCGTGTACGCCTGCGTGCTCAGTGGGTACCACAAAAAACAGGCCAATGCTCAACTCTCAGCTCTAGACACACTAATACACTGACACTAACACTGCCACCATCACTAAAACGCACTGTGACGGCGCAACACTGCACGTCACGGCGAAACACAACGCAACACAACACAACGCAACACAACACACTAAGAGTCGAAGCGCACATCGCCGGCAGTCGCACATCGCTGGCTAACTGTCCATTGTTCACACACTTGTAAGTCCACAGATCCTACTCACTGCGCCATGAAGGTTCCAAGTGTTCCCTGAAGAAGGCAGTGATGGGTAGGGAAACACCGGGTAACACTGAAGTCCATTTATTAACGGATAGGAGAAATACAAGTGGTGACTAGCGTGTGTCATGCACGAGGCACGGAGTCAGACTGAGACTGCCTTGCCATATGGCAGCCTCGGGGCAATGTTGCCACATAACACGTGCAGTATTGCCACGTGATTACATATATAAATGCTACTCGGCACAGTAGCTTAGAAACATAACCTACAACCTTCTCTAGCATAATACAGGGGCCATGTGGCCACCTTCACTATCATTGTACAGAAGCCGTTTGGCCTCATTCACTAACACAGTACATGAGCTGTGTGGCCACCTTAACTAACGCTGTCCAGGGGCCGTATGGCTACCTTCACTAACACAATACAGGATTCTTGTGGCCACCTTCACTAACACAATACAGTTGCCGTGTGTCCACTTTCACTAACATAGTATAAGAGCCGTATGGCCATTTTCACTGACACAGTTCAGGTGCCGTTTGGCCACCTTCACTTAACCAGTACTGGAGACGTGTGCCCACTTTCAGTAACACGGTACAGCAGCCGTGTGACCACCTTCAAAAGCATAGTACGGGAGCCGTGTGGCCACCTTTAAAAACACAGTACAAGAGCCGTGTGGCCGCCTTCACTTACCCAGTACTGGAGACGTGTGGCCACTTTCTCTAAAACAGTACAGGATTTCTTGTGGCCAGCTTCGCTAACACAGTACACCTGCCGTGTGGCCACCTTCACTAACATAGTATAAGAGCCGGGAGGCCACCTTCACTAACATAGTACAGGAGACGTGTGGCCACCTTCACTAACATAGTACAGGAGTAGTGTGGCCACTTTCACTAACATAGTACAGGAGGCGTGTGGCCACCTTCACTAACACAGTACAGGAGACGTATGGCCACCTTCACTAACAAAGTACCGGGAGCGTGTGGCCACATTCTTGAACACAAAACAAGAGACGAATGGCCACCTTCATTAACACAGTACAGGAGCCGTGTGGCCACCTTCACTAACACAGAACAAGAGCCGTGTGGCCACACTTCAATAATATAGTACAGGAGACGTGTGGCCACCTTCATTAACACAGTACAGGAGCCGTGTGGCCACCTTCACTAACACAGAACAAGAGCAGTGTGGCCACCTTCAATAATATACTACAAGAGACGTGTGGCCACCTTAACTAAAACAGTACAGGGGTCGTGTGGCCACTTTACTAATACAGTACAGGAGCAGTGTGGCCACCTTCATTAACACAGAACAGGAGCCGTGTGGCCACCTTCGCTAATACAGTACAGGAGACTGTGTGGCCACCTTCAGTAACAGTACAGGAGCCGTGTGGCCACCTTCACTAACACAGAACAAGAGCCGTGTGGCCACCTTCACTAACACAGAACAAGAGCCGTGTGGCCACTTTTACTAATACAGTACAGGAGTCGTGAGGCCACCTACAGGTACACTAACACACAGTAAACCTCCACTAACACACAGTAAACCTTCACTAACACACAGTAAACCTCCACTAACACACAGTAAACCTTCACTAACACACAGTAAACCTACACTAACACACAGTAAACCTTCACTAACACACAGTAAACCTCCACTACCACACAGTAAACCTCCACTAACACACAGTAAACCTCCACTAACACACAGTAAACCTTCACTAACACACAGTAAACCTACACTAACACACAGTAAACCTTCACTAACACACAGTAAACCTCCACTAACACACAGTAAACCTCCACTAACACACAGTAAACCTCCACTAACACACAGTAAACCTCCACTAACACACGGTAAACCTTCACTAACACACAGTAAACCTTCACTAACACACAGTAAACCTCCACTAACACACGGTAAACCTCCACTAACACACAGTAAACCTCCACTAACACACAGTAAACCTCCACTAACACACAGTAAACCTTTACTAACACACAGTAAACCTCCACTAACACACAGTAAACCTCCACTAACACACAGTAAACCTTCACTAACACACAGTAAACCTCCACTAACACACAGTAAACCTCCACTAACACACAGTAAACCTCCACTAACACACAGTAAACCTTCACTAACACACAGTAAACCTCCACTAACACACAGTAAACCTTCACTAACACACAGTAAACCTCCACTAACACACAGTAAACCTCCACTAACACACAGTAAACCTCCACTAACACACAGTAAACCTTCACTAACACACAGTAAACCTCCACTAACACACAGTAAACCTCCACTAACACACAGTAAACCTTCACTAACACACAGTAAACCTCCACTAACACACAGTAAACCTCCACTAACACACAGTAAACCTCCACTAACACACAGTAAACCTTCACTAACACACAGTAAACCTTCACTAACACACAGTAAACCTCCACTAACACACAGTAAACCTCCACTAACACACAGTAAACCTACACTAACACACAGTAAACCTCCACTAACACACAGTAAACCTCCACTAACACACAGTAAACCTACACTAACACACAGTAAACCTCCACTAACACACAGTAAACCTCCACTAACACACAGTAAACCTCCACTAACACACAGTAAACCTCCACTAACACACAGTAAACCTCCACTAACACACAGTAAACCTCCACTAACACACAGTAAACCTTCACTAACACACAGTAAACCTCCACTAACTCACAGAAAACCTTCACTAACACACAGTAAACCTCCACTAACACACAGTAAACCTCCACTAACACACAGTAAACCTTCACTAACACACAGTAAACCTACACTAACACACAGTAAACCTCCACTAACACACAGTAAACCTCCACTAACACACGGTAAACCTTCACTAACACACAGTAAACCTCCACTAACACACAGTAAACCTCCACTAACACACAGTAAACCTCCACTAACACACAGTAAACCTTCACTAACACACAGTAAACCTTCACTAACACACAGTAAACCTCCACTAACACACAGTAAACCTCCACTAACACACAGTAAACCTTCACTAACACACAGTAAACCTCCACTAACACACAGTAAACCTCCACTAACACACAGTAAACCTCCACTAACACACAGTAAACCTTCACTAACACACAGTAAACCTTCACTAACACACAGTAAACCTTCACTAACACACAGTAAACCTTCACTAACACACAGTAAACCTACACTAACACACAGTAAACCTACACTAACACACAGTAAACCTCCACTAACACACAGTAAACCTTCACTAACACACAGTAAACCTTCACTAACACACAGTAAACCTCCACTAACACACGGTAAACCTACACTAACACACAGTAAACCTCCACTAACACACAGTAAACCTCCACTAACACACAGTAAACCTCCGCTAACACACAGTAAACCTTCACTAACACACATTAAACCTTCACTAACACACAGTAAACCTCCACTAACACACAGTAAACCTCCACTAACACACAGTAAACCTCCACTAACACACAGTAAACTTTCACTAACACACAGTAAACCTCCACTAACACACAGTAAACCTCCACTAACACACAGTAAACCTCCACTAACACACAGTAAACCTCCACTACCACACAGTAAACCTCCACTAACACACAGTAAACCTCCACTAACACACAGTAAACCTACACTAACACACAGTAACCCTTCACTAACACACAGTAAACCTCCACTAACACACAGTAAACCTTCACTAACACACAGTAAACCTTCACTAACACACAGTAAACCTTCACTAACACACAGTAAACCTTCACTAACACACAGTAAACCTACACTAACACACAGTAAACCTCCACTAACACACAGTAAACCTCCACTAACACACAGTAAACCCTCCACTAACACACAGTAACCCTTCACTAACACACAGTAAACCTACACTAACACACAGTAAACCTCCACTAACACACAGTAAACCTTCACTAACACACAGTAAACCTTCACTAACACACAGTAAACCTCCACTAACACACAGTAAACCTTCACTAACACACAGTAAACCTTCACTAACACACAGTAAACCTCCACTAACACACAGTAAACCTCCACTAACACACAGTAAACCTCCACTAACACACAGTAAACCTTCACTAACACACAGTAAACCTCCACTAACACACAGTAAACCTCCACTAACACACAGTAAACCTCCACTAACACACAGTAAACCTCCACTAACACACAGTAAACCTTCACTAACACACAGTAAACCCTCCACTAACACACAGTAAACCTCCACTAACACACAGTAACCCCTAGCGTGGCAACCATTATAATTATCACACACACACACACACACTACTAAAACTACTATTACTACTTTGCTGTCACTCGGAATCGAGTATGGCGATCATCCAGTTATGATACATTGGTATAAGTTATTAGGGATGTCACCAAGGTTGGTGCGTTTTGAGTTGACTAAAGAGGCCGATATGGAGCCCTCGGAGTCGTCCATATTCGTTGGAGGGCTGCATCTAGTGCCGGACGGGCGGTGGCAGCGTCTTTTCGTACCTTTAATTACATACTGTAATTTGCGATAACAACCATGTTGTGGAATATGGCAACTGTGGGTACTGTCTATGGTTCGAGGGTATAGAGTTTAAAGATCCAGATTCATGTTTTATACTGAAATTTCATTTTCGATAACTGTCGTACTATTATGTTTTTGTTTATTATATCTGCCCAGTTGACGCACATGCTAGTGTAATTGTCGCTAGCAGTATCATTTGTTCGACTATTTTGACTTTTGTCTCATGTATTGTTATATTGATATTGTATTTTATCTATCTGTTTCGAACGATGTTCGATTGTTTCAAGACTTTGAACTTTGTCATAATTCACTGAAAATCTGTCTATGTATTATAATGCATAAAAGAGTATTATCAATTATTATTATTACACACACGCACACACACATACACACGCACATACCATCTGTGAGGGAATTACTACACCACGTGAGGCCCCTCATAACACCATCTGTGAGGGAATTACTACACCACGTGAGGCCCCTCATAACACCATCTGTGAGGGAATTACTACACCACGTGAGGGCCCTCATAACACCATCTGTGAGGGAACTACTACACCACGTGAGGTCCCTCCTAACACCATCTGGGAGGGAGTTACTACACTACGGTTTTGCTGTTCAACACCTACAATATCTGTATGTTCACTGTATGTTCCTTTACCTTTCTCTAATGAAGGCTTTTGTTAAACCACCAATGTATGTAATAAGTCATTTATGTCCAATGTATATTTTCAGCCTTCGGGCTGCAGAACTTTTTCAATAAACTGTCAATTATTATTATTATTATTACACAATCACACACACGCGCGCACGCGAAAGAGAGAGAGAGAGAGAGAGAGAGAGAGAGAGAGAGAGAGAGAGAGAGAGAGAGAGGCAACGAATACTTTATTTAATGGAAAAATTCATGAAATTTCACTATCAACCAAAAGCAACATTGTTCACACGTTTAAATTCATAAAATAAACAATGTGTAGAATGGTGAATGTTTGGACAAATATTAATGCAGAGGGATATAGACGAAATTTAGTAAGAAAACTTCAGAATACATAACCATTATAAACATGAGGTGTAGAGGGAAGATCCAGATAGTGTTATGCATTCCTACGTGTACCATTACTGTGAGGGGCACGAGACACTGTACTGACGGCTACAACAACTGCGCTCAGTATTGGTATGGTAATGATGCGTCGTGATACACCACTAATTTAAGGTGTGTAGAGGACACATGTATGTGAAGGAGACATTACTGTGCGTTACTTTATATTGTTCAGACTTTGTCGCATTTCGGGTAAAGGGTCTATAAAAGTTTGGGTGAGTTGAAAAAGTCTTGGAAGTCGCAAAAGCGAGATTAAAAACAGGTGAACTACAAGGGTGTACGGTATAACTCCCCACTTGGCAGCAATTTTTCCCCGCCGTGAGTGAGTCACCCAGCAATATTCCTCCCACTTGGCTGGAAGTTTTTCCCCTACCCCTGTGTGTTGCTCCTGAACGTAGGATTTTTTCTCCTGGTCGGTGAGGTAATTTGCCAGGAAAGAGGGTAAGCTGAAGACTTGCTTATAACGCTGAGGTGTCATCCCCCGTGCTGCCCCTTATTACTATGTGCCTGACTGTCGCGGCACTACAAGGCCTGACAGCTAGTGTTTACCACATACTGGTGGTGTACAATAAGGAAGGGTACACGTGGTAGTATATACGTAGTGGTGTCAAGTCACTCGAAAGGTGTTATTATTTTTTTCTTCTTTGCAATTTGAAGCGCTGCTTTGACATATTTTCCAGTGCACCGTCATCTGTTGGTACACCTGCACCTCATATTCACATATACAGAGTTTATGCATTTATAATTTATCTGCAGGAATAAAACTTAAATTACTGGTCATTCTAAAATTCTGGAAGTTCTCTGCACGAAAGTGTTATCATATAAATTGACCAACAATCCACATATTAGATATAGATGTAAACCAAAACCTTTGGTCGACTGCACCAATTGATCCGTAACAAGTGGACTAACACTGCTAGCAAACCACATCGACGCCATGGGTAAAGATACTTTTTTTTAGGGACTGTACGTGTGGATGTGTACACGTGGCAGTGTACGCATAGAGGTGTACACGTTGTGGTGTACGTGTGTAAGTGTACACGTGAATGTTTTGGACTTATGCAGGTACAACAGTAACCTTGCCATAGCCAACAGTAACCTCGTCATGACCAACAGTAACCTTGTCATAACCAACTTCATCCTTGTCATATAACTAACAGTAACCTTGTCATAACCAGCAGTAACCAATTCATGACAAACAGTAACCTTGTTATAACCAACAGTAACCTTGTCATAACCAACATCAACCTTGTCAAAACCAACAGTAACCTCGTCATGTCAAACAGTAACCTAGTTATAATCAACAGCAACCTTGTCATGACAAACAGTAACCTTGTCATGACAAACAGTAACCTTGTTATGATAAACAGTAACCTTGTCATGACAAATAGGAACCTTGTCATAACAAATAGTAACTGTGTCATGATTAACAGTTACCTTGTCATGACAAACAGTAACCTTGTTATGATTAACAGGAACCTTGTCATGGCCAGCAGGATCTTCTTTAGAGAGTTTTCATTCTGTTATTTTTTTCAAAACAATTTCCACCACTACTGAGCCTTATTTTTCCCAGGTTTTAATCCATCTTATGTACAGCCCCGACAATAACACCAAGAGTAATAGGCCGGGACTTTACATTTAAAGAAAATTTAGTGTGGCAGTTCCAGTGATATTACCCTATTTACGTTCAAGTCTACTACCGTTCTCCTAAATAATAATTACTCTTTATAATACCTCAAAAAAATATTTAAGCATTTTAACAATACTTACAATAAAAAGAATAAACAGCGACAACAACGACAACAACAACGCCAACAACAACAACAACAACAACAACAACAACAACAATAATAATAATAATAATAATAATAATAATAATAATAATAATAATTATAATGAAAATAATAATAATAATAATAATAATAAAAATATTAAAAATAATATTAATAATAATACTAATAACTATAATAATAATAAAAATAATAATAATAATATTAATAATAATAATAATAACAATAATAATAATAATAATAATAATAATAATAATAATAATGTGGAAGAGAGAGGCAATTACTCACCAAACAGAGGAGCAGTGAAAGGCATAGAAGGCACAGTGGAGTGAGGCACCTGAGGTAATTACAACTTTCTTGAATCTAACTTAATACTTACCACACCTGGCAGGAGTGGAGATGAAGGTGGCGGCCCACTACCACGGTCACCCTTGTCACACCTGGCGTCACACCTCATAAACACAAGAGGACCTAGCGTCACACCTCACAAGTACAGGAGGACCTGGCGTCACACCTCACAAACAAAACAGAACCTGGCGTCACACCTCACAAGCACAGGAGGACCTGGCATCACACCTCACAAACACAAGAGGACCTGGCGTCACACCTCACAAGCACAGGAGGACCTGGCATCACACCTCACAAACACAAGAGGACCTGGCGTCACACATTACACACACACACGAGGACCTGGCGTCACACTTCACACACACACACACACACACACACACACACACACACACACACTCACATGAGGACCTGGCGCCACACTTCACATACACACGAGGACCTGGCGTCACACAACACACATACGAGGACCTGGCGTCACACATCACACACACGAGGACCTAGCGTCACACATCACACACACGAGGACTTGGCGTCACACATCACATATACGAGGATCTGGCGTCAGACATCACACACAACGGTAACTTGGCGTCACACATTACACACACACACTAGGACCTGCCGTCATACATCACACACACAAGGATCTGGTGTCACACATCACACACACGAGGTTCTGGCGACACACATCACATATCACAAACACACAAGAGGACCTGGCGTCACACATCACACATAAGAGGACCTGACGTCACACATCACACATCACAAACACACACTAGGACCTGGTGTCACACATCACGCACAAGAGAACCTGGCGTCACACATCACACATAAGAGGACCTGGCGTCACACATCACACACACATACACACACACAAGAGGACCTGGCGTCACACATCACACACACATACGAAGACCTGGCGTATCACATCACACACACACAAGAGGAACTGGCGTCAGACATCACACACACGAGGACCTAGCGTCACACATCACACACATGAGGATCTGGCGTCACACATCACACACACACTAGGACCTGGCGTCACACATCACACACATGAGGATCTGGCGTCACACATCACACAAAACAGGACCTGGCGTCACACATCACTCACATGAGAGAACCTGGCGTCACACATCACAAACACACAAGAGGACCTGGCGTCACACATCACACACACATACGAAGACCTGGCGTAACACATCACACACACACACACACAGACACACGAGGACCTGGCGTCACACATCACACACACACACACACGAGGATCTGGCGTCACACATCACATATACGAAGATCTGGCGTTAGACATCACACACACGATAACTTGGCGTCACACATTACACACACACACTAGGACCTGCCGTCACACATCACACACACGAGGACCTAGCGTCACACATCACACACAGGATCTGGCGTCACACATCACACACAACAGGACCTGGCGTATCACATCACACACACACACACACACACACACCAGAGGAACTGGCGTCACACATCACACACACACTAGGACCTGGCGTCACACATCACACACATGGGGACCTGGCGTCACACATCACACACAACAGGACCTGGCTTACCACATCACACACACACACACACACACTCACACACCAGAGGAACTGGCGTCACACATCACAAACACATACGAAGACCTGGCGTAACACATCACACATACACAGACACACGAGGACCTGGCGTCACACATAAAACACACACACACGAGGACCTGGCGTCACACATCACACACACACACACACACACAGACACACACACAGACACACACACACACACACACACACACACACACACACCCAAGGACCTGGCATCACGCATTACACATTGATATGTGAACTAGAAAGAGGAGAGAATAATCTTGCATGCCCTCTTTTACACTTTTTCTGCGTGTTTATGTTGTGTGGAATTTAGGCAGGAAGACCAGGCAGGGGAAGCATAGGTGAGCTTGGGAAGTATGAATGTTGAGTAACACTGAGGAGCTTGGACACAGGAACTGCTAGGGACTTGAATCGGCGGAGGAAATGGAGACGGAAACTGGAGAATTTGACAACTTTGCTGACGTGTGTTTTCCAATTTAGGTTGCTATCTATAGTGACGCCGAGGAGCTTAGTGGAGTCCACAACGAGGAGTGTGTTGAGGCCCAGTTATAAGGTATTGGCGAGTAGGGTTAAAACCGAGATAAGGAAAGCCAAGAGGAGTAATGAGGTAAGGATAGCAAGGGAGGCGAAGACAAACCCCAAAGGATTCTACCAAATGTCTCAAACTAAAACACGAGAAAATATTGGACCAATACGGTCAGATACCGGCGAGCTAACTGATAACGATGGAAAAATGAGCAATAATTTGAATAAATATTTTTCAACAGTTTTCACCACCGAAAATTTAAACATGATACCCGAGGCACCGACTCTATTCAGAGATAGTGAAGAAAACAAATTAAGCGAGATAGTAGTGACTGGTAACGATGTTAGTAAGCAAATAGACAAACTAAGCCTAATAAGTCACCTGGTCCGGATGAGATATTTGCCAGAGTATTAAAGGAATGAAAGGAAGAGCTTAGTAGGCCTTAGAAATGTTGTTTAACATGTCCTTAAAAACAGGTGTGGTACCAGAATCCTGGAGGATAGCATATGTAATACCGATTTTCAAGAAGGGGGATAGATCACTATCCTCTAACTACCGCCCAATCAGTTTAACATCAATAGTAGGCAAATTACTGGAAGCAATCATTTCAAACTCTATTCGAAATCACCTGGAGAAGCACCGATTGATCAATGATTCCCAGCATGGCTTCACAAGAGGACGTTCTTGTCTAACTAATCTATTAACATTCTTTTCATCAGTTTTCGAATCGGCGGACGAGGGGCACAATTATGATGTGGTATATCTCGACTTTAGCAAAGCCTTCGACAGAGTCCCCCACGAAAGACAAATTAGAAAGGTAGAAGCACATGGCATCAAAGGTAATATCCTTAAATGGATTAGGGCGTGGTTACAGGACAGGAAACAGCGAGTGAGCATTAACTGCTTTAAGTCCCATTGGAGCAACGTCACAAGTGGAGTTCCCCAAGGCTCAGTACTTGGACCATTATTATTTATTATATATATGAACGACCTAGATATCGGCATAGACAGCAACATAAGTAAATTTGCTGATGACACTAAAATAGGAGGTGTTATTAAATCTGACGAGGACTCCGCAAAACTACAGGAAGATCTAAACAAATTTTTCGAATGGTCTGAAAAATGTGAGATGAAATTCAACGTGGACAAATGTAAAGTACTCAGTATTGGAGATGTAAACAGGGAAACCAGATATCAGATGAACAACGATGCCACAGAGAAATCCGACTGCGAGAGAGATTTAGGAGTATGAGAAGTAGGAATCTTAAGCCAAGTAAACAATGTGTTTTTGCTCGTAACAAAGCTAATAAAGTACTTGGGTTCATACAAAGGAGTGTTAGTTACAAGACTAGCGAGGTCATCCTAGAACTGTATCTTGCGCTTGTGAGACCACACCTGGATTACGCAGTTCAATTCTGGTCATCGTATTACAGAATGGATATAGAATCATTGCAAAGAACTCAGAGAAGAATGACAAGACTAATCCCGGGCATTAGGAACCTTGAGTATAGGGACAGGTTAAAGCATCTTAATTTGCACTCCCTCGAGAGACGTAGAGTGAGGGGCGACCTGATAGAGGTGTATAAGTGGAAGTTAGGGCTAAACAATGGGGACATTACAAAGGTACTCAAACTATCCAACCAGGAGCGAACTCGTAACAATGGTTTATATTAGACAAATTTAGATTTAGGCGTGAAATAGGTAAACACTGGTTCGGAAACAGAGTAGTGTATGAATGGAACAAGTTACCAAATATCATCATTAACTCGAATACACTGAATAGCTTCAAACATAGGTTGGATACTTATATGAGCAATAGGGGTTGGGTGTAAACGGGACTGCCCAGTATGGGCCAATAGGCCCGCTGCAGTTTCCTCCATTCTTATGTTCTTATGTTCTTATTGCCATCGCCGCCTCACACACTACACTGCCTTCCCCCGCACCACACACTACACTGCTCTCCCCTGCCCCACACACTAAACTGCGTTTCCCGCCCCATACACTACACTGTTCTTCCCGCCCCATACACTACACTGCTCTTCCCGCACCACACACTACGCTGCCTTCCCCAAACCACACACTACACTGCCCTCCCCGCCCCACACACCACATTGCCCTCCCTGCACCACACACTACACTGCCTTCCCTCGCTCCACACACTACACTGCCCTCCCCACACTACACACTACACTGCCCTCCCCGTCCCACACACTACACTGCCTTCCCCGCTCCACACACTACACTGCTCTTCCCCGCGCCACACACTACACTGCCCTCCCCGTCCCACACACTGCACTTCCTTCCCCACCCCATAAACTACACTGCCTTCCTCGCACCACACACTATACTGCCTTCCCCCGCACTACACACTACACTGTCTTCCACCGCCCCACACACGCCACTGCTCTCCCCTGACCCACGCAATACACTCCCTTCCCCCGCACCATACACCACACTGCCTTCCCCAGCCACACACTACACTGCCCTCCCAATCCCACACACTACACTGCCCTCCCCGCCCCACACACTACACTGTCCTCCCCACACTACACACTACACTGCCCTCCCCGTCCCACACACTACACTGCCTTCCCCGCCCTACACACTACACTGCTCTCCTCCGTCCCACACACTACACTGCCCTCCCCGCACTACACACTACACTGCCCTCCCCGTCCCACACACTACACTGCCTTCCCCGCCCCACACACTACACTGCCTACCCCCGCACTACACACTAAACAGCCTTCCCCGCCCCACACACTACAGTGCCTTCCCCCGCACCACACACTGCACTACCTTCCCCGCCCCACACACTACACTGCTCTCACTGCGCCACACACTATACTGCTCTCACCACGCCACACACACTACACTGCCTTCCGTGCCCCAAACACTACACTGCTTTCCCCCACACTACACTGCCATCCCCACCCCACACACTACGCTGCCTTCCCCGCCCCACACACTACACTGCCTTCCCCCGTATAACACACTACACTGCTCTACCCCGCCCTACACACTACACTGCACTCCCCCGCCCCAAACACCACACTGCCCTCCGAGCCCCACATACTACACACACTACACTGCCCCTTCCCGCACTATAAACTACACTGCTCTCCCCCGTCCCACAAACTACACTACCCTCCCATTACCATACACTACACTGCCCTCCCCACACTACACACTACACTGCCCTCACCGTCCCACACACTACACTGCCTTCCCAGCCCCACACACTACACTGTTCTCCCCCGCCCTGCACACTACACTGCCCTCCCCGCCCCACACACTACACTGACTTTCCCACCCCACACACTACACTGCCTTCCCCGCACCACACACTACACTGCCTTCCCCCGCACTACACACTACATTGCCCTCCCTGCCTCACACTCTACACTGCTCAACCCCGCCCCACACACTACACTCCCCTCCCCGTCCCACACACTGCACTGCCTTCTCCACCCAACACATTATACTGCCTTCCCCGCACCACACACTACACTGCCTTCCCCCGCCACACAATACACTGCCCTCCCCGTCCTACACACTACACTGCCCTCCCCGCCCCACACACTACACTGCCCTTCCCGCACTACACACTACACTGCCCTCCCCTCCAACACACTATACTACCTTCCCCGCCCCACACACTACACTGCTCTCCCCCGCCCCACACACTACACTGCCTTCCCCACCCCACACACTACACTGCCTTCCCCGCCCCACAAACTTCACTGCCTTCCCCCGCACTACACACTACACTGCCTTCCCCGCCCCACACCTCTACAACGCCTTCCCCCGCCCCACACACCACACTGCTCTCCCTTGCCCCACATACTACACTGCGTTGCCGCCCCATACACTACACGTGCCCTTCCCGCACCACACACTACACTGCCTTCCCCAAACCACACACTACACTGCCCTCCCCGCCCCACACACCACATTGCCCTCCCCGCACCACACACTACATTGCCTTCCCCCGCTCCACACACTACACTGCCCTCCCCGCGCTACACACTACACTGCCCTACCCGTCCCACACACAACACTGCCTTCCCCGCCCCACACACTACACTGCTCTCCCCCGCCCCACACACTACACTGCCTTCCCCGCACCACACACTAAACTGCCTTCCCCCGCACTAAGCACTACACTGCCCTCCCCGCCCCACACACTACACTGCTCTTCCCCGCCCTATACACTACACTGCCCTCCCCGTCCCACACACTGCACTTCCTTCCCCACCCCACAAACTACACTGCCTTCCTCGCACCACACACTATACTGCCTTCCCCCGCACTACACGCTACACTGCCTTCCCCGGCCCACACACTACACTGAATTCCCCTGCACTACACACTACAATTCTCTCCCCCACCCCACACACTACACTGCTTTCCCCCGCCCCACACACTAAACTGCACTCCGCCGGCCCAAACACTACACTGCCCTCCCCGCCCCACACACTACACAAACTACACTGCCCTCCCCGAACTACACACTACACTGCCCTCCCCGTCCAATACACTACACTGCTTTCCCCACCCTAACACTGCACTGCCCTCCCCGCCCCACACACTACACTGCTCTCCCCCGCCCCACACACTAAACTGCACTCTGCCGCCCCAAACACTGCACTGCCCTCCGAGCCCCACACACTACACTGCCCTCCCTGCACCATACACTACACTGCCCTCACCATCCCACACACTGCACTGCTTTCCCCACCCTAGCACTACACTGCCCTCCCCGCTCCACACACTATACTGCACTCCCCCGCCCCAAACACTACACTGCCCTCTCCGCCCCACACACTACACTGCTCTCCCCCACCCCACACACTACACTGCCTGCCCCGTCCCACAAACGACACTGCCTTCCCTTCACCACACACTACACTGCCCTTCCCGTCAGACACACTACACTGCCCTCCCCGCCCCACACACTATACTGCCCTCCCCGCACTACACACTACACTGCTCTCCCCCGCCCCACACACTACACTGTACTCCCCCGGCGCAAAAACTACACTGCCCTCCGAGCCCCACACACTACACAGACTACACTGCTCTCCCCGCACTATACACTACACTGTCCTCGCCGTCCCGCACACTACAGTGCTTTCCCCACCCTAGCACTACACTGCCCTCCCCGCCCCACACACAATACTGCACTCCCCCGCCCCAAACACTACACTGCCCTCACGGCCCCACACATTATATTGCTCTGCCCCGCCCCACACACTACACTGCCTTCCCCGTCCCACAAACTACACTGCCCTCCCTTCACCACACACTACACTACCTTCCCAAGCTCCACACACTACATTACCCTCCTCGTCCTACACACTACACTGACCTCCCCGCCCCACACACTACACTGCCCTCCCCGCACTACACACTACACTGCATTACCCACCCCACACACTTCACTGCTCTCCCCCGCCCAACACACTATGCTGCCCTCCCCGCCCCACATGCTACACTGCCTTCCCCACCCCACACACTACACTGCATTCTCCGCACCACACACTGCACTTCCTTCCCCACCCCACAAACTACACTGCCTTCCTCGCACCACACACTATACTGCCTTCCCCCGCACTACATGCTACACTGCCTTCCCCGGCCCACACACTACACTGAATTCCCCTGCACTACACACTACAATTCTCTCCCCCACCCCACACACTACACTGCTCTCCCCCGCCCCACACACTAAACTGCACTCTGCCACCCCAAACACTGCACTGCCCTCCGAGCCCCACACACTACACTGCCCTCCCTGCACCATACACTACACTGCCCTCACCATCCCACACACTGCACTGCTTTCCCCACCCTAGCACTACACTGCCCTCCCCGCTCCACACACTATACTGCACTCCCCCGCCCCAAACACTACACTGCCCTCTCCGCCCCACACACTACATTGCTCTCCCCCACCCCACACACTACACTGCCTGCCCCGTCCCACAAACGACACTGCCTTCCCTTCACCACACACTACACTGCCCTTCCCGTCAGACACACTACACTGCCCTCCCCGCCCCACACACTATACTGCCCTCCCCGCACTACACACTACACTGCTCTCCCCCGCCCCACACACTACACTGTACTCCCCCGGCGCAAAAACTACACTGCCCTCCCCGCCCCACACACTACATTGCTCTCCCCCACCCCACACACTACACTGCCTGCCCCGTCCCACAAACGACGCTGCCTTCCCTTCACCACACACTACACTGCCCTTCCCGTCAGACACACTACACTGCCCTCCCCGCCCCACACACTATACTGCCCTCCCCGCACTACACACTACACTGCTCTCCCCCGCCCCACACACTACACTGTACTCCCCCGGCGCAAAAACTACACTGCCCTCCCCGCCCCACACACTACATTGCTCTCCCCCACCCCACACACTACACTGCCTGCCCCGTCCCACAAACGACGCTGCCTTCCCTTCACCACACACTACACTGCCCTTCCCGTCAGACACACTACACTGCCCTCCCCGCCCCACACACTATACTGCCCTCCCCGCACTACACACTACACTGATCTCCCCCGCCCCACACACTACACTGTACTCCCCCGGCGCAAAAACTACACTGCCCTCCGAGCCCCACACACTACACAGACTACACTGCTCTCCCCGCACTATACACTACACTGTCCTCGCCGTCCCGCACACTACAGTGCTTTCCCCACCCTAGCACTACACTGCCCTCCCCGCCCCACACACAATACTGCACTCCCCCGCCCCAAACACTACACTGCCCTCACGGCCCCACACATTATATTGCTCTGCCCCGCCCCACACACTACACTGCCTTCCCCGTCCCACAAACTACACTGCCCTCCCTTCACCACACACTACACTACCTTCCCAAGCTCCACACACTACATTACCCTCCTCGTCCTACACACTACACTGACCTCCCCGCCCCACACACTACACTGCCCTCCCCGCACTACACACTACACTGCATTACCCACCCCACACACTTCACTGCTCTCCCCCGCCCAACACACTATGCTGCCCTCCCCGCCCCACATGCTACACTGCCTTCCCCACCCCACACACTACACTGCATTCTCCGCACCACACACTACACTGCCCTCCCCGCCACACAAACTACACTGCCCTACCTGCACTACTCACTACACTGCCCTCTACGTCCCACACACTACACTGTCTTCCCCGACCCACACACTACACTGCTCTGCCCTGCCCCACACACTATGCTGCCCACCCCACCCCACACACTACCTTGCCTTCCCCACAACATACACTACACTGCCTTCCCCCGCACTCCACACTACACTGCCCTCCCCGCCCCACACACTACACTGCTCTCCCCTACCCCACACACAACACTTCTCTTCCCTCCCTACACACTGCATTGCCCTCCTCACCCCACACACTACACTGCCTTCCCCGCCCCACACACTACACTGCCTTCCCCCGCACCACACACTACACTGCCTTCCCCCCACACACTACACTGCCCTCCCGCCCCACACACTACACTGCACTCCCCACCCCAAACACTATACTGCCCTCCGAGCCCCACACACTACACACACTGCACTGCCTTCCGCGCCCCACACACTGCACTGCTCTTCCACACCCCACACACTGCACTTCACTCCCCTCCCCACACACTGCACTGCCTTTCCCACCCCACACACTACACTGCCTTCCCCGCCCCACACACTACACTGCTCTCCCCAGCCCCACACACTACACTGCTCTCCCCCACCCCACACACTACACTTCCCTCCCCTCCCCACTCACTGCACTGCCTTTCCCTCCCCACACACTACACTGCCTTCTCCGCCCCAAACACTACACTGCTCTCCCCTGCCCCACACATTACACTGCACTCTCCCACCCCAAACACTATACTGCCCTCCGAGCCCCACACACTACACACACTACACTGCTCTCCCCCACCCAACACACTATGCTGCCCTCCCCGCTCCACACACTACACTGCCTTCCCCGCAACACACACTTCACTGCCTTCCCCCGCACTCCACACTACACTGCCCTCACCGTCCCACACACAACACTGCTTCCCCAACCCTATCACTACACTGCCCTCCCCGCCCCACACACTACAGTGCTCTCCTCGCCCCACACATTACACTGCCTTCCCCCGCTCCACACACTACACTGCCCTCCTCTCACTACACACTACACTGCCCTTCCCGTCCCACACACTGCACTGCTTTCCCCACCCTAGCACTACACTGCCCTCCCCGACCCACACACTACACTGCTCTCCCCTGCCCCACACACTATGCTGCCCACCCCACCCCACACACTACCTTGCCTTCCCCACCCTACACACTACACTGCCCTTCCCGTCCCACACACTACACTGCCTTCCCCGCTCCACACACTACACTGCCTTCCCCACAACACACACTACACTGACTTCCCCCGCACTCCACACTACACTGCCCTCCCCGCCCCACACACTACACTGCTCTCCCCAACCCCACACACAACACTTCTCTTCCCTCCCTACACACTGCATTGCCCTCCTCACCCCACACACTACACTGCCTTCCCCGCCCTACACACTACACTGCCTTCCCCCGCACCACACACTACACTGCCTTCCCCCCACACACTACACTGCCCTCTCGCCCCACACACTACACTGCACTCCCCACCCCAAACACTATGCTGCCCTCCGAGCCCCACACACTACACACACTGCACTGCCCTCCGCGCCCTACACACTGCACTGCTCTTCCACACCCCACACACTACACTTCCCTCCCCTCCCCACACACTGCACTGCCTTTCCCACCCCACACACTACACTGCCTTCCCCGCCCCACACACTACACTGCTCTCCCCCGCCCCACACCCTACACTGCTCTCCCCCACCCCACACACTACACTTCCCTCCCCTCCCCACTCACTGCACTGCCTTTCCATCCCCACACACTACACTGCCTTCTCCGCCCCAAACACTACACTGCTCTCCCCTGCCCCACACATTACACTGCACTCCCCCACCCCAAACACTATACTGCCCTCCGAGCCCCACACACTACACACACTACACTGCTCTCCCCCACCCAACACACTATGCTGCCCTCCCCGCTCCACACACTACACTGCCTTCCCCGCACTACACACTACACTGCCTTTCCCCGAACTCCACACTACACTGCCTTCACCGTCCCACACACTGCACTGCTTCCCCAACCCTATCACTACACTGCCTTCCCCGCCCCACACACTACAGTGCTATCCTCGCCCCACACATTACACTGCCTTCCCCCATTCCACACACTACACTGCCCTCCTCGCACTACACACTACACTGCCCTCCCCGTCCCACACACTGCACTGCTTTCCCCACCCTAGCACTACACTGCTCTCCCCGCCCCACACACTACACTGCCTTCCCCCGCTCCACACACTACACTGCCCTCCTCACACTAAACACTACCCTGCCTTCCCCGCCCCACACACTACATTGCTCTCCCTGCCCCACACACTACACTGCCTTCCCTCGCACTCACACACTACACTGCTCTCCCCCGCCCCAAACACTATGCTGCCCTCGCCGCCCCACACACTACACTGCCCTTCCCGCACTACACACTACACTTCCCTCCCCGTCCCACACACTACATTGCCTTCCCCGCCCCACACACTACACTGCTCTCCCCCGCCCCACACACTACACTGCCTTCCCCACCCACACATTACACTGCCTTCCCCGCCCCACAAACTTCACTGCCTTCCCTCGCACTACACACGACAATGCCTTCCCCGCCCCAAACACTACACTGCCTTCCCCCGCCCCACACACTACACTTTTCATTCCTGCCCCACACACTACACTGCGTTGCCGTCCCATACACTACACGTGCTCTTCCCGCACCACACACTACACTGCCATCCCCAAACCACACACAACACTGCCCTCCCCGCCCCACACACCACATTACCCTCCCCGCACCACACACTACATTGCCTTCCCCCGCTCCACACACTACACTGCCCTCCCCGCGCTACACACTACACTGCCCTACCCGTCCCACATACTACACTGCCTTCCCCGCCCCACACACTACACTGCTCTCCCCCGCCCTACACACTACACTGCCTTCCCCGCACCACACACTACACTGCCTTCCTCTGCACTAAACACTACACTGCCCTCTCCGCCCCACACACTACACTGCTCTTCCCCGCCCCACACACTACACTGCCCTCCCCGACCCACACACTGCACTTCCTTCCCCACCCCACAAACTACACTGCCTTCCTCGCACCACACACTATACTGCCTTCCCCCGCACTACACGTTACACTGCCTTCCCCGCCCCACACACTACACTGAATTCCCCTGCACTACACACTATAATTCTCTCCCCCACCCCACACACTACACTGCTTTACCCCGCCCCACACACTAAACTGCACTCCGCCGCCCCAAACACTACACTGCCCTCCCCGCCCCACACACTACACAAACTACACTGCCCTCCCCGCACTACACACTACACTGCCCTCCCCGTCCAACACACTACACTGTTTTCCCCACCCTAACACTGCACTGCCCTCCCCGCCCCACACACTACACTGCTCTCCCCCGCCCCACACACTAAACTGCACTCTGCCGCCCCAAACACTACACTGCCCTCCCCGCCCCACACACTACACAAACTACACTGCCCTCCCCGCACTACACACTACACTGCTCTTCCCTGCCCCACACACTACACTGCCCTCCCCGACCCACACACTGCATTTCCTTCCCCACCCCACAAACTACACTGCCTTCCTTGCACCACACACTATACTGCCTTCTCCCGCACTACATACTACACTGCCTTCCCCGCCCCACACACTACACTGAATTCCCCGCACTCACACTACAATGTCTCCCCCACCCCACACCCTACACTGCTCTCTCCCGCCCACACACTACACTCACTCACTGCCTTTCCATCCCACACACTACACTGCTCTCCGCCCCAAACACTACAATGCTCTCCCATGCCCCACACATTACACTGCACTCCCCCACCCAAACACTATACTGCCCTCCGAGCCCCACACACTACACACTACACTGCTCTCCCCCCCAACACACTAGCTGCCCTCCCCGCTCCACACACTACACTGCCTTCCCCGCACTACACACTACACTGCCTTTCCCCGAACCACACTACACTGCCTTCACCGTCCCACACACTGCATGCTCCCACCCACACTACACTGCCTCCCCGCCCCACACACTACAGTGCATCCTCGCCCCACCATTACACGCCTCCCCATTCACACACTACACTGCCCTCCTCGCACTACACACTACACTGCCCTCCCCGTCCACACACTGCACTGCTTCCCCACCTAGCACTACACTGCTCTCCCCGCCCCACACACTACACTGCCTCCCCGCTCCACACACTACACTGCCCTCCCACACTAACACTACCCTGCCTTCCCCGCCCCACACACTACATTGCTCTCCCTGCCCCACACACTACACTGCCTTCCCTCGCACTCACACACTACACTGCTCTCCCCCGCCCCAAACACTATGCTGCCCTCGCCGCCCCACACACTACACTGCCCTTCCCGCACGACACACTACACTTCCCTCCCCGTCCACACACTACATTGCCTTCCCCGCCCCACACACTACACTGCTCTCCCCGCCCCACACACTACACTGCCTTCCCCACCCACACATTACACTGCCTTCCCCGCCCCACAAACTTCACTGCCTTCCCTCGCACTACACACGACAATGCCTTCCCCGCCCCAAACACTACACTGCCTTCCCCCGCCCCACACACTACACTTTCATTCCTGCCCCACACACTACACTGCGTTGCCGTCCCATACACTACACGTGCTCTTCCCGCACCACACACTACACTGCCATCCCCAACCACACACAACACTGCCCTCCCCGCCCCACACACCACATTACCCTCCCCGCACCACACACTACATTGCCTTCCCCCGCTCCACACACTACACTGCCCTCCCCGCGCTACACACTACACTGCCCTACCCGTCCCACATACTACACTGCCTTCCCCGCCCCACACACTACACTGCTCTCCCCCGCCCTACACACTACACTGCCTTCCCCGCACCACACACTACACTGCCTTCCTCTGCACTAAACACTACACTGCCCTCTCCGCCCCACACACTACACTGCTCTTCCCCGCCCCACACACTACACTGCCCTCCCCGACCCACACACTGCACTTCCTTCCCCACCCCACAAACTACACTGCCTTCCTCGCACCACACACTATACTGCCTTCCCCCGCACTACACGTTACACTGCCTTCCCCGCCCCACACACTACACTGAATTCCCCTGCACTACACACTATAATTCTCTCCCCCACCCCACACACTACACTGCTTTACCCCGCCCCACACACTAAACTGCACTCCGCCGCCCCAAACACTACACTGCCCTCCCCGCCCCACACACTACACAAACTACACTGCCCTCCCCGCACTACACACTACACTGCCCTCCCCGTCCCACACACTACACTGTTTTCCCCACCCTAACACTGCACTGCCCTCCCCGCCCCACACACTACACTGCTCTCCCCCGCCCCACACACTAAACTGCACTCTGCCGCCCCAAACACTACACTGCCCTCCCCGCCCCACACACTACACAAACTACACTGCCCTCCCCGCACTACACACTACACTGCTCTTCCCTGCCCCACACACTACACTGCCCTCCCCGACCCACACACTGCATTTCCTTCCCCACCCCACAAACTACACTGCCTTCCTTGCACCACACACTATACTGCCTTCTCCCGCACTACATACTACACTGCCTTCCCCGCCCCACACACTACACTGAATTCCCCTGCACTTCACACTACAATTGTCTCCCCCACCCCACACCCTACACTGCTCTCTCCCGCCCCACACACTTAACTGCACTCCGCCGCCCCAAACACTACACTGCCCTCCCCGCCCCACACACTACACAAACTACACTGCCCTCCCCTCACTACACACTACACTGCCCTCCCCGTCCCACACACTACACTGCTTTCCCCACCCTAACACTGCACTGCCCTCCCCGCCCCACACACTACACTGCACTAACCCGCCCCACACACTACACATACTACACTGCTCTCCCCGCACTACACAATACATTGCCTCCCTCGCCCCACACACTACAGAGCTCTCCCCCACCCCACACACTACACTGCCTTCCCCCGCCAGACACACTACACTGCTCTCCCCTGCCCCACACACTACACTGCCTTCACCCACACCACACACTACACTGCCTTCCCCCGAACCACACTCTACACTGCCCTCCCCGGCCCACACACTCCACTACTCTCCCCCACCCCACACACTACACTTCCCTCCCTTCCCCACACACTGCACTGCCTTCCCCACCCCACACACTACACTGCCTTCCCCACATCCACACACTACACTGCCTTCACCCGCACTACACACTACACTGCCTACCCCGCCCCACACACTACACTGCCTTCCCCCGAACCACACACTACACTGCTCTCCCCCGCCCCACACACTACACTCCTCTCCCCCACCCCAAACACTATATTGCCCTCCGAGCCCCACACACTACACACACTACACTGCTCTCCCCCACCCCACACACAATGCTGCCCTGCCCGCTCCACACACACTACACTGCCTTCCCCGCAACACACACTACACTGCCCTCTTTGTACTACACACTACACTTGTAATAGGCCCCTGTCTCATCAACAGAACGTATTATATAAATGGGTCAATACATCTGATATTATATTCAGATTCACCACCCTGTAACTTTCCACTGTCTATGAGTAAGACATGAGATGGACACGTGAGCGGGCAACTCACCCAAGAGGGCGAGACCCATAGCTCAGCATTTCTGTAAGCAAGCACTGCGATGCCATTAAGCTTCAGTCGCTCACCTCAACTCATATCGTAAGGACGTGACCTAACGTTTATCATGCATAAACGCCGTCCCTTTCTCATTCACTCCTAGACAGTGAGACTTACTGTTGATATATACTCAGGAATTATATATACAACCTTTTACAATAAAACAAAGGAACTACCGTTTGGGTTTTGTTACTTAAAACCCAAATATAAATATGTGTGAACGGACTGGTTAATTGGACAAGCAGCCGATTCATATAGGTGGCAAGCGGTGTGTACGGATTCTTCAAACTGGTAGTCGTATCATCCGTCTGTGTTTTGTGAAAATCAAGAAACCACACAGCAGTGACGCGTTACATAATCCGAGTGTTTAAAACTATATCCCGTTTTGAGACGATATGTAGTGAGCGCTCCTGTTGAGCCTGTTGAGCCTGTTGAGATAGACTCCACTCAGCATTCCCTAGACATTACAGTGTTGCAGTGTTGAAAAACAGTTTCGTAGCCTGGACTTCAATCGGTATTTCACTAACAGCTGGGCAGTATTGTTGTGTCGTCAGCGCGAATTACGAATTCCGGTTTCATCATACAGATCTCCATATATACGTGGAATGTGAAGAATTGGCACACGGCAGTTTCGCCAGCGACCCAGCACCGACCAGTGTGATAACCAATCATCAGCAGTTTTCTGATCGCCGGAGGAGGAACTCACGTAATTCAAGTGGACTCGTCTCTCACCAAAGCAGAAGCGTCATCTCGTTGCCAAGGAAACCAGGAGCAGCGCAGGCATCCTAGGAAGAGGCCCCGCCCACACTCCACCCACCACTCGACTCAGAACTTTTGAAGGATCACATTTTCTATACAGACGTACTACTCTGTATAAATAGGTATTTAAATTACATAATTCTACACACATAAACGCGTTCGAGAGATATCTTCACACCTATAGGTTCGTCGGATAGGATTATTTCAATGATAAAGTGTCAAATGTAAGATTAATGTATTGAAATCCTATAATTTACAGTAGTTTGTAAGTGTCTGTCTACTTATTGATAGTTTAATATTTAACTACAATTCATATTCATTTGTCTTGTAAATGAGAGGCAAGTGATCTACTTACTGTTAAGTATTCATTGACCCAAAGGGGGTTAATAGATAATTTCTAAGTTTCCCATGTCTAATGTAGATGAAATCGAACGCCTAGCGCAACTGTTTGCTTATAACCAACTCATCGATGATCAAGCCCAGACTGATATAGATTTTGAGTATGGAACACAGTTAAATGAGTCGGTAGGAAGTAGTGAGAACGTTATTGACGAATCATTTGACGACTTAAACCGTCGTACCCTACGGTCTGGTAATCACTATAGTACCTCACCTAAGTATACTAGAGCAGTTACCCCTGTTACAGGTGATAGTGCGTCTGTTGCTAAATCGGTAACAACCTTATTAACCCAGCCTTCGGTTAAGAGTAAGAATACTAACTTGCTTAATACTAACACTACAATGGCGTCCTCTAACCCTCACACCAGTACTTCTACCACACCTAAAGCTGATAATGTTATTAATATCATGCAGCGCGGTGACTATGTTCGAAATTTCACGGGACAAGACGATTATAGGGTCTCACATTTTATTCGTGCATGTGAAGATAGCATGCGCAATAGTCACATAACGACTGACGAAGAAAAGAAAGCATATGTACGTTCCCATATAACGCAGGGTTCCTATGCAGGCAGTCGGTTAAATGAGTTTGGTTTACAACGCCCTGACTATGAAAAGTTCAAGTGAACGCTAATTGGGATGTTTGGGGGTAGGTCACAGCTGGGCCAACTGCAATGGATCTTCAGATGGTTGGATCCCTGTATTCCATGTATACGAAACGAAACATCCGTTGACGCTGTTGACATCGCGGGCGAGGTTGGCCAGGACATGCAAGCGACCTTCCGGTCATCAGGCTGGTACAACTCACGAGGTGATATACCAAGGGAAAATGTGGAAACATTGATAGAACTAATAAGTTTTCTTCTTTCCGTCCGTGTTCCCTTATATAGCCGGGCACAGGAAGTACAGTATGAACCATCCTTGGATATGGTGGAATACACAAACAAGCTCTGTCCCCAGGCTACTGGCCCCTTACTGGCGCAGCCCTCAGTGACGTCACCACAACCCCAGCCGTCTCAGATGCCACAGATGCCTCACCTCCAGACTCCTTATGCGACACACTTAGCTCCGATCGCTCCTCCCCGCCTAACATATAAACAGATAACATCGTTACGGTGCGCACACTGTAATAAACGTGGCCACGTAATGGAAGATTGTTTTCAGCTCCGAGGTAATAGTGCTAATTTTAAGGCCACACCCGGTGCAAAGCCATTCTCAAGGTCAAACAGAGAGGGAGCCAAAGCAGCACCTCCTCCTACCCAGAATGCGCGCAAATGGTGCGCTCTTCACAAATCGACATCTCATAGTTCACATGAGTGCTATATACTAATAAAGGCTAGGGGAGTGGACCTAAGTGAAACGGAGGTGTCGTATAGGTGCAAGCAGAAACGTCCCCAGGACAAGTCATCGGGGGAAGACCAGCGCACACCACAGCACGGAGAGGGATAGATAGGGTTGTTCCCACCCCTCCTCACAGCACCTCTATAGCGGTCTCATTAATAGCGGCGCTTAGAAAAGTGGAAGTGTTGTCAGTGCCGGTGAGAGTGAATAATACCAGATTGGCTCTTGATATAGACACAGGTGCTTGCGCTAATGTATTGGCCTTGACATCATATCACGAGTTACAACGTAAATTCCCTCACCGCAAATTCAAATGGAGGCCTAGTAACGCTGAGCTCGAAGGAGTTTCAGGTACTCAGCTGAGCATCAAAGGAATGGTGACGTTACCACTCAGATTCTCAAGACGTGGTTCTCCCTTCTACGCGGACTTTTATATAGTTCAGCAGTTCAATATGCCAGCTGACGGGTTACTTGGTCTACCAACTCTTCGAAAGAACATGATAGATGTTCATCCACATAATAATAGTGTTACGTTTAAAGGTGTTTCCTACACAGCAATGAGTCATTCTGAACCTATGCTCACCGCTAGGACGAAAGTGTTGTCTACCAATCCTATTAAGAGGAAGGCGGATCATGCGTCAGAGATATCTCTCGACCTCAACCACACACCTTCCCAGCTTGATTACAGCAGCAAGAGATGGAAGATAGTACCTGCAATTTTGAAGAGTACTCTCCATTACCAGAATGAGGAATTCACCAACGCAACAATCCTGTGAGCTGAAGTGAACATTAGCTTCTGCAAATGATTCGTTCACTGCCCAGGGTGTGACAGGACGTGACTGCAGTTGTTGTGACTACTCATCAATCAACATCCTGTCAACAAAATTCTTTCGTATGGCGTGAACAACCCCCAGTTACCAGCACCCAGCACCCACCCTAGTGATGATGACACATCCGGTCTGAGAGATGGTCTCAGCATTCTGAGGTATGGTGTTGTGGATGACGTTGTGTGACCATTAGCGGCGGTTTGCTATACTCAGGATTTTTGTGAACATTGACCCAGTCACCGGACCTTGGTATCAGCTGTGTCTGCTGTGAGACACACTCACACAAGTCTACGGGATTGCGGCAGCAATTTCACAATATCACGAATCTTAAATATAGGATGTTATTTGTGTGATTTTCTAGATATCACAACAATGTCGAAGTGCAACCAAATAAATTCTCAATTCGAGGTATTGTTGCGAATTGCCAAAAGACTCGACTGGCCAGGATAGATCAAATAGCACCACATGTTAAGGTGATCGATCATCCTCAGGGCAAGACACGCCTGTTGGAGCTGCTTGCCGACTATAGACATATAGTAGCCTTGCCAGGGGAAACGCTAGGTCAGACAGATTTAACATCTCATCATATAGCGTTAAAGGAAGGAACCAACCCTATTTACGTACCAGCTTATAGACTACCTCATAGCCAGCGCGCTGTAGTGCAAGATATGGTACAGGGTATGTTAGATGAGAATGTCATTAGACACTCAAAATCCCCCTTTAATAGCCCATTATTCCTCGTCCCGAAAAAGGATGGTGGATGGCGCCCTGTCATAGATTTCAGGCGCGTAAATGATCAAACAATCCCTGATAGGTACCCAATGCCTATCTTGAGTGACATATTGCAATCCTTAGGTAAGGATAATGAGGTATTTAGCAACTTAGATTTGCTTAGTGGGTATTGGCAAATACCACTCGAAGAAAAATCAAGAGAAATCACGGCATTTAGCACGCCTCTAGGCCAATTTGAGTTTCTACGAATGCCATTTGGTCTCAGAAATGCCCCACTAACATTTCAAAGAATGATTATCACCCTGTTTGCCGGAGTAATTGGTAACACAGTCTGCGCTTATTTGGATGATCTAATAGTAGTCAGTAAGGACGTCGATTCCCATCTGATAAAACTGCGTGAAGTTTTGGCCAAACTTTCCACAGCAGGCCTCAAAATAAAACTCTCAAAGTGCGAGTTTTTAAAATCCAGAATCCATTTCCTTGGTCATGTAGTCGACGGTGAGGGCATACACACAGTTAATGATAAAGTCAAAGCTGTATCTCAGTTCCCACGTCCTACCTCAAATGATCATGTGCGTAGCTTTCTCGGATTATCTGGTTATTATCGTTCCTTTATCAAGGACTATGCAACATTAGCATCGCCCCTAACGAGGTTGCTCAAAAAAGATGCAGTGTTCATATGGGATGCTGAACACGAGGAAAGTTTTACGGCATTGAAGACAGCGCTAACCAATGCCCCGGTTCCAGCATTCCCAGACTACACTCAACCTTTCACTCTCTGTACTGACGCTTCCGGAATTGGAGTCGGAGCAGTACTCATGCAAGAGGACACGCGTGGGAAGTTTAGAGTGATAGCATTTGCAAGTCGCAAACCAATCGATGCTGAAACACGTTATTCGGTGACGCATTTAGAAACGCTAGCCGTTGTGTGGGCACTTAAGAAGTTCAAAGACATTATCTTTGGCTACAAGATAACTGTTTTTACTGATCATGCGGCAGTCACCGAACTGTTCCATGGCAGAAACTTATCAGGCAGATTAGCACGCTGGTATCTGACAATTCAAGAGTTTGACCCCGAATTTAGGTATTTACCTGGGAGGGTGAATGTTGTCACCGACGCTCTGTCAAGAAATATAGCACCAGTTATGCCTGTATCAACATTCACTCTTTCGCAGCTGGAAGATGAGCAACGACGCGACGCGAGGATGTTAAACTCCCCAAGTTATTTCTTCCCTTAAGTCAGTTTGAATTACGACATAACATACTCAATAGGGCGAGAAAATCTCCTGAGGGTAATGTGTCTCAAATAGTCGTACCTGACACGTTGCGCAAAGCAGTAATGACATTGTTCCACGATGTCCCACAAGCATGTCACCAAGGTCGTGATAAATGCTTAGCGGATTTACGAAAGAAGTATTTCTGGAACACTATGAAGAAAGGCATAGAATTACACATAGCTAATTGTTTGGCATGTGCTCAACATAAAGGATCAACAGGATCACCTGCCCCGATTCTACAATATCCTACACCAGACCGTCCGTTTGACACAGTCGCTGTTGACTTGTTACAACTCCCAATGAGTCATCAGGGATCAGGATACGTCTTAGTGTGTGTGGATCATTTTTCCAGCTTCGTGGTCTTGGTCCCACTAAAAAGCAAAACAGCCGAAGCAGTAGCCTATGCATTAGTGATGAATCTCATATGTCCATATACTACGCCTAAAGTTCTACTCTCTGATAATGGAACAGAGTTCAAGAATGAGCTAATAGAGCATATATGTGCACAATATGGAATTAAACAAACTTTTGTGACAGCTTATCATCCATAGGCTAATGGCCTTGTTGAAAGAACCAATTGTAAAATCCAAGAAATACTGCGTCCAATTGTTAGTGGTTTTCAATACGCATGGGAGGATTGGTTACCGCAGGTTGCAGCGTCGATAAATGGGTTAGTTAATAGCTCTACGGGCAAAACACCCTACTATATTGTCTATGGTACAGATAAACGTCTGCCTTACGACATCCTTACAGAGGCGCCATACCCGGTATATAATACGGATGATTTTGCGGCAAAACAAATTCATGTCTTTACAGAAATTCATAACCAAGTACGATCACAGCTAGCGGCGTCACGCGCTGAAATGATCATCAAACAACATAAACATGCTAAACCTATCGCACTGAACGTTGAGGACGCTGTTATGTTACAGGAACCTAAAGGGAACTCCAAACTTTCGGCGAAATTTTCTGGTCCATTCCGCATAATCTCAAAAGAAGTAGGCAACAAATTCAAAATATGGAAGCCTAATGCACAGATCGCAGATGTCGTGCATGCGGATCGTCTGAAGAAGACCCAGAAAAATGTCTTACCTCCAGTTGATGATAATGTGATTGATACATCTGTGCAGACTGTTCAGAAGCAAAATGTCCCAAATGACTATTGTATAAAACTACGTTCTGCGAGTAGAAGTTAACTCGTACTTTCGCGTCAGATGGAAAACGTCGACGGCCAACTACAATCAGCATTGGACATTCTTCATGGTCTCAGCACAGCTTCGATGAATTCGACAATAGTTTCATGGACGTTGTCGTTCAAGCTGTATCTCAACAGAATCGTGTTGTTTCTCAAACCTTTCACGCGATTACTGCTCTAGAATCAAAGGTTAATGCAATCATAATGGAGTCTAACCAAGTTTCGAGGATTGTTACTAGGTTACAGAAAGCAATCCCGACGTTAGAATGGCTCCTTTACTTCACAGAATATTTGCATGCTGCTGAATTTTCAGTTCATAAAATTGTAACCTCTAAAAATGAACTAATAGACAGCATTGTAGATGCCGGGATAGGACGTGTGGACGCGAAGCTTGTGCCTGTGCAGACGCTTCTTGAAGCTTTAAAAATAGCCAAGTTGCATTATCATTTAACTCCTATTTTCAATGACAATGAGGTTCACTAATATTACCCACTGTTGGAGTCAACCCTCATGCACAATGCAATTCTGATCCACATTCCTATGCGAGGGCAACATGAGTTTAATGCATGGCATTTAGAACCCTTCCCCTGGTTTGTGAACGACACACTGTATACCCTAGATAGGCTTAAAGAACTTTTCTTAGTAGATGAAGAATATTCATTTTTATCAATAGAGGATTCAGAGGTACTGTCACGGTGTAAGTCGTCTTATCTACACCTACACGTATGTCCAGCCTACATGTTTGCATTTATTCCTGCTGCAGAGGGAATATGTGAATTGGCAGTCATACAACCAAATGTACGCACAGCGTTAGCACAATGCAGTTATAGGCCAGTTAGTCTAAAGACTGTGTTCCACGCTCACCTTCACAATGTGCAGTATTTGTTCTTTCCAAATCTCACTACTGTAATTTTAAAATGCCAAAATGGTGTTAAGCAGCTAGTTGTGAAAGGGCTCATTACAAGGCTCCTGATTACTGTGAAATCACTTGTAGTACATTACGGACCTTGCCTACTCATCAGCATTTTGCGTTAAATCGAAAACTCAAGTCTGCTTTAATTCCACTTCGTATAATGAATTTTACTATCAAGGATATTCAAATAGTATCAGAGAAATTAAAAGTTTTAGCTTTCTTGAACGAGACACATTTTGCTGATTTGAATAATAACTTGCTATTTTACCTGTCACGGGAATTTGCACTACCAAGTCTTACGATTCCCTCTATTCTGTTAATTCTGGCAATAATGTTCCTGTTCTGTTATTACCGGGCAGTATCATCCAAATTCAACATTGTTCATTACATACTAACCCATACGACACAAAAGTCTAGGTCCCCTGTAGTAGTGTCTACATATCTGTTTATAACATGGTTAGGGTTGTCTAGGATGTACTGTACTCTGTGAGTTATTTAGGCCTCACGGAGCTCGGCTGGTAGGTGACCGAGCGATGTAATAGGCCCCTGTCTCATCAACAGAACGTATTATATAAATGGGTCAATACATCTGATATTATATTCAGATTCACCATCCTGTAACTTTCCACTGTCTATGAGTAAGACATGAGATGGACACGTGAGCGGGCAACTCACCCAAGAGGGCGAGACCCATAGCTCAGCATTTCTGTAAGCATGCACTGCGATGCCCTTAAGCTTCAGTAGCTCACCTCAACTCATATCGTAAGGACGTGACCTAACGTTTATCATGCATAAACGCCGTCCCTTTCTCATTCACTCCTAGACAGTGAGACTTACGGTTGATATACACTCAGGAATTATATATACAACCTTTTATAATAAAACAAAGGAACTACCGTTTGGGTTTCGTAACTTAAAACCCAAATATAAATATGTGTGAACGGACTGGTTAATTGGACAAGCAGCCGATTCACACTGCCCTCCCCGTCCCACACACTGCACTGCTTTCCCCACCCTAGCACTACACTGCCCTCCCCGTCCCACACACTACATTGCTCTCCCCGCCCCACACACTACACTGCCTTCCCCCGCTCCACACACTACACTGCCCTCCTCGCACTAAACACTACACTGCCTTCCCCGCCCCACACACTACACTCCCTTCCCTCGCACCACACACTACACTGCTCTCCCCCGCCCCAAACACTATGCTGCCCTCCCCGCCCCACACACTACACTGCCCTCCCAGCACTACACACTACACTGCCCTCCCCGTCCCACACACTACACTGCCTTCCCCGCCCCACACATTACACTGCTCTCCCCCGCCCCAAACACTATGCCGCCCTCCCCGCCCCACACACTACACTGCCTTTCCCACCCCACACACTACACTGTCTTCCCCGCACCACACAATACACTGCCCTCCCCGTCCCACACACTACACTGCCTTCCCCGCCCCACACATTACACTGCTCTCCTCCGCCCCAAACACTATGCTGCCTCCCCGCTCCACACACTACACTGCCTTCCCCACCCCACACACTACACTGCCTTCCCCGCACCACACACTACACTTCCTTCCAGCGCACTACACACTACACTGCCTTCCCCGCCCCACACACTACACTGCCTTCCTCCGCACCACACACAACACTGCCTTCCCCCCCCCCCACACACTACACTGCTCTCCCCGGCCCACACTCTACACTGCTCTCCCCCACCCCACACACTACACTTCCCTCCCCTCCCCACACACTGCACTGCCTTCCCCACCCCACACACTACACTGCCTTCTCCACACCACACACTACACTGCCTTCACCCGCACTACACACTACACTGCCTACCCCGCCCCACACACTACACTGCCTTCTCCGAACCACACACTACACTGCCTTCCCCGCCCCACACACTACACTGCTCTCACCGCGCCACACACTACACTGCTCTCACCACGCCACACACACTACACTGCCTTTCCCGCCCCACACACTACACTGCCTTTCACCACACTACACACTACACTGTGCTCTCCACCCCACACACTGCACTGCCTTCCCCGTCCCACACACTACACTGCCTTTCCCCACACTACACACTACACTGCCCTCCCCGCCCCAAGCACTACACACACTACACTGCCCTCCCCGCCCCACATCCTACATTGCTCTCTCCCGCCCCACACACTGCACTGCCTACCCCGTCCCACACACTATACTGCTTTCCCCGCACCACACACTACACTGCCCCTTCCCGCCCCACTCACTACATTGCTCTCCCCCGCACCACACACTACACTGCCCTCCCCGCCCCACACGCTACGCTGCCTTCCCCGCCCCATACATTACACTGTCTTCCCCTGCACCACACATTTCACTGATCCCTCCATCCTACACAGTACACTAACCTACCACGCCCCACACATTACACAGACCTCCTTGCCCCACACACTACACTGACCCCTTTACCCTATACACTACACTGCCTTCCTCAGCACTATACACTACACTGCCCTCCCCGTCCCACAAACGACACTGCTCTCACCCGCACCACACACTACACTGCCTTCCCCCTCACCACATACTACACTGACCCCTCCATCCTACACACTACACTGACCTACCACGCCCCACACACTACACTGACCTACCCCTCCCCACAAACTACACTGACCTCTTCTGCACCCTCCAGCCTACACACTTCACTGCTCTCCCCCGCCCCACACACTATGCTGCCCTCCCCGCCCCACTCACTACACTGACCCTTTCATCCTACACACTACAATGCCTTCCCCTGCACCAGACACTACACTGACTTAATGCGCCTACACACTACAGTAAAAACTTTAATAAGAGATCTGCAGCCCAACCAACTCAGCTAATTCTGACCTACCCTAAAACTTACCTTAACCTACCCTAACTTATTTTAACCTACCCTATCCTGACCCTGTCCTACCTTAATCTACCCAAACCGGCCTTAATCTATTCTAAACTGTTTCGAACCAATCTTAAACTGTCCTAACCTACTTTAACCTTCCCGAACCTACCCTAACATTCCCTGAAGCTCCTTTAACCGATCCTAACATGTTGCTAACCTGCCTAAATCTACCCTAACCTAACCTAACCTAACGTAACCTAACCTAACCTAAGCTACCCTTATCCTATATGAATTTGGTGGACGGTAATAAAGTCACAGGAAAAAAAGTCACAGAAAAAAGTCACAATTTTTGCTAGGAAAAAAATTCAGGAAAAAAGTCACATCTCCTTTAAACACTATAGATACTAATAGCAATGAAACAAAAAAAGATTGTCAGTAGTTTATTGGCAATATATAACATGTGCACATTGAAAATAATAAACATAATGTCATAGTAAAGGTAAGTTATGTTATGTTAGGTTAGGTTATGTGAGGTTACCTTAAGTGAGGTTAGGTTAGGTACCTTTAGGTTAGTTTAATTTTAACTGGGTATTTCGAGTTCCTTCATTCTGCTCTTTACAACTTTAAAGTGGGCTCCTCAAATTGTAACCGTCTCCATCCCTGGAGAGGCCACAGCCGGCGGGATCTAAATTTCAATTCTATCTATCTATCTATCTATCTCTGAGGGAGTAGTCTTCAGTACTTTCCTATCCACATTAATTTCTGTGACTTTTTTCTGTGACTTTTTTCCTGTGACTTTTTTTCCTGTGACTTTTTTTCTGTGACTTTTTTTCCTGTGACTTTTTTACCTGGATTCATGAATTTAGCATACACCATCCACGGATTACATAAAGAGAGAAACTGTGATGAGAGTAACGTGACCCTGGCGTTACACAATACAGGATTATATAAAAATCGGTATACACTTTTTTTTTTTTATTGGGCACCCACCCCTACATCCTTGTGTAAGGTGAAGCGCAGAAGAGTTTACAGCGCCCAACAGGGAAGCATGCTAAGTTCATGCTTGCCTTTATGTCTCATGCGTTAAGGGCGTAGAAGCCTGAAGAGTCAAGGGCGTAGAAGCCTGAAGAGTCAATGGTTTTATGTCATCAAGTTATTGGAAGCTCCAACAACTTTCCCTGAATACGAATTCGCAACTTTCGATTTACAACAGGTACCTACATTACTTCCAGGTGAACAGGGAACAATGAGGGCTAGGAAATATTTCCAAACAACTTCCACCGGCCCGGGAATCGAACCCGTGACATCTCGCTTGCGAGGCAAGTGCGGTACCGCTCTACCGCCAGCGCCCCCTAGACATACACTGTAACTTTCCTGTAACTTCATTGGTTATAGTCATATGCTAGGTTTTTTTTTTTTTTTTGGGGGGGGGGGGGGGGGGAATGATGGAAGAAGGCATGCAGGGCCCAAGGCACAGCTGGACATGAGGGATAGAGACGTCACGAGAGATAGTCGTAGGGGGAAAGGTTAGAAAAGAAGTTTAATAAGTTAAACAGAGGGGGACGACACCCCTTGTTTTACATATTACAGAGTTTGTTGACTAACTAAGCTAACCTAGGATTTAGGATGAGGTTGCACAATGGTTACTTTAGTAGACAATGACTAGTTTGATTTTACAGTTACATGTTTATTAAAATCTTATACTGTATTACGATATGGACTCACTAGATTATGACTTGTTAAATGTGAACTTATATCATCTAGGTTTTAATCTAAGGTGGATCACTGTGGCGGACATAGATGGGTCGCGGGTTGGGTTGGCTTCGGTGGTCTGGGCTGTGAGGGTCGTTCAGGAGCTTGTCCCAAACCTTTTTCCCTAGGCGATGGAACCTGACGTTGAGGGCCTCTGTTTTATTTCTCAGGTGGATGGTTTCTACTGTCTCCTGGTAGGGTGGCGCTTGGCCACTGGCTGATCTCAAACACTTGTTTTGGAAGCTCTGTAGTTGTTGTAGTCTGGTCTTCCCGAGCGTGATGAGTGGTACGTGTGGATACTTCAGCACAAGCCTCACCAGCGGCTTGTACAGGTGGACGTGTATCTTCTCAGGCATCAGTTTAAAACGTTTTTTTTTGGCGGCGGCGACTTTGGCTTTCTTTAGTCTGTCCTTCACGTGGGAATGATGCCCGTGCGACAGATGAGGAGGCCGAGCAACCTGACTTGTTTACAATACTCAGTCTCTTCGTTGTCTATCATCAATGGCGCCGGCTTGAATTTGGCTATGGGTATGACCTCGAATTTCGTTTTGTTTGTTTCTATCTTCCATTTATTTTCATACTCCAAGATATTCTCTATTGCCCCAGCAGTGAGTCACACCATCGTTGTCGTGGACCTTCCTGGGCAGGTGACGATCTGTGTCACATCGTTGGTATACATGACGTACTCTCTGTCGACGATTGGGGGTGGCAGGTCAGCCGTGTAGAGCGTGTAAAGGGTTGGTGAGAGACAAGAGCCCTGAGGCACGCCGCCCGAGAGTGAGAATTCTTCTCTAAAATTTTCTTGCATCTTGATTTTGGCTCTGCGGTCCGTAATCAAGTTGCACAGCAGGCACGTCAGGTTTTCGGGTAGCCCCAGTTGTAGAAGCTTATACTGCAGCCCATCGTGCCA
Organism: Homarus gammarus; assembly: GCA_958450375.1. Classification (NCBI taxonomy): domain Eukaryota; kingdom Metazoa; phylum Arthropoda; class Malacostraca; order Decapoda; family Nephropidae; genus Homarus; species Homarus gammarus. The sequence goes on along the minus strand of CAUDMG010000412.1, from coordinate 1,266,168 downwards.
AACTTTCTCAAACGCCTTGCTGATATCCCTCAGTACTACGTTGCACTGCAGGCGGCCAGTCATGGCGTTGGCGATCATAGGCCTAGGCTATGGCGGTGGCTGTGCCTCGGTACTGGCGGAAGCCAAACGGGCAGGGATTATGCACGTCTTTGTTCCCTAGATACATCCGCAACCGCTTGTTTACTATATTTTTCGAGGATTTTTACAGGTACCTCTAGCAGCGATATTGGTCGAAAGTTATTTTTTTTTTTTTGGAGGCTTCCTGCTTTTGGTATAAGGTGAACAGCGGCGACTCTGAACAGGTATTGCATATATAAGTAAGCCTCTCTATCATGCTGTCGGGGAGTTGAGCCAGGATCTTCTTGTTAATGTGGCTTTGCCCAGGTGACTTGTTTTTAAACCCTTTTATGACGGCTGACACATCTGCAGGAACTATGCGCTCCGTCAGGTAGCTTTCGTCCACTACTCTAGTGAAGTCAGTCCGTGCGAGCGGCTGGAGCAGGTGCTGATGGTCCTGCAACTGACCTAAAACGTCCTCCTCAAACTTCCTGTCGAAGCCCTCGTTCTCCTGTTCACTCATGGTAAAGATTGCCCATGTAATTGTTCTTGGTTTTCCTCCTCGAATATTTTCTTGTTTTTTTTGGTCGAGCAGGTAAGGGACCGTGCTAGAGGTGGAACCCATCAGTCGCTTGATCCATTTCCAGAAGGCAGCAGAATCGCGGTAATTGTTGGCTGCCTCCCACACCAAGGCGGCCCACTTATGTTCATGAAGACGTTTGCTCTCGTGGTGGATGTCCGTCTGTAGCTCTCGGTACCGGTCTCTCAGCTCTTGCGTCCACCCGTGGTTACTGGATAGCTGTCTTAAATGATCGTCCTGGACACTCACCTGCCTCAGCTGGTGACTAGTGTGAGGATGGGGAATGGTCCTGTGGGTGGTGGTCGGGATGTTGTTATCTCTCCGTCTTCACATCCTTATACCATTGTTCGAATGCGTCGTCGATGTCATTGGGGCTGGCTTCTTCCAGGTTCCTCCCCTGTTTGAGACTGAGAGACTCCTTGAAGGAGTCCCACTCTGCCCGTTTGATGTTTGACCTGATGTTAGCGGGGATCATAATGGGATTGGATGAGAGCGTCACGACGACTGGCAGGTGATCGCTGATACTGATGGGTCAGGCGGTAACGTGCCTGTTCTGAACTGCCTCGTTGTTAGAGAAGACTATCTCGGTTGTTGTGGCACTGGCACGTCTGATCAATGTCTGGAAATCTGGCCCGAGGTGTTGCAGTTTTCACCTTCTCATGTTGTCATACAGCGCCACACCGGCATTGTTCTCATTACCGTGTCCGAGTATGGCGTGGTTGATGTCTTGTTCGGGTGAGTAAGGACGTCTGGGAGGTAGGTACATTGTGCTTATGATAACAGGTCCCCTAGTTGTCGCCACCTGCACTCCTAGAACTGAATCCTCTAAGTCTAGCAACACTCTGTGACTCAGCCGTGACCAGATGGCCACAGCGACGCCATCGTTCAGTTCTCCCGTTCTTTAAGCTAGTACTGTTTAACAGAATAATGTCTGGGTCTAATTTATAGTATAAGTTAGATGTTTCGTTACGTCTATTAAGGGATCAGTGTAGGATATTATGATGCACAATTTTCATCTTGCTAACGACTGCCATTTCGGAGACTGTAGCTTGGGGCGTCGCTTGAAGTGTTTGCTCGGCTTCTGCCATTTCTAGGGGGCCGGAACTTCTTAGAAGAACCTTCGAACATCTGCTTGTCTGCTAATGGCACGCCCTCAAACTTCTCGCCACCCGTGTACAGGAAGGTGTTTAGGTCCTGGGCCTACGTGTTGAAGTAATCTACTGATGCTGCAGCTCGAGGGTCTTGTTCCTGTGTAGAGTAATTCGCCATCGTCTGGCCGTAACCATTGACTGTGGTTGCAGTCCGATGGTCACTGTCTTCGCTGGGAGTACATGTCTTGGGGGGATCTTGGAGATTTACGGTGTCGTTGGAGCAGTGATCCCAGGCAACTGACTAGCCACGTCGGGGCTACGGTTATACTGACTTTTGCCTAAATCAGGGAGGTCATGGTCCGTTTCTGGCGTGGGTTGAGGCCGGCGATAATTTGTTGAGCAGGTTTACTGCCTTCAGGATTTCTTTTGAAGGGACTTCGTCGCTTATTTCAACAGGTGCAATGTTGTTCCTGGTGAGTGTCTCATTGAGGTGTTTCGAGAATGAACCCGGATGAACCAAGTTGATGTGATGGGCATGCAGGTAAGACAAGTATAGAGCGGTGACTTTGGACTCGTCCAGCTGTGCAGAGACACTCATGATGCTCTCCGCCACTGCGTCCCTCGTGGCTCCCAGTGACTCAGTAACTGCCTGCTTTATTGAGTCCTTGATGGTTCGTATCTCTGATTGCAGGACTTCCATGGTCTCGCTGATATTGTTGAGTTTTTGTGAGTCAGCCTGAGTTTCTTTCAAAGCGTCTTTTCGGGTTTAGTTGTAAGCTACGATCGTTGACTGAGTAGTGTTTTTTATGGTGTTAAAAATTTCCCAGTTTTTTTTTTTTTTGCTTGGTTATTTCGGCCAATTTCTTCTCTGTTTCTTGAGTTATTTGTTTCCTGACCAGGCAGGTGGCAGAGAAGGTCCTGTGGCCACCCTCGCAGACGACACACTTTTTGATGGTGCTACGGCAGTCTTTGTAGAAGTGTTGATCAGATGAACACTCAGAGCATATGACCCCTTGCAGAGGGAAGTTCTTGGTCATGTGGTCATTGTATTTGTAGCACTTCATACATTGTTGGATGGGCGTATTCTTTTCATGTTCTATTTGTGATGAGATGGAAGTGCCAAATGCATAAAGCCCCTTCTTCATTCTTTTTTCATCCGTTGTGTCTGCAAAGCGAACCCTGATTATATTATGGACACACTTAGGGTTCACCTCCACAATCTTGACATTGTTTTGTATTTCTATTTCATCTCTTACAGTATTTCTTCTGCGTTATTTTCCACTACATCTTTGTCCAACTTCTTACATACAAGGGTAAGCTTGGCGCCGTATTCCCGTGGGACAATGACCTCGTAACCGTTAGTTTTCATTTTGTCCAGGGCACCAGGCTTAAGTAGTTTATCAGCATCTTCGTATGTTTACGTGAGGATGATGTAACCAAGGTAGGTAGATACCAGGTAGCGTCACGCAGGCCCATAGGAAATCACTAATTGGCAACTTTACTCTCGAATTCGCTAAACCACGCCTCCTTTGTCACTTAATGCGTTTGTAATATTGTGGTATTATTATCTGTATAGATTCTTTCTCTAATCAAAATATACTAGCATATAATGTTATTAATCAGATATATAATTAATAATATGTAATATACAGTGTATATTGCCATGTAAATCATACAATAAGAAAATGTTTGACGAAATTTACAATAAAACGAGAACTCTGGTCGAATTGTAAAATATTCAATACATTTCCTCCCATTTTAATTTTATTCTGGCATTCTGGCTATTCCCAGCAGTAAGGTAACTGTTGCTTGACTTCATTAACTGGTTCTGAGTGAAGCATCAACTGTTAATGCAGAAAATAAGTAAACACGTTTTATTTTACTCTAATTGATATACAAAAAGAGATGTGATGGTTTAAGAGTTACCTTACACACAACCATATCATATCCTTAAAAATGTAAATAATACTCGATGTATGAAGAACGCATTTATATATTTCACACAGGTATCGCAATAACTTTACAAGTTACTATTGATCTAGATTCATTTTCATGTTATAACATTTAACAGATTTAAAATGCACTGAACATATCGTATGCCACGCCTTCACTTGTTTGGTGTTCTTTATATCTTTTCTTTTACAGGCATCTTGCCACTTTGCCCGTAACTTTATGTCCCGAGGGAATGAATAAAAAGTTACAATATTTTTCTTCTTTTCTGAGTTGAATTTGCAGGTGGCTACAGCGCAATAAATCATTGTTATAAAAGAAAAACACTCCACTTTCACTTGTAAATATCCCGCTTCTACTGTTTGATGTAACGAAGTGGGCGGAGCTTAATAAGTGATGTCATCCCCAGCCAATCAGCGACGTTGGATTGAATCCAGCGGTCGCAAGCGTCACAAGAAAGATATTTATATTTATTTTATATATTTAATCTGTGGCTCCAATTAAAATAAAACAAAAAATCTCCATTCCATACATTTATTGTACAACTCTTAATTCCATCATAAGCCTTCAAAAATAAGTAAATAAAAACTTAAAGTTTATTTTTATTAGCGTAGAGCCTATGGAAGTGACGCTACCTGGTATCTACCTACCTTGGATGTAACCATTTCTCAGATCCACAAGTCTATTTATTCTTACTCTCAGGTCGCTTAATAGTCTTTATAGCCCTATCCGAGACCACTGGGTCGGGGTTCCGGAGATCTTCACTCTCACTTTGGCCATAGTCAGTTACATACATGAAAATCTGTCCACCTCAGCTAAACCCCATGGATGCTATGAGTCACCAGGTGTTAACAATAGTACGTATGTACGCCCAACCCCACCTTCCCACACCCTCACACACACCATCACTCTCACACCCCCCCCCCTCCCCTCTCCACACACACATAAAAATTGTTGAATTCGACGCACGTAAACTGCACTTGTGTCTGGGCAAGGTTTCCATGAGTACTTTTCTATACGTTTCACTGCCATGTGAGATAAGGGAGTATAGCGAGTATTCCTTAAAGGCGTCAAAATCACAGATGCTGCTTATATCTGTTTTCATTTCGGCAACCATATTGGGTTTCGATGTCCAGGTCCCAAACTGAAGGTGAAACAAGGGTTAGCAGAACCAGGGAGAGTGACTAGTACATCCTGACACCTCAATGGTCGTGCGTTAATATGCTGGTGGAGATGAGTAATAAGGTGTTCTGTAGGTCCTGCAGTCCCTCTGAAGCGACAACAACGACACTATTAAAATTACCGCCAGCACTAGAAAAAAGAAAAAAAAAATAGCAATACTACTACTACTATTACTACTACTTTTTTCTTTTTGGCCTTCAGCTTCCCCCCAATAGTTATTACCTTCGCCACCATTTTATTACTTTAATATTAAATATCCTAATACATAAGTAGCTATCCTAGCTGTGTTGAGTTAGTTCAGCCGCAGATCTATGAAGCATTCAGTGACTGTTGCCTCATCGTCAATATCTGCAACTGTTATCGGCTTTGGGGCCGAAGCTCTCGTTCTCCTGAGGCAGAGCAAAGCCGACCGAAGAAGAGAGAAGGAGAGTCGACATCTCATCAAGGCTGTAACATAACTTCTGGGCTGCTGCCTCTGTTCGGATATCACCTCCTCGAGTCTGGCGTAGAAGCATCTTGCACTTGGTCCCATCCCACCAGAGGTTGTGAACACTAGAGGAGTGAAGCTGCCTTGATCAACGTTCTGAATTCTCTCCCAGTATTCCCTTATCCTGTCGTTCTCCTTCCTCCTGTGTGCAGCATCAAGAGCTAAGTTACGGTGACATGCTGCCATGGGATAAAAAATACTGATGTCGAAGAAGGCTCACTGTCCCAGCGTCCAGAATCTTTGAGCACTGATGTCAACACGGGCTTCGTTGGAAGTGTTTGAAGTCCTATGTTGGAAATTCTCATCGTCCAATGGAAGGAGGGTCGGTTCTACGACAGATTTCCTTCAACATATTTGCTGTGAGATCCCTTACTTCGTCATGCCTCATGCATATGAAGCCCCCTTTCTTGCACACCATGGCGTGATTGACGTCATAGGAAGAGCCACACACGCATTGGGAGGGCAAACCTTCTACTAGCGTACCGTACCTTAGAGCAATGGCATCAGTAAATTCTTGTTTATTGAGACTGAAACCATTTGCCCTTATCTGTAACGAAGTTAACCAGTTCGAGGCGCCCACCTCCTGCCCTATAACTACTTTTTTTTTTCAAATTCTCTGGTACTTGCAGCATCAGTTGTTGCAACTTATCACTTTAGACGTGCTGTCTTTCTGTCGTAATGGACCTTCGAATCTTTTTTATTCACTGGTATCCACCTGAGCTATTATGTGGTCCGTGAGGGCTGCAGTTGAGCTTAACTGAGTTTTGATGTTCGGTGGCAGAAATCTCCTCTGGATTGGTTAATCCCATTCCTCCCAGTCTCGGTGGTAGTGCAAGGAGTGATCTTTCTGTTGGAGTTAAGTGAGAGTGTTTCACTAATTTCGGAATTAAATTGACACTGATAGCTTCTTCCAGATATCAGGGATAGTGCGCATCAGGTAGTCCCAGCGATGCTTTACTCCATGGGTGAATACTGCAAAAGCAGCATGTGGCTCTGTGTTAGCAACATCAGACAGAGCTTGGATTTCCCTAACCCACTCATTCACCTTTGCCTTTACGTACCGGGTCTTGAAGTCCGTCACGCCGATTACTGCACCTATGTGTCTTTGGCCATCCTTTGTTATTTTGACATCACTTCCACAGAACACCTCCATTGCCCATTCATAATGTTCTGGCTACTACTACTAATACTGATAATAATAATAATAATAATAATAATAATAATAATTATAATAATAATAAAATAATAATAATAATAATAATAATAATAATAATAATAATAATAATAACAATAATAATAATAATAATAATAATAATAATAATATTATTATTATTAATAATAATAATAATAATAATAATGAAAATAATAATAATAATAATAATAATAATAATAATAATAATAATAATAATATAATAATAATAATAATATAATAATAATAATAATAATAATAATAATAATAATAATAATAATAATAATAATACAACTACCATCAACATCGCCCCCCAAAAAACTATTCAGTAACTTATGTCCATAATAGAGAATCTTACGAAGAGTCATTATCACTGGTGAAAATTGTTTCGCCATATTGTAGTTGGTAACACTGTATTAATGGTCCAATGTTAGCCTTGGCAACACTTGGTAGGTAGAAAGCAACACAGGCCATTTCCTTTGTTATTCCTACATGTATGAGATGTGTCTATTTTAGGACACCCTGTACTGTGTTATGTGTGGTCAAGTGATAGTTTTGGGTCACCCGGTATTGTGTTATGTGTGCGTCAAGTGTCAGTTTTGGGACACCCTTTACTATGTTATGTGTTGTCAAGTGTCAGTTTTGAAACACCCTGTGCTGTGTTATGTGTGGTAACGTATCAGTTTTGGGACACCCTGTTCTGAGTTATGTGTGGTCAAGTATTGCCCAAGATTTCATAGCTCCACGGTTGAGGTTGTCAGTTAGTTACAACCGCTTGGTTGCGGTTGTTTGGTTTAAAGTTGAAGTATCACTGTAACCCACTAGCGAAGCTAGGGGGGGGGGGGGGGCGGTCCGCCCCGGGCGGCACTTTTGGGTCTGCTCATCACCCATATCTGCAGCTACTGGAGACGTTAATCCATCCCTTTGTATCGGCGGCAAGTTAATCCTTGTCGTGTCTGACCTAACACCTGACCCACATCATCACGGCCACGTCATGAGCTACACCCTTGCTATGCGCCCCCCCCCCCCCCCCCGCCACACACACAACCTGTAACCTGTTGAGGATTAAGGAAACAACTTCAAACAAGTACGCCAGTGAGCTCATATGGTGTGGGTCAGGTGTTAGGTCAGACACGACGAGGATTAACTTGCCGCCGATACAAAGGGAAGGATTAACGTCTCCAGTAGCTGCAAAACCATGCAGTCTCGGGTCATATCAGTTCATGTACAGCCGACCAATCCACCAGTTACAAGCAATTCACTTCAGTTCTGCACAAGTCTCCATCGTGACAAAACGAGGGGAGGCTAGACGACCTTTAAGTTCTCTTGTGTTTTCGATCCAGTTATTTACTTCGTTGGAAGACATAATACTATAAGGTAAGAAATATTAAAGTATTGGTTAAAAAATATTGATGTGACTTTTGCTGCGGTACTGAGATTAAATATTAAGATTTTGTTTCACTGCATTGCGATTTTATACTAAGACACTATCCTCACTGGGGTACAGACAAAGCCCCCCCGACAAAAGCCACCCAGACAAAAGCCCCCCAGACGAAAGCCACCCAGACAAAAGCCCCCGACTTTGATCGGGGTGGCTTTTGTCTGTATGTTTGGTGTGTATTTAAAGCATACTATATTTGAGTATGTGAAAGTACAGTAATATTATAATGGTACACAAACTATTTAATATATATATATATATATATAAGAGTGAGTCACTGGGCAATATGTATTTTTTGTAGGGGCACGGGGGAGAGGGGGGGGGGGGGCGGCAAACTCAAGGGCCGCCCCGGGCGGCACACAGTCTAGCTACGCCACTGCTGTAACCTGTGTGAACTTATTGAGAATAAGATTGATATCCGCAAATCAGAGATTAGTGCGTTTTAGCCAATGAAAAAAAGTAGGTAAGATCATCTTTGTTACAACAAGCAACTTGGCAGTAGCCTAAGGAGGTGCTGTATAAGTGCACTTTGTTACATTTGCATTTGCTGGTGAATGTTGTCTTACATCCATATTGTCAGAAGCTCGAGCAACCTTTACTGACATCTGGAATTATCGTCCATAATGGCACCAACTCCTTCTTAGCTGAGATCATCCATGCCTCGCCAGTAGGAACAGGGATATCTTGGTGAAGCCATAGCACCTGACCTCAAATGAAAGGTGCTTGAAGAATGGCTCGTCAGGCATGTTGAAATAGAGTTGCCTGTGTAGGTGGGATATTGTTGAGGGAACGTGAGGCAGTCGGGATCAGGCAATATTGCGAGCAGGCTTTCCGTGAGTTCTGGAAAGAGCTTCCACACTTCCCAAGCTGTCTTCTTGCCAACTCCTACAAATTGCGATGGATTGTCTGAGCCTGTCAGTGTACAAAATAAGGGAAGGGTAAGCCCGAACTCAGAGCCAGGCTGTGATGCCAGCACGTAAATGGTAATATATAGGAAGGGTTTTCCAGTCCCCAAAGCCACCCATAGTTCTGACAATAACAGTTCAGGGAACGATATGATTGCGACAACTACGACATCAGTTTCCACTGTGTGGATGAATTGGCCCTTTAATCGTTGATTCTTGATGAGTTAATGAGGCTGGAACATGTAAAAGTATATTGGGTTTTAGTAGCGAAACCCAACTGACCTTCCTGCATTTATTAAGAAAATATATTCAATACAATTCCAAATGTATATCATCGTAACTTAATCACTGTAGCTATGAGTGTTAAAATGAGGACGGAGGCTATATTAAATAGCCCTTAAAAAAATACGTCCTGTTGGTGTGAGGGGTTGAGTGAGTGTGTTCCAGTAGCCGGCTTCTATGAGCTGATCTAACATTCTAAGGGCCGCTCCTTCAAGGAACTTACCCATCATGTGATGTGACCATGTCACCTCATTGCCAATGGGAAGTTACAGGGGGTGATGTACTGCCCTGACATTTATATAAAAACTAAGGGGCTAATGCACGGAGGTGTACTTTGTCAAGGCAATACTGAGCAGCATGCTTGAGGTGGAAGATCATCCTTGTGTCAGCTTCTTGATGATTACATGGTTCCATACCCTCTGTGTCACAGGGAGGTAGAGTGAGGACCTTATCCTCTTGTGTTGTGATAAGTTACACACCCTGGTCTTCCTCAGCTGGAATAATTTTTTTTTTCCCTTTGTAAGAGCGGTAACGATATTCCTGCTCGTTACCACTGCTCACTCGCTCATTTGCTAGCCCGACCCTCACTTGGGGGGGGGGGGGGGGTTAGACTGAGGTGAGGAAGTCGCTGCTACCAGAGACACGGACAGACAGTACCCAGATTTCAATCCAGACACACTTCCCCCGCTGCTCTTCCAAATTCTGGTGGTGTTCTCACCAAAGGCTCTGGACTCGTGGGCTATGTCCCCAGACCTTCACCTATCGACTGTCAATCTCTGGACACCTACCCCATCGACTACTGTGGCTGCAACGTCCCCGCCAGTTTCATCTCCACCGTCTGCTCCCCGGTGCTTCTCCTGCTGTATCGACATCGGCTGCTGTCACTCGAGTGAGGAGCTGAATGGACCTTCCCCCTGAGAGTGGATCACAGCGTTCCAGAACCTTCCCCAGGGCTGTTCATTGTTTGATTCTGTTGTTTGTTTGATTCCATTAATTGCTGACTTCCATGAATTGCTTGATTCCATTAATTGCTGACTCCCATTAATTGTTTGATTCTATTAATTGTTTTATTCCATCAGTTGTTGTCTCCCATTAATTGTTGACTTCCCTTAATTGTTGGACTTCCATTAACTGTTTGACTGCATTAATTGTTGATTCTCATGATTGTTTGACTCCCGTATTTGTTATTTGATGTTTGTTGAGTGGTGTCAGAGTTTTGTGTTATACTTTTATAGTAAAGAGATGTCAATCTCGAACGGTTGTTTGTTATTCCTCAGAAAACCATGGTCCTTGACTTTCCTTTCATAAGATCTTGATTAGGCTGGTAAGGGATTTCTATCCCTAAGTCCCAGGCCTTTACACCCTTGGACAATCTCCTCGACTCGCATGAGCTTTGCCTTGCAGGCGTCTCTCAGGTAGATATCCTACATATTTAGACCATACTATCAACACAACCAGAGGCATGAGATCACTAAATTACATTAGTTGCTTCTCCATAATAATATTCATCGATCGTGCTCACAGTTTGGGTGTGTTGGATAAAATGATAAGCTGGTTTTTCGTTGACTTTTTCGGAGCATTTCAGGAGATTGGACATCAAACTAGTTCGAAAACGACTAGCAACAGCCAATGATGGGTTTTATTTTTTATTTTCATACACAAAAAACTCATCAATATTTACAGTACATCCGTCGTGATTGCAGAGATAGGAAGAACAATCTTGGTGGCTGAATTGTGCTTGAAAGCTTGACCTTTTGCATCTTTATGTTTGACAGGTACGTTTTTAAGCGTGTACAGTCCATTACGATGGATAGTTTAGTGATGGCTTTTGAGGCATCATTAAAGCGTGTCTTGACGAATTTGTTATACATGATAGATCCGATCTCATGAGCATCTCTTGACGATTTGGTCACATAGTCATCCATGACTAATTTATTGCCAAGAGTAGTAAGGTAAGAACTTGTTACATTTTATTACACCGGTCATTAATCCATATATTGAGTTTGTGTGCTATAGGCTGATGTAGAGTCATTATAGTATCAGTCAAATATGACCTTGACTTTAACTTATCATATGAAGATGACCTCGAAACGCCCCTAAACATAAATAGACTGATAAGGCATCCTTAAAATTATAAGAAATGAGACTGATATATGGCATTTTATGGTTTGGGCTGTGGAATCGAGGCTACCATTAAGAATTTGCTTAAAATGGCCGCCAGAGTGGTCCCAGCGTGTCCCCATCCTAGAAATATTTCTTTGTAGCAAAAGGTAACTTCATGCCAATTTTTTTTCTTCACATATTGCCAGATCTGAACGAATTGGGTGTATTTTTGTATTGATCCACCCCACTAGCAGATTATATCGAGTACATTGTTCTGTTAACGGGAGTACCAGTATCAACCATGATATGCGGGCGTTCAGGCTCTGCACTGACCACCAGCCCGAGTCTGCCGTTGGTCAGACAGCCACACACACATATACTGTAGTACATATGGCATCACGAAAATTGTGACCAAGTCCAAGGTTGCTGATCTGACTGACTTTCTGCCTCATTTGCACACAATTGCAGGGTCTCAATTGTTTCGCTTACTTTGACATCACAATATATATATATATATATATATATATATATATATATATATATATATATATACTTCATTTTTAGTCCATTTAACACGCGGACTTTGAACATATAATCAACGACCTCACCAGCAAGGAATCGAACCCTCGACCTACTGGGTGGCCCTAGGGAACACTTACCGGCTAGCCCACAAGGACACTAAAAGCAGTTCAAGACTCTGTTATATTTCACACAAAGCCTGTTCATCGAGCTGATGGCGCCGTGAACCTCATTGGGAAACTGCCCGTGCCTCGTATGTGGTGTCAGCTGGATTCGGTAAAATGCTACTGACACCACATACGAGGCACGGGCAGTTTCCCAATGAGGTTCACGGCGCCATCAGCTCGATGAACAGGCTTTGTGTGAAATATAACAGAGTCTAGAACTGCTTTTAGTGTCCTTGTGGGCTAGCCGGTAAGCGTTCCCTAGGGCCACCCAGTAGGTCGAGGGTTCGATTCCTTGCTGGTGAGGTCGTTGATTATATACATATATATATATATATATATATATATATATATATATATGCTGATAACCACCAGGAAAGAAGAAAACACGAAGTTCCCAAGCGCTTTCGTGTAATTCACATCTTCAGGGGTGAGTACAGACTAGATAGAGTAATGCAGAACAAGATGAATATATACAGAGGAGGGTGAGACCAGGTCCACAATGGTCAGGTAATGACCCTACTAATCTTTAAATGGCACACAACGGTTGGTGGTTGGGTCAGATGGGACAGTGACCCGCCCTCTCACCTGATCACAAATCTTCTTAATTACAAAGTTGTCCAGCTTGTACAAGCCGTTACTCAAATTCATGTTGAATGCTTCGGTATGTTTAATAAGACTAGATTCTATGATGTTCCTACTATCAATTGAATTACATGGTAATATTGAGGAGGCATTATCCCAGTCAATGCAATGCTTGTTATCCCTCAAATGAACAAACAGAGCATTGGATTCCTGACCTGTCATGACACTGTATTTGTGTTGTTTAATTCTAGTTACAAGATCTTTACCTGTCTGGCCTAAGTAAAACATATTACATTCCTTGCAAGGAACTTTATAAATGCAACCAATTGTGTTGTTGGGGGAGTTCTTGATTAACATTTGTTTAACAGTGCATGAGTTTTTAAATGCCACATTGACGTTCCAAGATTTTAGCTGTGCCGGAATGTGTGAGAAATTTTTGTGAAATGGTAATATTAAGATATTCTTATGGTCATGGGTGGGCTTGGGATCAGTTCTATAAAAAGTTTTCTTAGTAATGTTTAAGCATTTGTCTATGAAAGATCTAGGGTATTTAAGGTTTGAGCCAATATTATATATATATTTGTATACCGAAGCATTCAACATGAATTTGAGTAACGGCTTGTACAAGCTGGACAACTTTGTAATTAAGAAGATTTGTGATCAGGTGAGAGGGCGGGTCACTGTCCCATCTGACCCAACCACCAACCGTTGTGTGCCATTTAAAGATTAGTAGGGTCATTACCTGACCATTGTGGACCTGGTCTCACCCTCCTCTGTATATATTCATCTTGTTCTGCATTACTCTATCTAGTCTGTACTCACCCCTGAAGATGTGAATTACACGAAAGCGCTTGGGAACTTCGTGTTTTCTTCTTTCCTGGTGGTTATCAGCATATACCTAGATCACGCGCACCTACAGTGATTTACTTGCATATATATATATATATATATCGTTTCTTCCTCTTGGTCTTTTTTTTTAATTTATGTATAAATTTATGGTTATTTTTTTTATTAAAATTATTATTATTTATATTTAGTATTCTATTTATTTTTTATTACTATTGTTATTCTTATTATTATTATTTATTTATTTATGCAATTATTTAATTATTTTTTTATTTTTTTTTTAGTATTTTGAATTTTTTTCAGCCCCCCCCCCCCCCAGGCCCCGATGAAAGTCAGTGACCTGTGCCCGGGTGGGCTAATCCCCGTAAAAATAAAAAGGTGTGTGCTTTATAATTATCAGTGCGTAGTGTAATCAGCCTTATTACCATAGCATTCGTATTACTTTTCATACATTATGACACAGTCAGTTATGAAGAGGAGGAAAGTTGACAGTGAATACAGAGTTTAATACCGACTGGAGTGAATATTTTTATTAGTTACAAAGACAGACCAGAATGTGTGATATGTTCAGACTCTGCCATTGTGATGAAAGAACACAATATTCGCCGTCATTAAACACAAAAGTACGCTACAAATATGATGAAATTAAAGGATAACTATGGAAGGACAAAGTGGTTTATTCCTTGATGAAGAGGTACAGTTCAGTGAACAACAAGGATTATTCATGAAAGATAATGATGATGCTGGAAACAATACAAAAGCGAATTAACTGCTAAACGACTCAAGTCGCATACAGACAGTTTGTAAAAGTGTTGCAACCGCGGCAAATATTTTGTGTCCTGAACAAAGGAATTAATTTCCAATAATTTGTCTCTTGGCAAACAGCTACCCGTGGGATTAATGAAATGACAGACAACTTAAAATGAAGAAAACAGTGGAAACAATAGTATTAATCTATTGGAGTCTCATTCCATTCTAGTAAAATTGCCTGGCATCGCTCGGGTTAGATAAATTGTATAACCTTGACTCACAGTTTTGCCCTCTCGGACACGGGTAACCACCTCCCACAATCGTCGTGGTGATATCTCAGTCAGGGAAGATTTTTGGTTCTTGGCCGGACCACCCGAGGGTCCTTGGTCAATAGTAACATCAAGGTGCACAACCTTGGGACCCATATAATATGAGTGTAAGGTTTCAGAACTCTACTGTTTCCATTTTGGAGCTATGGCTAGAACAGGCAGATAGGGAGAAAGACAGACACGTCCTTTTATTATTATAGGTAGATGTAGGGATGAGTCTACGGATATGGGTTCCACTACAGGTGAAGGTGTGATCAATAATAGACTTGTAGCTGAACGAGAGGAAAAAGCCCGGAAGTCTAGTATTGTTGTTTTGCTCTATTATTTATAAAGAAAATTTGTGCGACAAACAACTATATTAGGCCACATACCCTTGTCACAGGCAGTTGGCAGTGTTTTTTAGTGCTCTTGGTTCTGAATTTCACGAAGTGAAACACATTGAGGAAATCTTATTATATTCCTGTTAAGTAAAAGTGTTGGCTACACAAGGGAAGAAGAGACGAGAATTAGCCAACAATAACTGACTTTTAGACTTGGCCTTTTAAGTAGATTTGACTGTACTGTACATCTCAACCAAGCTTCGTGAAAATTACAGTTTGTTAACAATTTTATTGGTTACAGCAAATAAAATGTGACCAAATATGCAAATAAAGTATGTGCTTTAAAAGAAGAATTTGAATCGAGGTTTGACAATCTCTGTACAGTGCTCTCGGAATGGACTGCAGGTTTATTCAGCTCAATTTACTGTTAATGTTGACAGCTCCTGAAGAGTTACAAATGGAACTGATATATTTGTAGTGCAAAAGTGAATGTCAAAACAAATTTAGTTTCGTGTATTTGTTTGAATTTTACAATTTGCTAATTTCACACACATTAAGGATGGTACCTGTATTCATTTGCACATACATTGGTGAAGAGTTGTTAAAAAAAAATTGTTAAACATAAGAGGCGAAGTGTTCACACATACTGTATGTTCACCTGACAAACACTTTATATGTTACCTGTTTTTTGATGAAACCAGATTTTGACGAAGTTCTCAAGGCACATCAGTGTCATACATGGCCCCAGACCCAATCTTCGTTAAGCAGCAATATGTTTTAGAAACAATCCGTAGTTGTGCAATATAATATGAAGATTTTTTAAATTTATTTGTATTTCCTATTGTTACTACTGTATTCAAATACTACCATACAGCTGCAGCAGTGTAATAGTCGAACACACACACACACACACACACACACACACACACACAAACAAACAAACAAAACTTACATGGTACGAAGAGACGTTAATCACAACTTACCTGAAAAAACAGAAAGGCATTATTAGTGACAATAACAACAACTCGGGATTTACACTGAACAACTTCACACAGCACACGTTAAAAACTTTCTCCCCAGCGCGTCATTAATTTATTTTCTCTCTAATAAATTAACTGTGGCTGCACAGGTTCGGGAAAAGAAATTATCTTCAGGCCTTATCCCTTTATCAGGTCTGGTACACACTGAGTGGACAACACACGGGGAGTGGACAACACACAGGGAGTGGACAACAAAACAGGGAGTGGACAACACACGGGGAGTGGACAACACACAGGGAGTGGACAACACACGGGGAGTGGACAACACACAGGGAGTGGACAACACACGGGGAGTGGACAACACACAGGGAGTGGACAACACACGGGGAGTGGACAACACACAGGGAGTGGACAACACACAGGGAGTGGACAACACACGGGGAGTGGACAACACACAGGGAGTGGACAACACACAGGGAGTGGACAACACACGGAGTGGACAACAAAACAGGGAGTGGACAACACACGGGGAGTGGACAACACACAGGGAGTGGACAACACACGGGGAGTGGACAACACACAGGGAGTGGACAACACACGGGGAGTGGACAACACACAGGGAGTGGACAACACACAGGGAGTGGACAACACACGGTGAGTGGACAACACACAGGGAGTGGACAACACACGGGGAGTGGACAACACACGGGGAGTGGACAACACACAGGGAGTGGACAACACACAGGGAGTGGACAACACACAGGGAGTGGACAACACACGGAGTGGACAACAAAACAGGGAGTGGACAACACACGGAGTGGACAACACACGGTGAGTGGACAACACACAGGGAGTGGACAACACACGGGGAGTGGACAACACACAGGGAGTGGACAACACACAGGGAGTGGACAACACACGGGGAGTGGACAACACACGGGGAGTGGACAACACACGGGGAGTGGACAACACACAGGGAGTGGACAACACACGGGGAGTGGACAACACACAGGGAGTGGACAACACACAGGGAGTGGACAACAAAACAGGGAGTGGACAACACACGGAGTGGACAACACACAGGGAGTGGACAACAAAACAGGGAGTGGACAACACACAGGGAGTGGACAACACACGGGGAGTGGACAACACACAGGGAGTGGACAACACACAGGGAGTGGACAACACACAGGGAGTGGACAACACACAGGGAGTGGACAACACACGGGGAGTGGACAACACACGGGGAGTAGACAACACACAGGGAGTGGACAACACACAGGGAGTGGACAACACACAGGGAGTGGACAACAAACAGGGAGTGGACAACAAAACAGGGAGTGGACAACAAAACAGGGAGTGTACAACAAAACAGGGAGTGTACAACAACACAGGGAGTGGACAACACACAGGGAGTGGACAACACACAGGGAGTGGACAACACACGGTGAGTGGACAACACACAGGGAGTGGACAACACACGGGGAGTGGACAACACACGGGGAGTGGACAACACACAGGGAGTGGACAACAAAACAGGGAGTGGACAACAAAACAGGGAGTGGACAACAAAACGGGGAGTGGACAACACACAGGGAGTGGACAACACACAGGGAGTGGACAACACACAGGGAGTGGACAACACACAGGGAGTGGACAACAAAACAGGAGTGGACAACACACAGGGAGTGGACAACAAAACAGGAGTGGACAACACACAGGGAGTGAACAACACACGGGGAGTGGACAACAAAACAGGGAGTGTACAACAACACAGGGAGTGGACAACACACAGGGAGTGGACAACAAAACAGGAGTGGACAACACACAGGGAGTGAACAACACACGGGGAGTGGACAACAAAACAGGGAGTGGACAACACACAGGGAGTGGACAACACACAGGGAGTGCACAACACACAGGGAGTGGACAACAAAACAGGAGTGGACAACACACAGGGAGTGAACAACACACGGGGAGTGGACAACAAAACAGGGAGTGTACAACAACACAGGGCGTGGACAACACACAGGGAGTGGACAACAAAACAGGAGTGGACAACACACAGGGAGTGAACAACACACGGGGAGTGGACAACAAAACAGGGAGTGGACAACACACAGGGAGTGGACAACACACGGGGAGTGGACAACGAAACAGGAGTGGACAACACACAGGGAGTGGACAACACACGGGGAGTGGACAACAAAACAGGAGTGGACAACACATAGGGAGTGGACAACAAAACAGGGAGTGGACAACACACAGGGAGAGGACAACACACAGGGAGTGGACAACACACAGGGAGTGGACAACAAAACAGGAGTGGACAACACATAGGGAGTGGACAACAAAACAGGGAGTGGACAACAAAACAGGGAGTGGACAACACACAGGGAGTGGACAACAAAACAGGAGTGGACAACACACAGGGAGTGGACAACAAAACAGGAGTGGACAACACATAGGGAGTGGACAACACACAGGGAGTGGACAACACACAGGGAGTGGACAACAAAACAGGAGTGGACAACACATAGGGAGTGGACAACACACAGGGAGTGGACAACACACAGGGAGTGGACAACACACAGGGAGTGGACAACAAAACAGGAGTGGACAACACACAGGGAGTGGACAACACACAGGGAGTGGACAACACACAGGGAGTGGACAACAAAACAGGAGTGGACAACACATAGGGAGTGGACAACACACAGGGAGTGGACAACACACAGGGAGTGGACAACACACGGGTAGTGGACAACACACGGGGAGTGGACAACAAAACAGGAGTGGACAACACATAGGGAGTGGACAACACACAGGGAGTGGACAACACACGGAGTGGACAACACACAGGGAGTGGACAACACACGGGGAGTGGACAACACACAGGGAGTGGACAACACACGGGGAGTGGACAACAAAACAGGAGTGGACAACACACGGGGAGTGGACAACAAAACAGGGAGTGTACAACAACACAGGGCGTGGACAACACACAGGGAGTGGACAACAAAACAGGAGTGGACAACACACAGGGAGTGAACAACACACGGGGAGTGGACAACAAAACAGGGAGTGGACAACACACAGGGAGTGGACAACACACGGGGAGTGGACAACGAAACAGGAGTGGACAACACACAGGGAGTGGACAACACACGGGGAGTGGACAACAAAACAGGAGTGGACAACACATAGGGAGTGGACAACAAAACAGGGAGTGGACAACACACAGGGAGTGGACAACAAAACAGGAGTGGACAACACATAGGGAGTGGACAACAAAACAGGGAGTGGACAACAAAACAGGGAGTGGACAACACACAGGGAGTGGACAACAAAACAGGAGTGGACAACACACAGGGAGTGGACAACAAAACAGGAGTGGACAACACATAGGGAGTGGACAACACACAGGGAGTGGACAACACACAGGGAGTGGACAACACACAGGGAGTGGACAACAAAACAGGAGTGGACAACACATAGGGAGTGGACAACACACAGGGAGTGGACAACACACAGGGAGTGGACAACACACAGGGAGTGGACAACAAAACAGGAGTGGACAACACACAGGGAGTGGACAACAAAACAGGGAGTGGACAACACACAGGGAGTGGACAACACACAGGGAGTGGACAACACACAGGGAGTGGACAACAAAACAGGAGTGGACAACACATAGGGAGTGGACAACACACAGGGAGTGGACAACACACAGGGAGTGGACAACACACGGGTAGTGGACAACACACGGGGAGTGGACAACAAAACAGGAGTGGACAACACATAGGGAGTGGACAACACACAGGGAGTGGACAACACACAGGGAGTGGACAACACACAGGGAGTGGACAACACACGGGGAGTGGACAACACACAGGGAGTGGACAACACACGGGGAGTGGACAACAAAACAGGAGTGGACAACACACGGGGAGTGGACAACAAAACAGGGAGTGGACAACAAAACAGGGAGAGGAACAACACACAGGGAGTGGACAACACACGGGGAGTGGACAACAAAACAGGAGTGGACAACACATAGGGAGTGGACAACAAAACAGGGAGTGGACAACACACAGGGAGTGCACAACACACAGGGAGTGGACAACAAAACAGGAGTGGACAACACACAGGGAGTGGACAACACACGGGGAGTGGACAACAAAACAGGAGTGGACAACACATAGGGAGTGGACAACAAAACAGGGAGTGGACAACAAAACAGGGAGTGGACAACACACAGGGAGTGGACAACACACAGGGAGTGGACAACAAAACAGGAGTGGAGAACACATAGGGAGTGGACAACACACAGGGAGTGGACAACACACGGGGAGTGGACAACACACGGGGAGTGGACAACACACGAGGAGTGGACAACACACAGGGAGTGAACAACACACGGGGAGTGGACAACACACGGGGAGTGGACAACAACACAGGGAGTGGACAACACACAGGGAGTGGACAACAAAACAGGGAGTGGACAACAAAACAGGGAGCGGACAACACACAGGGAGTGGACAACACACAGGGAGTGGACAACACCACACAGGGAGTGGACAACACACAGGGAGTGGACAACAAAACAGGGAGTGGACAACACAAGGGGAGTGGACAACACACAGGGAGTGGACAACACACAGGGAGTGGACAACAAAACAGGAGTGGACAACACACAGGGAGTGGACAACACACGGGGAGTGGACAACAAAACAGGAGTGGACAACACATAGGGAGTGGACAACAAAACAGGGAGTGGACAACAAAACAGGGAGAGGACAACACACAGGGAGTGGACAACACACGGGGAGTGGACAACAAAACAGGAGTGGACAACACACGGGGAGTGGACAACAAAACAGGGAGTGGACAACACACAGGGAGTGGACAACACACAGGGAGTGGACAACACACGGGGAGTGGACAACAAAACAGGAGTGGACAACACATAGGGAGTGGACAACAAAACAGGGAGTGGACAACAAAACAGGGAGTGGACAACACACAGGGAGTGGACAACACACAGGGAGTGGACAACAAAACAGGAGTGGACAACACACAGGGAGTGGACAACACACGGGGAGTGGACAACAAAACAGGGAGTGGACAACACACAGGGAGTGGACAACAAAACAGGGAGTGGACAACAAAACAGGGAGTGGAAAACACACAGGGAGTGGACAACACACAGGGAGTGGACAACAAAACAGGAGTGGACAACACACAAGGAGTGGACAACACACAGGGAGTGGACAACACACGGGGAGTGGACAACACACAGGGAGTGGACAACAAAACAGGGAGTGGACAACAAAACAGGGAGTGGACAACAAAACAGGGAGTGGACAACACACAGGGAGTGGACAACACACAGGGAGTGGACAACAAAACAGGAGTGGACAACACACAGGGAGTGGACAACAAAACAGGGAGTGTACAACAACACAGGGAGTGGACAACACACAGGGAGTGGACAACAAAACAGGAGTGGACAACACACAGGGAGTGGACAACTCACGGGGAGTGGACAACAAAACAGGGAGTGGACAACACACAGGGAGTGGACAACACACGGGGAGTGGACAACAAAACAGGAGTGGACAACACATAGGGAGTGGACAACAAAACAGGGAGTGGACAACAAAACAGGGAGTGGACAACACACAGGGAGTGGACAACACACAGGGAGTGGACAACAAAACAGGAGTGGACAACACATAGGGAGTGGACAACAAAACAGGGAGTGGACAACAAAACAGGGAGTGGACAACACACAGGGAGTGGACAACACACAGGGAGTGGACAACACACGGGGAGTGGACAACACACGGGGAGTGGACAACACACAGGGAGTGGACAACACATAGGGAGGGGACAACAAAACAGGGAGTGGACAACAAAACAGGGAGAGGACAACACACAGGGAGTGGACAACACACGGGGAGTGGACAACAAAACAGGAGTGGACAACACATAGGGAGTGGACAACAAAACAGGGAGTGGACAACAAAACAGGGAGTGGACAACACACAGGGAGTGTACAACACACAGGGAGTGGACAACAAAACAGGAGTGGACAACACACAGGGAGTGGACAACACACGGGGAGTGGACAACAAAACAGGAGTGGACAACACATAGGGAGTGGACAACAAAACAGGGAGTGGACAACAAAACAGGGAGTGGACAACACACAGGGAGTGGACAACACACAGGGAGTGGACAACACACAGGGAGTGGACAACAAAACAGGAGTGGAGAACACATAGGGAGTGGACAACAAAACAGGGAGTGGACAACAAAACAGGGAGTGGACAACACACAGGGAGTGTACAACACACAGGGAGTGGACAACAAAACAGGAGTGGACAACACACAGGGAGTGGACAACACACGGGGAGTGGACAACAAAACAGGAGTGGACAACAAAACAGGAGTGGACAACACATAGGGAGTGGACAACAAAACAGGGAGTGGACAACAAAACAGGGAGTGGACAACACACAGGGAGTGGACAACACACAGGGAGTGGACAACAAAACAGGAGTGGAGAACACATAGGGAGTGGACAACACACAGGGAGTGGACAACACACAGGGAGTGGACAACACACGGGGAGTGGACAACACACGAGGAGTGGACAACACACAGGGAGTGAACAACACACGGGGAGTGGACAACACACGGGGAGTGGACAACAACACAGGGAGTGGACAACACAGGGAGTGGACAACAAAACAGGGAGTGGACAACACACAGGGAGTGGACAACACACAGGGAGTGGACAACACCACACAGGGAGTGGACAACACACAGGGAGTGGACAACAAAACAGGGAGTGGACAACAAAACAGGGAGTGGACAACACACAGGGAGTGGACAACACACAGGGAGTGGACAACACACAGGGAGTGGACAACAAAACAGGAGTGGACAACACACAGGGAGTGGACAACACACGGGGAGTGGACAACATACAGGGAGTGGACAACACACGGGGAGTGGACAACAAAACAGGGAGTGGACAACACACAGGGAGTGGACAACACACGGGGAGTGGACAACACACGGGGAGTGGACAACAAAACAGGGAGTGGACAACACACAGGGAGTGGACAACACACGGGGAGTGGACAACAAAACAGGGAGTGGACAACAACACAGGGAGTGGACAACAACACAGGGAGTGGACAACAACACAGGGAGTGGACAACAAAACAGGGAGTGTACAACAACACAGGGAGTGGATAACACACAGGGAGTGGACAACAAAACAGGGAGTGGACAACAAAACAGGGAGTGTACAACAACACAGGGAGTGGACAAGAAAACAGGGAGTGGACAACAACACAGGGAGTGGATAACACACACGGAGTGGACAACAGCACAGGGAGTGGACAAAAACACAGAGAGTGGATAACACACAAGGAGTAAACATAGTACTGGGGGGATATGGCTTGTCTCGCCAGCTGGACGAGTGGGGGGGGGGGGGGTGATGTAGTGGTAAAAGTGTTTATTACAGGACAGGGAAGCTCTCAGTGGCCTGGGAAAGGAAGTCTTCCCCCTCACACCCTCTCTTCTCCTGAGGATGAGAGGAAGTGATCAAAGTATAGCACTGAGTCAAGCGACCAACACACTAAAGTTTATTCACTCTTCCAGTTTGTGAGAATATTAAAAGAAAACTAACAATGAAACCCTTAACTTATGGTGTATACAACAATACACCTTGACTGCACACTAACTTTTGTAGTATGAAGTGTTGTGTACATACGAGTCCTGTGTATATGCCATGATAGCGTACATACCATCAAACTTTTGTACTTACACTTTCAATAAGTAGTAAAGCGCCCCGGGATGAATGTGGGAAGTGTATTACCAAAGTTGCCCTACCAAACATTTCAAGTTTTCTCCGGTTACCTCCTGTACTAACACTATACAGGTAATTAATGAATGTCATAAAACAGTGACAAAGAACAGACCACCCGCCCGATCGCCTTGTGAGCTCATAAGTAGTGTAATGATAGTAGCGGGGGTCAATAAATTTTCTTTAATGCAGTATTGTTTTCAGGTATTTTTTGTGTAGTAAAAAGTAATTACTATTGACCTCAGAATATCTCATAATATCAAGTGCACATGGCTTCAAAATGGCCTCAAAATGCTCATAATATTGGTCAGATTTCAAAACAATTTCTGGGGGATTACAGCGCCCCCTCAAACCCCTCAGCTGGGTGGGCTCGCTGTGCTCGCCATGTTCCCCCATCCACAACTTCTTGAACCCCCATCCCTTTTTATATTCCTGGATCCGCCCCTGGATAAATTTAAATCAGAACACTGTAGTCATATTCTCCAATGGTCGTGTCCTGCCCCGCCGCCGACTCCCCGCCGCTGATCTTATATCATTAACATCTCCCATAACACACAACATATGTTAACACAGCCAAAACCTATAAAGCCATCCCTAGTTAATGTACTCTTAGTTTTCGCGACTTTTAGCTTGACAAGAAAATGAGACTAGAATATTATGAAATAGCAATCGAGATAGTGGTGAGTTGCCTTGAGATGTAATAATAATAATAATAATAATAATAATAATAATAATAATAATAATAATAATCAACGGTTTATTGAAAAAGTTCTGCCGCCCGAAGGCTGAAAATATACATTGGACATAAATGACTAGTTACACATATTGGTGGTTTAACAAAAGCCTTCATTAGAGAAAGGTAAAGGAGAAAATAGTGAACATACAGATTAATGTTTACTGTGGAGGTCATGTAGATCTTGTACGCTAAGGTGTTGAACAGCAGACACGTAGTGTCGTAACTCCCTCACAGATGGTGTTATGAGGGGCATCACGTGGTGTAGTAACTCCTTCACAGATGGTGTTATGAGGGGCATCACGTAGTGTAGTAATTCCCTCACAGATGGTGTTATGAGGGGCATCACGTAGTGTAGTAATTCCCTCACAGACAGTGTTATGAGGGACCTGACGTGGTGTAGTAATTCCCTCACAGATGGTGTTATGATGGGCATCACGTGGTGTAGTAATTCCCTCATAGATGGTGTTACAAGGGGCTTGACGTGGTGTAGTAATTCCCTCACAGATGGTGTTATGATGGGCATCACGTGGTGTAGTAATTCCCTCATAGATGGTGTTATGAAGGGCGTGACGTGGTGTAGTAATTCCCTCACGGATGGTGTTATGAGGGGCATCACGTAGTGTAGTAATTCCCTCACTGACAGTGTTATGAGGGCCCTGACGTGGTGTAGTAATTCCCTCACAGATGGTGTTATGATGGGCATCACGTGGTGTAGTAATTCACTCACAGACGGTGTTATGAGGGACCGGACGTGGTGTAGTAATTCCCTCACAGACGGTGTTATGAGGGGCGTGACAATTTGTAGTAATTCCCTCGCAGATGGTGTTATGAGGGACCTGAGCGATGTACACATTCCCTCACAGATGGTGTTAGGAGGGTCATCACGTGGTGTAGTAATTCCCTCACAGTTGGTGTAATGAGGGCCCTGTTGTGGTGTAGTAATTCCCGCGCAAATGGTGTTATGAGGAACCTCACATGATGCTGTAGCAACTCATTCACTACGTGGTGTCGTAGCATCATGGGGACACCGCGTGGTCTGGTGTCACAGGACCTGGTCCCAGGCCTCCCTTTCGTGGACGGATTAACACATAACTGGTGTTGTTGAGTCTCAGGGGCAGTTATCACTGGGTATCTGGGACCTCACTGTGAGAAGGTTAGCTTGGGTACGACTCAGCTGTTACTGTAGAGTTGTTTTTCACTGACTTGAGCACTGTTCACCACTATTCAACACTGGTTCCATTCCTTTCCTAAATGAAATAGTAATTTCTGGCGAGAACTTGCTGATATTCCGGTGGGGAAGAGGGGTTCAGGGGAGGGATTTGGTATGGGCCAACATAACAGTTGACCTGGCTGCTCCCAGAGGTGCGCCAGGTACGTCTTGACCCTTCGGTGGTCAAGGATGTAGGGAAATAATAATAATAATAATAATAATAATAATAATAATAATAATAATAAACGGTTTACTAATAGAGTTACAGACGGTGGCTGTAAATATACAAACTTACATGTGATTTAGACATAATAATATACATTCAATACATTTACAGGGCTGTACAGTAAATAAATCAGGAGCTGTTTAATATTTAACAATAAATGGGATTGTGCTTTTCTTATATCTATCGGTGAGGGCTCTTATGGGCTGAATTTTGTTGCAGTGGCAAACTGCGCGAGGTGGGTGGGGTACTGCCGGTGGCAGTAGGTGGCGATGACGGGGATGGTGCAGTAGTCCACTGCCAAATCCTGCTAGTGTGTGGTGGTGGAGGTCACTGAGGGATGGTATTTCCAGGGTGGAGAGAGCGTTGTTGTAGCCCGAGTAGTCTGCGCCGAGCATGATTCTGCAGGCCCTTTTCTGTACTTTCTCTAGCTGACGTTGTTCGGTTGAGTTGAGAGAAGACGACCAGGCTGGTGACGCATACGTTTATTTGGGGAGATTAATGCATTGTAGATAGTCCTCAGCTCTGGCGTGGATGCCCCAAGTGACCTGAGTCGTCGTAGCATGTAGAGTCGGTACGAGGCTGCCTTGATTGTGTTGTTTACATAGGCCTTCCAGTCCAGTTTGTGGTCTATAGTTACCCCCATTAGTTTGGCAGACTGCACTAACTGGAGAGGATGGGCACCCACTGTAACTGCTCGAGCTTGCACTGAAGTGGTGTCGGTATTGAAGTGCAAGACTACGGTTTTGGTGCGATTGATGGTGACCTTTTTCTCTGTAGTCCATACCTGTAGCTCTGTAGCAATGAGTAGTCCGGTGAGGTGTTGTTCACTATACCCCCCATAGTGCAGTCATCCACGTACTTCCACCTCTGAGGAGTTTCTGAACGAGCGTCGTTGATCATGATTGGGAAGCACAGTGGTCCCATCTTGGTCTCCTGGGGAACATCGTAGGTGAGGTGCTGGAATGTGGAGACAGAACCCTGGTACCTCACTGCCTGACGAAGCTCACTCTGGAAATCAGTGAGCCATGAGACCAGGTTGGTGGGCAGCCCTAGTGCAATGGCCTTGTTGATAACAGTGCAGTGATCAACAAAGTCAAACACCTTCCTTAAGTCAACAAGGGCAACGGCCAATGATGTCTTACGTTTCTGCAAGTTTTTGCGCAGAAAATCCTGGAAACTAACTAAGCAGTGTGATGTAGAGGAGGTCCTCATATTGCCAAATTGCTGTGGATCAATTGACTGATAAATGCTAGCAAATGCCCATTCAAAAACAAAGTCTTCACAGAGTAGACTGGGTATGGGGGTAATGGCAACTGGCCTGAGGTCACTAGGGGACTGTGAGGTGGGGACCTTGGGGATAGGGATGAAAAATGCAGTTTTTCATTCACTAGGGCATTTGCTTTGTCTGAGGGATGCATTAATAATGGAACAGAGGGGGGTGGCAAGTTCGACTGCAAACTCCTTGTAAATTTTGATTGGGAGGTCAATTGGGGTTGTAGAGCGTTTGGATTTAAATTTCAGGAGTTTCTTGGCAATTTCAAATGGTTGAACACTAGAAGGGGGGGGGGGGGATGTAAGTAAGCCGGGAGAAGAATGATGTCAAGACTGGGTAGGGTATGACATATGGTAGCAAAGTGGTTATTAATTGTCTCAGCTGCCTCCTCACTAGGTAAATCAGAGAAAAAAGGAAATGTGGGAGACTCATGGTTAAGACCACAGAGATCTTTTACCTTAGAGTACCATTGACCGATGCCGACTTCCTTGAGGCCAGCGCACTTTCCTGGGATAATAAGACTTCTTGGCTGCGTGTGTGTGTGCGCGTGTGTAAGGGAAGACCAAGCTAAAGGTAAACCATGTGACTCTGAACAGCCCTCGCTGTACACTGCGCCCTTGTTGGTCTGTCATACTTTGCTTCAGTGCTTCACACACTCGTACTAAGAATCTCTAGTATGTAATAAAACCATAAGACTTGAACAGCATAGAAATTGTTATAGAGTAAAAGAGTCGAGGAACGCCACCAAGAGTACACAGGGCGAAGTAGAACACCGAACCAACGTAAAATCACTTCTTTATCGAAACCTATTGCAGTATAAAGGTTAACGTGACACCTGACAGCTGGCACACACCACTACCTCCTGCCTTCAGCCCAATATACTGGACAAACGATACTGTGTGTCTCCCTAACTCACACCCTTCCCACCCGCTCCTCTCAAAATAACGGGCCTTGTGAACTGGGTTGTATATCAGTGGAGAACTACATGGCGATGGTCTATCACACTAAGTCATAACACAGCATGGCGTTAATATTGTTTCAAACTATTTAACACATATCACACGACAGAGAGAATGACTAAATGTACGAGCTTTTTAGATAACTGTTTGAGTAAAAGTCTTTAATTACAGAAAACAAAATAGGAGGTCGACTGATATTGAGAAGTGGTGTGGAGTGTGACTCACATGGCCAGCCAACTCCCCACACGTGATGTATCATGCACTCTCATATATTGTATCAACACGCGGCGCCTGCTGGACCACTGTTATATATGACACTGTATACTCCCAGACAACCACACGGGAACACCTGCAGCAGTGACACCACCCATCACTCCGTGTGAAAGCTACCTTTTAAAGGTGTAGATAAAACCTATTTTAGAATCTTCAGGTGTGAGGACGAATGCCACCAGGTATCACTCTCAATCAAGATTTACCATGTTTTAATTTAACGGTTATAAAAAAAAGCTACGTCGACCCTTTCCGCACGGCTCAGTTGTGTAGCATGACTTAGAACTCACAGAAACAGATGACTAATTCACTGGTGATGATGATGTTGTCCAAGTGAACCACACCTATCGTTGAGCCCCCCTCCCCCCTCCTCCAGACACATCCCCTCACGACGATATTCTTTTGTGACTGAGCATTGTTTACGTAATGGTGGTGGTGGTGGTAGTAGTATACAATTAAATTACAGTCAGCCTCAAGAGACAGTATAGTAAAACTTGGAGTTCAATATTATCAATTCTATCCAGAACAGAAACACTCAACCTACGGCTCCCCACTCAGCTTTTATGATAAACTAGCGAAATCACCGCCCTCCGGGCGGCTCTTTCGCTAGGCCACGGTAGGACGCCACCCTCCGGGAGGCTCCACATTGTCTCACTGTAGTGCATTAAGGTAGACCACATTTTTGGTTTTGCCATTAGCAGCAAGTATGTACAGATTTTTGCCAGTTCCCACTCTGCAGCATCCAACATAGAACTGTCCATGAGAGAAGCAAGGAAACACCAAGTTTAGGCCACCCATCTTTAGGGACTGTCCTTGGCTTTTGTAGATGGTCATGGAAAAGCTCACTTTAACCGGGAACTGATGTCGCTTGAACTCAAATAGCAGGTCAGTGGTGATGAGAGGTATCCTTGGCATAAAAACGTCCTCTCCTTTAGCTTTTCCTGTCAGTATTGTAGCTTCCAGTACATGTGGCATCATGTTCTTCACCACCAGTGTAAAGGCCTGGGACTTTGGTATAGAAATCCCTTACCAGACCAATCAGGTTCTTAATAAAGGAAAGTCAAGGACCATGGTTTTCTGAGGAATAGCAAACAACCGTTTGAGATTGACATCTCTTTATTATAAAAAATATAACACAAAACTCTGACAACACTCAACAAACAACAAATAATTACGGGAGTCAAACAATTAATGCAGTCAATAGTTAATGGAGTTCATCAATTAAGGGAAGCAAACAATTAAAGGAATCAAACAATTCATGGGAGTCAGCAATTAATGGATTCAAACAATTAAATGGAGTCAACAATTGATGGAATCGAACAATAAAGGGGAGTCAGCAATTAATGGAATCAAACAACAATAGAATCAAACAATGAACAGATATTTCCTACGGCAGTGGCCCTGGGGGAAGGTTCTGGAACACGGTGATGCACAATCAGGGTAGGGAAGCTTCCATTCAACTCCACACTCGAGCGACAGCAGCAGATTGTCTTGAAATGGCAGGAGAACACGGGGGCACAGACGGAATGAGTTGAATTGACGGTCGTGGTATGTGGTAGTGGTAGATGACCAGAGAATTGACAGTAGATAGGTGAAGGTCTGGGGACACAGCCCACGAGTCCAGGACCTATGATGAGATCACAGCCAGAATTTGACGAACAGTGGGGTAGATAGATAGTGACTGTATGGCGGCTGGGTTGAATCTGCCGGTGACCCAGATAGTCGCTGCCGTTCTCACCTCTGTCCAACTGCCCCAAGTGTCGTCCGCACCAGCAAACGAGAGAGTTAGCAGCGGTAACGAGCAGGAAGACCGTTTCCGCCCTTACAACCAGTCTTGTGCCATTCCAGAGGACTGGTGGTTCAAGATTTCTTAAGAGCATTATAGGAGTTCCAATCTTGAGAGTGAGGTGGTGAGGAGGCATTCCGGCGGGCTACAAAAAATTAAGGAAATCTGCAGGGTACTGGACTGCTTGGTCCTGGTGATTACTGTATCAACAGATTTGAATGA
Source organism: Homarus gammarus (assembly GCA_958450375.1). Taxonomy (NCBI): domain Eukaryota; kingdom Metazoa; phylum Arthropoda; class Malacostraca; order Decapoda; family Nephropidae; genus Homarus; species Homarus gammarus. The sequence continues at coordinate 1,235,841 of CAUDMG010000412.1, read as the reverse complement.
GTTCTCACTGCCTGGAAGCTGTCTGAGTAGAGTCATGTTGATTGCAGCCACTGTTTCATTCTTTGGTGCCAGAATTGCGCATTCACGCAGCCACTTGTGATCCTTGTAGTGGTGGATAATGTTTGGGTAGACCATGTTAGTGAGCTCAGTTGAGGACTTTACAACATTTCCATTTCCTTGAGGAACGATTATTTGTCCTTCTGAATCAACAAGGAAAGTTCCATTACCAATCTGTAGTAGAAGGTTTGCAAACCGTCCAGCATCCTGATCTCCTTGTACATGTACTCTCATGTTAGTAGATAGGGTGAGTGTCTGAACACTTCTCCAAAGGTATGATGCTTTGAGGCACGCATTCAATTCATCAGTTGGAGTGCTTTGAGGAATGACAGGTAGGGTCTGGCGAAAGTCTCCAGCAATGACCATTGTAATGCCACCCATGAGCTGGTCATTTTCTCGTATGTCTTGCAAGGTCCTGTCCAATGCTTCAAACGCTAACTTGTGAGACATAGTGCATTCATCCCAGACTATGAGGCTGCATTTTTCTAAGAGTTTTGCCTTTGCCGATCCTTTTTTGTTGTTGCACACTGGATTCTCATTATGAGCGAGGTTGAGAGGCAGTTTAAAAGTTGAGTGTGTAGTACGTCCTCTTCTAGTAGTGTTGCAACAATGCCTGAGGATGCAACAGCAAGAGCAATTTTCCCCTGATGACGTACTTTGGCCAACAGAAGGTTGATTAGGAATGTTTTTCCTGTTCCGCCAAGTGCATCGAGAAAGATCATACCTCCCTGCTCCGCTTGTATAGCTTGCAAGATCTGCTCATAAGCATTTGCTTGATCAGGCACCTGGTGAGGCTCATTTTCTTTAAGAAAATTCACCAGAACTTCAACTGAGTAGTCTGTCTCTCTGAGCAACTCCCTGTTTGCAACTACTGGTTCTTCTCGGTTTGGGGAAGGCAATCCAAAATCAGTCAGGTTGTTTCCGCATAGCTCCATCACTTTGTCTTCCAACATGATCAGAGCCCTGTTTAACATATCATCCATGAACTCAATCTCCTGACCAGGATGTTCTCTTCTTGCTTGATGAAGCAGATCCTCTGAAAGACTTTCGTGGTGTATTTTCCAGAGCTGGCTTGGGTTGGAAAGTCCACATGCAGCAATCATGATGGCAAACAGGTTCCTCATTCTCATTGGCGATTGAGTAGCTGCTGCCTCTTCTAATGTGTCATTCCAGTGACCATCATCTTCCAGTAGGCCAAGGAGATTGCACGCTTCCTGATAGGTTCTGCAGACTTGTCCATTCACTGTCTTGAGTGCTGCATATGATGTTGGGCCACGGATCTGGTGCAAAAGTAGTCTCAAACAATAGCATTCAAAGTTGTTGGGGTGAACCGTGTGGACACGTCCCAAAGCATTACCTGATTTTATCCCTGGATATCCTTCAACATCGGATCCTTGTGCTCTTCTCTGGAACTTTTTCATTGAAGCCTGCCATAAGTAGAACTTGGGTACGTCATCATACAGGAGTATTTGAGCAAACTTATCTTCCTGTGAAAGCTTGAGGAATGCAGGGAGAGTCGTATCAGCAGGATTTGCCATTTTATTTTGGAGGGACTCTTCTGTGAAGAATACTCTTTGTCCATTTTCCAGGTGAACAGCCAGATGAACTACTGTTGGACTTTCGTCGTGTATGGTAAAATTAAAAATTCTCCATTGGGGTTCATTGCTGCATATCATCACTGCATATAACACCATCTATCATCACTACATATAAAAACATCCATCATCACTACATATAACATCATCCATCATCACTACATAAAACACCATCCATCATCACTACATATAACACCATCCATCATCAACACTTCATCACTAAAGATCGGTAAAGTAGTTTACGAGATTCTCGTGCGGACACACAAACAAACAAACACACAGACATACTTCTTGTATATATATATATATATGTATATATATATATATATATATATATATATATATATATATATATATATATATATATATATATATAAATAAATAAATAAATATATATATATATATATATATATATATATATATATATATATATATATATATATATATAAATAAATAAATTTATATATACACCAATATGCGCACTTCTTAACCTGAACTTAAATACTATTCTGGGAAATAAAAGTTATACATGATGTTGAAATTATTAGAAACTCAGGCAATGCCTCATTAGAGGATAATAAGTTTAAAGTATTAAGAAATGTTGCTTGCACACATGAACCAGGCCTTAAGGGCTTTCAACAAAATATCAATCACTGAGAAAATGGTATTGAAAAAATAAGAAATTAATAACTCTACAATGAATAGGCCTTAAGGGCACTCACCAAAATTATATCCAGCACTGAGAAAATGGTAAAAAAATCAGAGCTTATTAACTCCACCCTGAATAGGCCTTCAGGGAGCTCAACAAAATTATATTACCCCAACAGATACACACCTCCTAACTCTAGGGAACAAAGGTTATACCTAAGATTGAGATTTTAAAGAAAAATTTAATGCACACACCATACATTAGTAACTGAAAAAATAGTATTAACTACACACAAAAATATTGTCACAATTATTAAGAAGTTACTGAGTCCACCAATACCCGTGAACCATGCTTCCTCACCTAACACACACACAGATTCCACCTGCACTCCGTAGTCGTTTGAGGCACAACCAACAGGCACCCATAGTTTAAGGCCCAAATCAGCCTTTCTCCACCTTGGAAAGTGTACTGCTAAACTCCACTGACTCTTGGCCCAAGTGTGCGACCCTGTATCACTCAGCTAGCTTCACTTTACCCCCAGTACATCCATGAAGCAGAAGGGAGTGAGCCAATCAGACCTTGTACAGTTGAGAGAAGCTTTAGCTTCCCGTTAGCAAAAGGGTTTCACTAAGCTGCTTGAGATATGTGGTATTGTGAGCCGAGGTAGAGGAGAGCTGATGACCCCAACGATCGTCCTGTCGTTAGCTGGGCACCCAGACGGCTAGATTCCCTCAAGAGATCCTTTGATACCCGGCTAAACAGTGACAGGCCTACACTGATCGGTCCAATGGCGACAATCGCCAATCCTCAATCATCAACGGCAGTCTCAAACGGCAGTCAATCTCTCTCAGTCAATTGGGTTCTGACGGAAACCCTGAAATTAACTCACTGTTAGCTCTTGATAACTCTATCACTGCCCTATCTAACCCCTATCTGAGATCGAATGAGACTTACTTGTTATACTGCAATAGCGCAACATAGGTGACTAGGCCACGTGACTATTTCTGTGGACGGACGCACAGGGACGTCTTGTTGCTCCGAATGCTTTCGCGTGACTGAGGACTAGCCAGCCTCGTGTCCTCTCAAGGCGCTAGCTTAGGCCTACGTGACATATTTTCCGCCTAACTAATAACTTTCTTGGGACACCCGTAACATTATTCAGACTGATAAACGATCTTTCATTACTTTTAATTTAATAACTGATATTTAGTTTCATAATTCGCCTCCATATTAATTCGGTAAATTACATTTAGTATCACATAGACCTAGTTCCACAAACTCTCAGTACGTGCGAGAACGCGGCCTTCCCTCGGACGACCTCGAACACAGTCTCTCCAATGGCGTAGCGTTTGAAATTACACTGAAATTTCAGAATATTACAATAGACCCCCCCTAAAAAAAGACAGCACTGTCCTCAAGTGCTGAGAAAAACATGCATACGACCCCCCTAAAAATTTGTTCTAAGAAACTGCATCTCACCCCTTTAACGTGCTAAACACAGCATTCCCGTATTCTCTTCTCTCCTTCTCTCTCCCGCTAACATTCGACCCCCCTAAAAAAAGACAGCACTGTCCTCATGTGCTGAGAGAACAACTTAGAAACCACCTTCAACTCTGCCCTATTCCAACTCGCAACCAGCAACTCCATTTCTTGCCTAGCCCAATTCAAAACCAACCAGAACATACAAGCTCCCCTTTTGCCTGGCCCTTAAGCTAGAGAACCAATGTAAAAAACAATACCAAATCCACATCCTGCATACTCTCCTTTGGCCTGGCCCTTGAACTAAGAGAACCAGTGTCAAAACCAATACACAGTCCAAAACAAACATGCTCTCCTTTGGCGGCCTGGCCCTTGTACTAGAGAACCAATGTCAAAACAATACTCAGTCCAAATCAAACATGCTCTCCTGTCTTCAACGATCCACTCAATCCACGTCTCCGAACCTCATGCCGGCAGACCAGCCCTCTGACAATGTACCAGTCCATATTAGTGAGGCCCTGGCCATTACAACCGTTCTCTCAATCCCGCTCATGACAGCAACTCAGTCCCGCTCATGACAACACCCACTACTCAACGCACATCTCTGACCTAACCATCTCTCCAATCCTCTCTGCCCTACTCACGACTCCTCCAACTCACCCTCGACAACCTGCATTTTCTCATTAACAGGAGCACCTAAACTGTAATTTGTCGGCTTCGTCCTTCAGTTGGAGGCTCGATCGACCTCTCTGAACTACTTCTCTTCATCTTGCTTATCTGGGGTGGGAGCTCCTCGTCTTCATCTTCAGATTCATCCATCGCTGGGTCTCCAGGAAGCCTTAGGGGTGGAGCAGCCTTCAAGTTGCTCCGGTTTTCCACTCTCGCTTCCAGGTCTTCTCCCCCACTGGGCTCAATGCGGTATAAACCAGGCCTTGGATGTGCCATCTCGTATCAAACCAATGGTTTTGAAGCTTACACCGGCCTATTTTCACATTGTTCCTCAGCAAAACCTCCTGGCCCACTTCCCAGCTACTCTCGTGGGCTTTCTCTTCTCTTTTCCTTCTGTTTATTTCCTTACGTCTCCGCACATTGTCCTCCACTGCTTCCTGCAATCTTCGTTGCCGGTCTCTAATCACCATCTCCCACTCATCTACCGGCTCTGGGTCTACTTCCGGCCTAAGGTCAAACGTCAGGTTTGATTCTCTCCCGTAAAACAACAGGAATGGGGAAAACCCTGTCGTGGCATGCGGAGTCGCGTTATATTGTGACACCACTGCCTGCAGATGCTCTGGCCACCTATTCTTTTCCTCTTCCTCGAGGGTGGCCAGCAGACCGTGCAGGGTTCGATTGAACCGTTCCACCATACCATTTCCCTGTGGGTGATATGCTGACGTCCTTATTTTCTTCACCCCAAAGGTGGCACAAGTTTGTCGGACCAATGCACTGCCAAAATTTTTTCCCTGATCGGTCAACAGTCGTTCAGGGGCACCCACTGCCAGGAAGATCCGATTCACCAGGATCTTTGCAATCGTCGAGGCTTTCTGGTCTTTGGTAGGAAAGGCCCAAGTGTAACGACTGTATATATCAACCATTATCAGGACACTCTCCAATCCTTGCCGCTTGTCCAGCAAGGTGAAATCTGCGGCCAGTGTCTCTAATGGCTTAGCAGCTTCAATCGTCCCTAAATGCAGCTGGGGTTTCGGCACTTCATCTTTTGCTACTCCACACCTCTCGCAGCTGGCTATGTAGTCTCGCACTGTTTCTCCCATGCCTGGCCAGAAGCCTCGCTCCTGCACCAGCGACAGAGTGCGATCTCGCCCCTGATGCCCAAACTCGTCGTGGCAGGCTCCAGTCAAATGCTCCTGCAAGTTTGGAGATAACACTGGGACCTCCCTCCATAGATTCATCCCTTCGGGTCTTCTATGCCAGACATCCTCTTCTCTCGGTACATCTTGCGGAAGTCATCATTTTGGAGCTCTACCTGTACCTCATCCTCCGGCAGCTCTCCCGCCAACCATCTTCGCAGTTTTGTCATATAGTTCATGCCTTCTTGCTCCTTATGCAGCCCATACATTGTCCACAGTTTCTTCCTTCCTGCCCCGTTCTCCTCTACTACATGCATAGCTGTATACTCTTCTTCGCTATCTTCCTCCTGTTTCGTCGGGATTCTAGATAGAGTATCCGAAACAATGTTGTTTTTCCCCGGCTTGTACTCTATAGTAAAGTTAAACTGCTCGAGATCCGCATTCCACCTACTTTCCACGGCACCTAGCTTAGCCTTCTCTCGGTGACTGAGTGGGTTGTTATCTGTATAAACTGTGAAATGTTTCCCTGCCAAATAATCCCTGAATTTATTCACTACTGCCCAATTGAGTGCTAACATCTCTAACTTAGGAGAACTATAGTTGTTCATGTTACGTTCTGATTTCCTCAGGCCCCGACTTGCATAGCACACCGGATGCAACCTGCCATCCTTCCGCTGGGACAGCACTGCACCTAGCCAACTAAAACTTGCATCTGTCTCTAATATAAACTCCTGAGTGAAATCTGGGCAAGCCAACACCGGTGTCTGCGTCACCCTGTCTTTCAGTTTCTCAAAAGCCTGCTGCTGTTCCTCTCCCCATTCACTATCTACCCGATCCTTAGATTTCCCATGCATCAATGCATGCAGTGGAGCAGCTATTTGGGCAAACCCTTTAACAAATTTCCTTTAAAATGATGAGAACCCTACAAAAGACCGCACATCTTTCACCGTCTTTGGGACTGGCTGATCTCTTACTACCCTAATCTTCTCAGGATCAGCTGTGATGCCTTCAGCTGACACCTGATATCCTAAATAACTTACTTTGGAAGCCAGTATTTCACACTTTTTAGGTTTAAATCTTAAGTTATTCTCCCTCATCCTGCAAAATAATTCCCTCAATCTGACTATATGCTGATCTATTGTACTTGAAAACACCATCACATCATCAAGGTATACAAGCAACGAGGAGAAAATCTTATCCCCTAAAATCCGCTCCATGTATCTCTGAAAGGTTCCCGGACTATTTGACAATCCCATAGGCAGTCACCTGTACTCAAAGTGTCCGAAGCTTGTGCTGAAGGCAGTCTTTGGACGGTCTGAAGGTTTTACTTCGATCTGGTGATATCCTGCTGCCAGATCAAACGTTGAGAAAAACTGGGCCCCCGTCAGAGATTCCAGAGTTTCATTTATCCTAGGCAGAGGAAACGCATCGCGTACCGTGACCTTATTTAAGTCACGATAGTCAATGCACAACTTCAGCGTCGCGTCCTTTTTCCTCACTACTACAATGGCGGCAGAGTACGGACTTTCACTATGCTGAATTACTCCCTGATCTAACAGCTGGCTAATGTGCTTCTTTACCTCTGGTACCTGGTTTGGAGGGATCCTCCGGTATGGCACCCTAACTGGCCTGTCTGTAGTCACTGGGATCTCATGCTGAACCCCAATAGCCTTTCCTATGGGCTGGCCCTCCCCTTCAAAAATATCACTAAACTCCTCTATTAAACCCCTAACTGCACGCTCTTGTTCCTCATTCATTTTCTCCGTGTGCACTTTGTCCTCCGTACGGACATCCGGTTGAACTGTCCTCACATACACCTCCTCACTGATGTCTGCCTCGACTTCCGTCCCAGAAGCCACTTTCCCAATCCGCCATTTGCCCCTCAAGTTCTTACGACGATCAGACAAATTTGCCACCAACACCTGGGTCATGCCTCTCACCACTCTTACAGCTGTCGGCAACACTATCACACCCTCAGGCATCCAACCTCCATCCTCCATTGTTAGAGGTTCAATCACTACTTCTTTGTTAGCTACCTGGCTTAATGAGGGAACACATACTGACAGCAACCGAGTACTCCGGGGAGGAATGGTTGGGCTTTTCTTCCTTTCCGTCGTACAATACCCCAGGCTGATAGCCTCTATTGCACATAACTGCCTAACCTCATGCAAGCAATTTTTCCACTGAGCGGTGCTCCTGGCTTCCCTGCACAAGTGATACATGTGCGGCCAAATCTCCGCAACCTCCCCTAGCACATTCATCCCCAAAACCCAACACGCGATTGCCCTTTACCCTGGGTCTCAATCCCTGGACAAACCAACAGCCCCACATCAGTGACTTCCACCCCACGTACAACCATAGTGACCCGAATACACCCCACACTCGGCACTGGAAACCCTGACGCCCCTTTTACCCTTATTCGAGTGGGCTGTAACACCACGCCTGCAGGCTCCAGCTCCCGACGGTAGAAAAGTTCATCAATTAACGACACTTCTGCCCCAGTATCTGCTAAACCCCACATTTCACGACCCGCTACCAGCACCGAAACCTTAGGACACGCTGCTTTCAGCCTTAAGGTACCTTCTGTCGTGATTAAATTTGTCATGCGGACCACGCTTGACCACAGGTCCGCTCTCTCTTGGTTCAAAACATCGCCGGTGGAATCTATTGGTGAGGCCAGGAACGGTTGGCGGGGACTGCCTGGCCTGACCATTTCCCGACCGCCAGTCCCGATTGTTATTTCCAACACGATACTGGCCATTGGCCACGTATCCCCTTGGGACACTCTCTCCTGGTGCGGACCTGTTCGTGCAATTGAAACTGAGGTGGCCCTCTTGTCCATACGCATAACACATCAGGAGAATCGAGCCCCCAATCTGCGGTTCGTTCTCTCTTCCCTTAGTCAGCGGTACCTCCCTCAAAGCCGCTCGTTTTTGTTCCGCCTCTCTCAGCCCCGTGATCCACTCATCTAGACTACGGTGAGGATACTTCTGGATCTCCTCCAATAACCACATACGGCATTTTTCCTCCTTGAGCCCCCGAGTGATTGCATCTCCCAACAGGGCCTTATCATATTTATGTCCATGGTGGTTCAACTTATCGTTTAAATCGAGCATAGCATCATAATATTCAAGAAGCGTTGTTTCCGATTGATCATCTTCTGAATGGCGTCGTACGTGGCCGTCTGCCCGCCGTATTGCTGCTTTAAATAACAAGTTAATTCGTCTACGGTTCCCAGTCTCTGCGTGCATTGTATACGCGATCTGCCGCAGGCCCCGCAAGATGCCTTATTATGAATTGGATTCGACTGACTTCGTCTCCGTCTAGCAGCTTAAGGGTTGTGTCAACCTCTCTTAACCACTTCCCTACCTCTACTCCTGGCCTGCCGTCGAACTTAGACATGGTCAACCCGGCCCCGAGACTAGTTCCCTCTCTACTATTGTGTCTCCTCATCTCCCACATTGCCTCATCGTGCTGTATTTGATACTATGTCTTTATCCTATCTAGTGCATCCCTCAACTGAGCTAGGTGTTGTTGTTGTTCCTTCTCTAACTGTTGCAATTGGGTGTGGTGCTCCCCCCTTAACTGTTGTACATATACTCCATACTCCCACCTGATTTGGTTCGCCCATGCCTGACATTCCCCATTGATCTTCCCTTCTAACTGTTCCAATCGTTCCTGCTACTCTCCCCGGATTTTCCCCTCTAGCTTCCCAATACGTTCCATAAACTCTTCTCTCAACTGCACCAAACCCGGGCTGTCTCTCCTTTTCTCCAAGTAACCCCGCACCGTCAACCACAACAAACCCATTCCCACGGCGAGCATGAGTAGAGCTGGGGTCACACACACTACCGTTTCCATTCACTCTATGATTCCGCCCATTATCCCAACCACAGAACTATCAGTCACGAAATAAAAATAACTACGCTCTGCTACCATTTGTAACCGGTCGGAATTTACTGGACTTTTAATTTCTCACTTGACTTGGGGTTTATTAAAGATTATTAGATGGTAATTGCAGTGGAAGCGCCCCTTTGAGAAAAATCCCGAACCAGCACAAGAACACTTAAATCTACTAAACAAAATGAATTGTCCGTGACCCGTGGAAGGATAGCGTCTGTGACTGGGATGAATGAGACACACTGTAAAATTTACTCTTATATTCCCTCCAACACTACAAACACAATCAAATAATGGTACACCAATATGCGCACTTCTTAACCTGAACTTAAATACTATTCTGGGAAATAAAAGTTATACATAATGTTGAAATTATTAGAAACTCAGGCAATGCCTCATTAGAGGATAATAAGTTTAAAGTATTAAGAAATGTTGCTGGCACACATGAACCAGGCCTTAAGGGCTTTCAACAAAATATCAATCACTGAGAAAATGATATTGAAAAAATAAGAAATTAATAACTCTGCAATGAATAGGCCTTAAGGGCACTCACCAAAATTATATCCAGCACTGAGAAAATGGTATAAAAATCAGAGCTTATTAACTCCACCCTGAATAGGCCTTCAGGGAGCTCAACAAAATTATATTACCCCAACAGATACACACCTCCTAACCTAACTTAAACACTACTCTGGGGAACAAAGGTTATACCTGAGATTGAGATTATAAAGAAAAATTAAATGCACACACCATACATTAGTAACTGAAAAAATAGTATTAACTACACACAAAAATATTGTCACTATTATTAAGAAGTTACTGAGTCCACCAATACCCGTGAACCATGCTTCCTAACCTAACACACACAGATTCCACCTGCACTCCATAGTCGTTTAAGGCACAACCAACAGGCACCCGTAGTTTAAGGCCCAAATCAGCCTTTCTCCACCTTGGAAAGTGTACTGCTAAACTCCACTGACTCTTGGCCCAAGTGTGCGACCCTGTATCACTCAGCTGGCTTCACTTTACCCCCAGTACATCCATGAAGCGGAAGGGAGTGAGCCAATCAGAGCTTGTACAGTTGAGAGAAGCTTTAGCTTCCCGTTAGCAAAAGGGTTTCACTAAGCTGCTTGAGATATGTGGTATTGTGAGCCGAGGTAGAGGAGAGCTGATGACCCCAACGATCGTCCCGTCGTTAGCTGGGCACCCAGACGGCTAGATTCACTCAAGAGATCCTTTGATACCCGGCTAAACAGTGACAGGCCTACACTGATCGGTCCAACGGCGACAATCGCCAATCCTCAATCATCAATGGCAGTCTCAAACGGCAGTCAATCTCTCCCAGTCATCATTCTCACAGTCAAGTGGGATCTGACGGAAACCCTGAAATTAACTTACTGTTAGCTCTTGATAACTCTATCACTGCCCTATCTAACCCCTATCTGGGATGGAATGAGACTTATTTGTTATACTGCAATAGCGCAACACAGGTGACTAGGCCACGTGACTATTTCTGTGGACGGACGCACAGGGACGTCTTGTTGCTCCGAATGCTTTCGCGTGACTGAGGACTAGCCAGCCTCGTGTCCTCTCAAGGCGTTAGCTTAGGCCTACGTGACATATTTTCCGCCTAACTAATAACTTTCTTGGGACACCCGTAACATTATTCAGACTGATAAACGATCTATCATTACTTTTAATTTAATAACTGATATTTAGTTTCATAATTCGCCTCCATATTAATTCGGTAAATTACATTTAGTATCACATAGGCCTAGTTCCACAAACACTCGCTACGTGCGAGAGCGCGGCCTTCCCTCGGACGACCTTGAACTCAGTCTCTCTAATGGCGGGGCGCTTGAAATTACACTGAAATTTCTGAATATTATATATATATATATATATATATATATATATATATATATATATATATATATATATATATATATATGAGTGTGTGTGTGTCTGTGTGTGTTTAACCGGTCGGAATTACTGGACTTAATTTCTCACTGGACTTGGGGTTTATTAAATATTATTAGATGGTAATTGCAGTGGAAGCGCCCCCACGGAGAAAAACCTGAACAACCACAAGAACACTTAAATTTACTAACAAAATGAATTCTCCGTGACCCATGGAAGGATAGCATCTGTGATTGGGATGAATGAGACACACTGTAAAATTTAGACACTAATATTCCCTACAACACTACAGACACAATCAAATAATGGTACACCAACATATGCGCACCTCATAACCTGAACTTAAAACACTACTCTGGGGAATAAAAGTTATACATGATATTGAAATTATTAGAAACTCAGACAATGCCTCATTAAACAACATTAAATTCAAAGTATTAAGAAGTGTTGCTTGCACACATGAAACAGGCCTTAAGAGTTTTCACAAAATAATATTCACCACTGCGGAAGTGGTATAAAAATAAGAAATTATTAATTCCACCATGAATAGGCCTAAAGGGCACTCAACAAAATTATATTACCCCAACAGATGCACACCTCCTAACCTAACTTAAACACTAATCTGGGGAACAAAGGTTATACCTGAGATTGAAATTATAAATACATATTAAATGCATTAAAGGAACTAAATCACAGTATCACTTACAACAGAAGGGAGAAAACTCATATGAAAAACAGTTCCCTCATTCTCTGGTTTCAATTAGTGACACAAACAATAAAAACCAATACTATCAAAATTATTTAAGAAATATTAACTACACACAGCAAGACAATGTCAGTCACTGAGAAAAATATTATCACTATTTTAAGAAGTTACGGATTCCACCAATACCCGTAAACCATGCTTCTTAACCTAACACATAGAGTCAACAGGCACCCGTAGTTTAAGGCCCCAAACCCGCCTTTCTCAACCTTGGAAAATGTACCTCTAAGTTCCACTAGACTCCTGGTCCCAGTGTGTGATCATTCATTCACTCAGCTGGCCTCATTTTACACTCAGTACATCCATGAACGGAAGGGAGTGAGCAACTACGACCTTGTACAGTTGAGAGAAGCTGTAGCTCCCCGTCAGTAGAGGTTTTTCACTAAACTGCTTGAAGATATGTGATATTGTGAGCCGAGGTAGAGGAGAGCTGATGACCCCAAACGATCGTCACGTCGTTAGTTGGGCACCCAGACAGCTGGTTTCACTCCAACTCTCACCATACTCAACAGCATGGCTCAAACTCAGGTCAGTGGACGTTCATACAGCTCGTGTGGGGACGCTTCATACCGCCTTCTTCACCACTCGCCTGATACCGCCCGCTGCACTGCTCGTGTGAGGTCTACAGAGTCCCTACCAAAAACCTTCTGTTAGCTATTGTACTCACTCATTGTTTGTTTCTACCGCCCTATCTAAGCTCTGAGAGATTGAATGAAACTTACTTGTTAATATTGATATTGAGTAAACGAAGGAAACCCGTTCACATGGATGTCGATCCTGGTTACAGCTCAGAGATGGACCTGCTAGCTTGACCTCTTTCACAACTCCCCAAGCCACGCTTTCTTGTGTGTTCACGCTTTTCAGTAGTGACTTATTTACCAGACGATTAATAACTTAATTAGGACGTACTCAGCATTTTCAGACTGGGAAACGATCTATAATTATTTTCAATTTATTAACTGATTTCTCATTTCATAATTCGCCTCCAGATAAAGTCGCCAGAGTATACTTAATATTATATGGGTGCAGTTCGCGACTCTCTCACTACTGATGATAAGCGCTGTCCAGTATCGCCAATGGCGCGGCGTTTGAAATTACACTGAAATTTCTTAATATTTCATATATATATATATATATATATATATATATATATATATATTATATATATATATATATATATATATATATATATATATATATATATATATATATATATATATATATATACAGCCCCCCTGTATATTAGGGTGGTCCTTATTTTTCAACTTTGGAATTTTTTACCACAGACTCTGCTAAAAGTATCCATATAGGACAAAAACATTGTGTGTAAAGTTATTTTTAAATATATTAATATTTAGAGGTTGCTCAATGCTGTCAAAAATTAAGTAATCGATGTAGTTGATTACTCCTCCCACTAGTGCGTCGCATTTGGCACGATTGTGGTGAGTTTTTGCTGGTCGTGATTGATGATTGGGGAAATTAGAAACAGTTCTGCAGAGTATTCTCATTATTAATTTATATTAATAGTTAATTTCTTTATTCCTCAGGTCAAAAAGGCTATTGCAGGAGTAAAAACACGAGAAAATGTGTATTTGATAAAGACATTATGTGATGACATTACAGGGGCTAAGTTACCTTCAAACAGGCAAGTGTTACAGTATTTTATAAACCTGCATCGCATACAGAAAAAAACCATCAGAGTGGCAGCTGGGGAAGTCACAGACAAAGCTCTTTAATTTTGGACAAAAGCAAACATTCCCACACACCACAAATTAGATTGTGTGAATCAAGTGCACAAAATGTTTTATAAGTGGAGTAGTTTGAAAAAGAACTCTTCAAGAAAGACAGAAACTCAAAAGCAGAAAGAGAAAGAGTTCACTGATACATTTGAAGATCTCTTTGACATTGCACATGTGAATGCTTTGGATATGATGACTGTTCAGGAGGATAAGGATTTCTTAATAGTGCAACGAGAAAAAGGGCGTCGTGGGGCAATGTCATCTCTTGACAAAGTATTCCTGAAAAGACAGAAACGACGAGAAAAAACTCTCAAGAAAGCACTGAAGAAGAAGCCAAAAAATGCTTGGCCATCGATGTCTTGGACAGCAGTAGTACGTCTTCTTCTGAGGAATCCAACCCAGTTCCTGGCCCATCAGCACTTCAAACTCCACCTACTGTCAAGAAGCGTGGGCGAAAAGAAGTTCTAACTCCAGAACTTTGTGCAGCATTAGATCGGATCAAGTCCTCAGATAGAATGGCCATGGACATTGTCACCCAAACTGCTCGGAGTCTGGGCCATGATGTCAGTGAATTGATTCTGAATCCATCAAGCATCAGGAGGAAACGTCAACATCATCGCAGTAGCAGGGCAGCTGAAATCCTTTCAAACTTCAAACCAGAGTCAGTTTTAATTGTTCACTGGGATGGTAAATTGAAGCCTGATTTGACGGGGCATGGGGGCCATGTTGACAGACTCCCAGTTCTTGTCTCAGGCAATGGCACCTCCCAACTTCTTGCTGTTCCAAAACTTCCCTCTTGTACGGTGATGAACAAGCAAATGCTGTTGTGAAGGCTTTGCAGCAATGGCACATTGCAGACATCGTGCATGGCATGTGTTTTGATACAAAAAGCTCAAATACTGGTCACCACAAGGGTGCGTGTGTCAAAATTGAGCAGTTGCTGGGTCGTGATTTGCTACATTTTGCCTGCCGCCACCATGTACTAGAACTTGTAGCTGGAGCTGCTTTTGAAGCTGTAATGGGGCACTGAGCTGCTCCTGACATACAACTGTTCCGAAGATTCCAAGCCAAATGGGAACAAATTGACAAGCAGAAGTTTGAAGACTCCTCCACCGACGATCTGGCAGAAGAATCGGTCAGAGCTGTTAGGGACGATCTAACCAACTTCATTGAGAAGGCTCTATTGAAGACACAGCTTCGAGATGATTACCGAGAGCTGCTAGAGCTGGCCTCCATCTTCCTTGGCACATCACCTTCTCGGGGAGTACGATTTTCTGCTCCTGGTGCAATGCACCAAGCACGATGGATGGCAAATGTTAGGTTCTGAATAATAAGTTCTATATACAGGAGAGAACACAAACACCTGTATAGTTTTGTAGGTTCGGTTTACTGGATAAGAGTATGTACACAAAGGAGAGCAGCGGTCTCCCTGGCTAGGCTCCTTGTCAACTGCTATAGGCGACGTATGGCAAGTGATACATTAGCAGCTTCCATACGTCGCCAGGCACATTAATTAAGCGTGTGGGATATGGTAATAACATTGCCACACGCTGCTAGCTAGGCTGAATAAATAATACATAAATGGAGCACATACATAATATACATACATGATATATAATCCAGCATACATAATATACATACACCTCCCTCCCCCCTATACGCTCATAGCAAAGTCTTGAGCGGACCTTTTCTTTTGGATCCGTTCTGAGCGTCGAGGGACTTCATCACTGGGAAGGGTATGGGACTCAACACTGGTGGCGGGGCCAGCAGAAGGCATTGTTACGGGTCGGAGAAAACGGCGGTTCCTCCACCACTGGGTAACCGCACCTGGTAGTCCCGTGACCTGCCGAGACCCATGACTACGCCTACTTTGTCCCAACGTAGGGAGGTCGGGTCCTGAACACGGACTTGGGTGCCGACACTCAACCTGGGGAGAGAACGGGCGTGGTCATTGTAGCGGGCGACGACGTCCTGAACACGTTCGGCGGCTCGGCGATCACAATCCTCTGTCTTGGCCTGCCACTCCTTGGAGAAGGATTGAGGGTGAGCAGGGACACAAGAACGAAGGGGGCGTCCATACAAAACCTGGGCAGGGGAGCGTCCGGTGTAGTTAGGTGTGTTGCGGAGTTCAAGAAGACCCCTGTCGAAGGCCTCGCAGTCAATGTTCCCAGAAGGGGCCACCTTAAGGATGAGGTGCTTCAGGGATTTGACAGCAGCCTCAGCGTGGCCGTTGGACTGCGGGTAATGGGGCGATGACAACACATGCCGGCTTTGTGTGAAATATAACAAAGTCTAGGACTGCTTTTAGCATCCTGGTGGTCCAGCGGTTAGCGTTCCCCGGTCACAGTCATAGGCTTGTGGGCCGTGGGTTCGAATCCTGGCGGGTTGAGGTGTTGATTGTATGTAGAAGTCCGCGTGCTTTATTGGGCTAATGAAATATATATATATATATATATATATATATATATATATATATCACATATGGCAAGTGCTATGTGCAGTCTTGGTTGTGTGAGTTTGTTGACCAAACTGGAGTGGTCCATGGAAGAATTGGCAAGGGCCAAGGAAGAAATTGAGAGGGCCACGTTGGAGAACCTGAAATTAAAGGAAGAGCTGGCAAGGTTAAAAGGGGAAGCTGGACAGGGAAAGCCAGTGTCTGACGAAAACTCAAGCGAGTGGAAGGTTGTGAGGAGTGGGAGGACCAAGCTGGTGGTGAAGAAGTACACCAAGGATACGACAACAACGACAACAACAGCTAAGTGTACCAACTCGTTCAGTCCCTTGATAGACGAATTGGACGTTAGTACAGTCAGGGAAAGGGATGACAAGGAAGGTATAAAAACTTTAAATTTGGTGACTCACAGGTAAGGTACTTGGACAGGGCCTTTTGTGGTAAAAACAAAAATAGGATGAGGGTGTGTTTGCCAGGAGCTGGGGTGGGGGATATAATTGACAGGATGGACAATATCTAGTCTGGTAATGGGAACAAACCCATTATCTGCCTCAGTGCAGGAGGCATTGATATTGGCTGGTGTAGGAGAGAGGAACTTCTTGATAAGTTCAAGGCAGCTATAGATCGTATTTGGTCTAAGGGAGGGATCCCTATCATATGCAGTGTCCTGCCTAGAAGGAGAGTTGGCAGTGAATGGTTGTCAAGGGCGGTTGGTGTCAACGACCGTCTTGATAGATATTGCAAGTCAATATCGGCCCCATTCATTGACAACTGGGACTACTTCTACGGCAGAAGGGATCTTTATGCTAGGGATGGGGTGCACCTGTCTCGGGATGGGGTGGCAACCCTGGCTGGGTCTCTAGAGGGGGCAGTTCAAAAGATATCGAAGTCTTTAAACTGCTAAGGGAACATATGGGCACGGGGGTGGAGGAGACTGCAGTGGGAGAGGGTAAACAAAGTGAAAGACTACAGGGAAATAGAGTTAGGAATGATGACAAAACTAAATTAGACAGGGAGTTTAAAACTAAACGCGGTAAGGGGAGGACTCAGAACATGACTAACTTAAATGTATACTACACGAACAGTAGAAGTATGAGAAACAAAATGGATGATATTAGGGCCTTGGTATGTACCGAAAAAATCGATATAAATACATTCACTGAAACATGGATCAACCTAGACACACGTGAGTTATCAGTCGAATACCAAATTGCGGGTTATAAACTGTTTCATACCGATAGGCAGACCAGGAAAGGAGGCGGAGTAGCAATCTATGTTTGGGATAATCTGAAGTGTGAAATAAATAAGGAAATAAAAACTGAGAGGAATACAGAAAGATTTGGATAGAATTAAGCGATGGTCGGGAAAAATTAATCACAGGAGTAATATATAGACCCCCCAATCTTGATTGCGTCAATGAGCGACTTATCTGGGATGAAATGCGCAGGGCTTCCATACATAACAAAGTCTGTATAGTAGGCGACTTTAACCTTGGCCAAATAGATTGGACTGACCTTACCGGTAACTCAGAATCACAGGATTTTTTCGAGACGATCCAGGACTGTTTCCTAAGTCAACATATAACCGAACCCACACGGGGTAATAATATACTGGACTTAGTTCTGTCGAACAGAGAAAACCTAATTAGCAATGTCGAGGTAGGGAACGAACTTGCAAACAGCGATCACAAAGAAATTCGATTCCAGTTAGATTTTCAGGGCAGACGTAAGGAAAATTCCACAAAAGTACCAGATTTCAGAAGGGCAAACTTTGACAGTTTAAAGAGGCAGCTGAGAGAGGGGGTGTCGCGCTTGGCTGTGAACCTGACAGATGACACCGACCTGATAACGAGATCTGAGATTGCCGAGTTCCACGGCAATTTAAATAGTGAGTTACTTAATGCACAAAGGCAGAACACACCATACAAAAAATTCAGATCAGTCAACAATGACCCTAAATGGATAAATAATTATTTAAAGAACATCATTGGCCAAAGGAAGGCTACAGGTAGAAGGATAAATTGTGGCGAAATTCACCTCCGGGACTATTATAGGGTATTGGCGAGTAGGGTTGAAACCGAGATAAGGAAAGCAAAGAGGAATAATGAGGTAAGGATAGCAAAGGAGGCGAAGACAAACCCCAAAGGATTCTACCAAATGTATCAAACTAAAACACGAGAAAACATTGGACCAATACGGTCAGACTTCGGCGAGCTCACTGATAACGACGGAGAAATGAGCAATAATTTGAATAAATATTTCTCAACAGTTTTCACCACCGAAAATTTAAACATGATACCCGAGGCACCGACTCTATTCAGAGATAGTAAAGAAAACAAATTAAGTGAGATAGTAGTGACTAGTAACGATGTTAGTAAACAAATAGACAAACTAAAGCCTAATAAGTCACCTGGTCCCGATGAGGTATTTGCCAGAGTATTAAAGGAATGTAAGGAAGAGCTTAGTATGCCCTTAGCAAAGTTGTTTAACATGTCATTAAAAACAGGTGTAGTACCAGAATCCTGGAGGATAGCGAATGTAACACCGATTTTCAAGAAGGGGGATAGATCACTATCCTCTAACTACCGCCCAATCAGCCTAACATCAATAGTAGGCAAATTACTGGAAGCAATCATTTCAAACTCTCTTCGAAATCACCTGCAGAAGCACGGATTGATCAATGATTCCCAGCATGGCTTCACAAACGGACGTTCTTGCCTAACTAATCTATTAACATTCTTTTCATCAGTTTTCGAATCGGTGGACGAGGGGCACAATTATGATGTGGTATATCTCGACTTTAGCAAAGCCTTCAACAGAGTCCCCCACGAAAGACTAATTAGAAAGGTAGAAGCTCATGGCATCAAAGGTGACATCCTTAAATGGATTAGGGCGTGGTTACAGGACAGGAAACAGAGAGTGAGCATTAACGGCACTAAGTCCCATTGGAGCAACGTCACAAATGGAGTTCCCCAAGGCTCAGTACTTGGACCATTATTATTTATTATATACATAAACGACATAGATATCGGCATTTACAGCAACATAAGTAAATTTGCTGATGACACTAAAATAGGACGTGTTATCAAATCTGACGAGGACTCGGCAAAACTACAGGAAGATCTAAACAAATTTTTCGAATGGTCTGAAAAATGGCAGATGAAATTCAACGTCGACAAATGTAAAGTACTCAGTATAGGAGATGTAAACAGGGAAACCAGATACCAGATGAACAACGATGCCATAGAGAAATCCGACTGCGAGAGAGATTTAGGAGTAATGATAAGTAGGAACCTTAAGCCAAGTAAACAATGTGTTTTTGCTCGTAACAAGGCTAATAAAGTACTTGGGTTCATACAAAGGAGTGTTAGTTACAAGACTAGCGAGGTCATCCTTGGAAAGAATTCAGAGGAGAATGACAAGACTAATCCCGGGCATTAGGAACCTTGAGTATAGAGACAGGTTAAAGCATCTTAATTTGCACTCCCTTGAGAGACGTAGAGCGAGGGGCGACCTGACAGAGGTGTATAAGTGGAAGGTAGGGCTAAACAAAGAGGACATTACAAAGGTACTCAAACTATCCAACCAGGAGCGAACTCGTAACAATGGTTTTAAATTAGACAAATTTAGATTTAGGCGTGAAATAGGTAAAGACTGGTTTGGAAACAGAGTAGTGGATGAATGGAACAAGTTACCAAATATCATCATTAACTCGAATACGCTGAATTGCTTCAAACATAGGTTGGATCCTCATATGAGCAATAGGGGTTTGGATGTAAACGGGACTGCCCAGTATGTGCCAATAGGCCCGGTGCAGTTTCCTCCTTTCTTATGTTCTTATATGTATATATATATATATATATATATATATATATATTCTTGGAATACCTTCAGAACGCCACTTTCAATGCAACTATTTATTAATTAACTGGATGTCATGGACACATTAATAGATCAATACATCGAAGTTACTAGACATTGACTCTCGGACACAAACATGAAATGGATACTCTTCCAACCGAAAGTGACTCACCCCTGGATCGCACTGACAAAGATTCACGTGTGACTTGACGGAGGTCCAGCAGGTGATGTTGAAGGGAGTGCTGGACTATGTCTCCTGTGGGAGACTCTGCTAGCTGGAGACGCGGTGCTGGGGAGGGTAGTCTCCATCCCGAAATCAAATAGTGACGAGCGTGACTCCGTCATCTGTCGATAGTGATGTGAAAGTAATGCCCCGTGGAATGAATGAATGAATAAAGGCTAGTGACAGGGGGGAAGGAGGTTCAGTGGAAGTTTAAATGGGAGGATGGAAGGGAATTATAGTGGAAGAGGACAGATGCTGTGGCTTAACACAGCTTGCGTGGTGTGTTTGGTTTGAGGAGGCAGCAGCACCCAGCCTTGACGCGGAGGGTGAACGTCAGGGGTCAGACGTCAGGTCGGGCAACGGTTTCTTTCTTCTTGGTCGGCTTGATCCCTTTGGGTGTGGTATTTTCTTGGTGTTGTTAACATAAGAACATAAGAAAATAAGGAGTCTGCAATAGGCCGGTTGTCCTGTGCATGGCAGCTCCTGTCGAGAGTTACTACCACTCTCTATCATCCATGAATCTATCTAGCCTCCTTTTGAAACTTTCCAGAGTTCCTGCACTTACTACAAAGTTGCTAAGCTTGTTCCACTCGTCCACCACCCTATTTGTGAACCAGTTCTTCCTATTTCCCTCCTAAACCTAAACTTATCCAACTTGAATCGGTTGCTCCGAGTCCTATCCTGCTCGGATATTATAAGAACTTTATCTATATCCCCTTTATTGATTCCTTTCACCCACTTAAATACTTCTATCATATCTCCCCGCACTCTTCGTCTTTCTAGGGAATGCAAGTTAAGTTTGTTTAACCTATCCTGATATGGAAGGTTTCTAAGTCCCAGAATCAATTTTGTCATTCTTCGCTGCACCGACTCTAGTGAATTTATATCCATTCTATAATAGGGGCACCAGAACTGAACCGCATAATCGAGGTGCGGCCTGATTAGCGCAAGATATAGTTGCAATAAGACCTCTGCACTCTTGTTACTTACACTTCTAGACATAAAACCCAATACTCTGTTTGCCTTATTTTGAACATTAACGCACTGTTTTCTAGGCCGTAGGTCCGGGCTTACAAGTACTCCTAGGTCTCTTTCACAAGTCGACTTCTCTAGGTTGATGTTGTTAAGGCTGTATACATTATAAGTATTTGTTCTTCCAATAATAAGTATGCTGCACTTGCTGGTGTTGAATTTCATTTGCCATTTTTCAGATCACCCCTGCAGTTTATTTAGATCCTCCTGTAATGCATTTGCATCCTGCCCTGAATTAATTTGCCGCCCTATTTTGGTGTCATCCGCAAACTTGCTTATGTCACTACTGATCCCAGTATCTAGATCGTTTATGTAGATTATGAACAAGAGTGGGCCCAGTACTGACCCCTGGGGAACCCCACTGGTTACACGACCCCACTCAGATTTAGCACCATCTACGCTGACCCTCTGCGTTCTATCGATGAGCCATGATTTTATCCAATTTAAAACTTTCCCCTCGATACCATGAGCCTTAATTTTTCTCAGAAGCCTCTGATGCGGTACTCTGTCAAATGCTTTGCTAAAGTCTAAGTAAATAACATCGTAATTTTCGTCATTATCTACTACCTCGAAGACTTTCCTAAAAAACGTTAGCAGATTTGACAAGATTTTCCCTTTGTACACCCATGTTGAGAGTCGTAGATTAATTTGCTTTTCTCTAGATGCGATCGGATGCTATCTGCTATAATTGATTCAAGAAATTTCCCCACTATTGACGTCAAACTGATCGGCCGGTAATTTGACGCTGATGCTCTGTCTCCCTTTTTGAATATGGGTACTACATTTGCCTGTTTCCACAAGTCTGGCACAACTCCAGTGTCTATTGATTTTGTAAATAAGTTTATGAGGGGTCCGCTAATCTGTTCCCTACACTCTTTCAAGACTCAAGGGAAAATTTCATCCGGCCCTGGGGATTTTGTTTTCTTTACTTTATTTATCTTCTTAAGAACATCCTCTTTTCTGATAGTGATATTCTTTAATTTCTCTTCTTCCTTTCCCTTAAATATCAGTTCCACCTCTGGAATTTCATCGCAAATTTCTTCTGTGAAAACTGATAAGAAGTAGCTGTTCAATGCTTTGCTTATTTCCTCACTGCCATTTATCACTTCTCCCCTCCCTGACTTTAAAGGCCCAACTTTGTCCTTGACCTTTGTCCTATATACCTGAAAAAATCCCTTGGGATTCACCTTGGATTCTTTTGCTATTTTGATTTCATAGTCTCTCTTTGCTTTCCTTACATTTTCCTAAACATTCCTAGATAGTTCATTATACCTATTTCTGAGCTGCTCCTCCCCTCCCTTTAATTTCTTATATATTTCTTTCTTTATTCCTATGTCATGTTTAAGTTTTCTGGTCATGCACCTTGGCTCATTCTTATTTGACCTAATTTTTCTGTATGGTATATTTTGTTCTTGTGCTTTATGTAGTATACTTGTGAATATATTATAGTCATGATCAATTGTTGTGTCATCTATGACCTCACCTCTTCCTACTGGGGACTGACGTGACTGTTCCCAGGTGACCTCACCTAGGTACCTTCTTAACCCCTGATAATCCGCCAACCGAAAGTTTGGGACTCTGACCATATTGTCATTGTTTTTCGGTTCCCCATTTAGGGTGAACCTGATTTCTCTGTGATCACTGTTACCTAGTTCTTCCCCTACTGTGATATCTCTGATAATATTTTCTTTATTTGTTAATGTTAGGTCTAATAGATTGTCACCTCTAGTAGGTTCTGTAATTAGTTATTTCAAAAAATTGTCCTGTACTGCGTCTAGGAAGTCTTCAGATTCATAGTCGCCTACAATGTTGTCCCAGTCAATATTTCTGAAGTTGAAATCCCCCATAGTGCATAGGTTGTTATATTTTGCTGCCCTACTCATTTCCTGCCATATGGGCTGAGCTGCTTCTTTGCCAAGACTTGGGGGCCTGTAAATCACTCCCATAATTAGTTTTTCTCTTCCTTCCGTGATTTCTACCCACACAGACTCGGTTCCTATTTCACCCTTTATTGAATTATTAATACAACATTTTAATGTATCCTTGACGAAGAGTGCGACCCCTCCCCCCTTCCTACCTTCCCTGTCTTCGTGAAAAAGGTTGTACCCTTCTATGTGGTACTCTGATAAAAAAATTTTGCTCGCCAGATTCATCCAAGTTTCTGTGATTGCTATGACGTCTACATTCTCGGTACATACAACCGCTCTCAGCAAGTCCTGTTTTACCCCTTGTCCTGAGCAACTAATTTTACTTCCCAGAACCTGCTTGTTTTTTGACTCCCACTTTCCCCGACCTCTCTCTACTGGCAATTTCACGCTCCAGGGATGCAAAGAACGTCTTTACCCCCTCACGAGACACGTGTACTCCATCGCGGCTGTACAGGTAGTCGTTGCCATAGAATCGTTGCCAGTTATCAATGAATGCCCAACCATTGTTTGCACAATGTTTTTCCAGTCGGCAATTTATAACAATTGCCCTGGACAGCCATTCACGACCAACCCCTCTTCTAAGCAAGACACCACATACTATCCGGATCCCTCCCCTATCTCTAATCTTCCCCAGCGCCTCCCTATACCTCTTGAAAAGTTCCTCACTCCTAACCTTACCTATGTCGTTTCCTCCCACACTAAGACACACTACTGGATTGGTACCCTCCCCTGACAGAACCCTGTCTAACCTCTCTGCTACATGCCCTATCCCAGCCCCAGGAAAACACACCCTAGTCCTACGTTTCCTATCTCTCGCACAAAAAGCCATATCTACAAACCTCACCTGGCTGTCCCCAAATACCACGACCTTACCTGTGGGCAGGGTTTGTACAACTGCCCTTTCCTCTCCTTGATCCATACCCTCCTGCCTCTTCTCTTCCTCGCCAGCTTCCTGCAGCACCTGGTAAGGGTTACTACACGCCACACCCTGGTCAGCTTTCCTGAGCCTGACCCTAGTCCCCTTGGAGACAACCACTCTCCACGCCTGCTCCTCCTTCGCAGGTGTCCTGCTAGGCAGGACACCTACCTGAAGGAGTTTAATGAACGGCTGCTCGATAGAAATATCTTGGTCTTCTAGTTATGGGGGACTTGTTGAATTGAAGTTGACGATCTTTCTTTTCCTCATTTTATTGCTGTCTCGGACTGCCCATTCGCGAGTGTCTAGGACCTGTTCTTCTTGCCCTAATTGCTCGTAGATATTGAGGAAGCCGGAGGAGGTGATTGTGATTAGGTATTCGTCTTCCCCTAGGGGCCAGTGATGTTCTTGTCTCTTGGTAACTTGTGTTTTTGTTTCTTGTTTTTCGTCTCTTCTTGTTTTTTCTTAACTTCGGTGCGAACTACAAGGAGAGCCTCCTTGTAGCTAAGTTTCTTGTTTTGGCGAGCCTTGGCTACCCTGCATTCCTCCTTCCACTTGGGGCAGGTCCGGTCGGCAGAGGAGTGTGGGCCGCCACAGGCAGCGCACTTTTTCTCGGTGTTGGGACAGGAGGTACAGCGGTGCCGGAGGTACCACACAGGGAGCATACATCCTCCTGCGCCTTGCACTTGTTGACGGTGTGTCCGTAGTTCTGGCATTAGAAGCCACGCTTGGGTCGGCAGTAGGGTGTGACTTGGACGGTTTCCCAGGCCAGATGGACTTCTTGATGCAGAGTTTCGTGGTGTTCGACCAGAGCCGTCGTTTCGTACAGCTTCTTGACACAGTGGAGCTAATCCAGGAGTAGTTTGTCAATCTGGTCTCGGTTCAGGTGTTCAATTTCGGAGTGGGAGATCAATAAGCTTCAGGTTGTCATACTGGTGGAATGTCGGTCTCACTGGGATGCCTTTGATGGCGGTGTACTCCGACAGTTGTACGGGTTGGCCAAAGTCTGCAAAAGTGATCTTTAGGTCTCCATATAGCTTCAGGCGTTCCACTTTTGTCACCCCCTTGATCTCTTCCTAGTTAAAAGGTTCTTTGAGAACTAGGAAGTTGAGTTTTTTGGGGCAGGTTTTCTCAGCCAGGCACAGCCGGATCACCTTGGAGTCATCCATGTACATGACCATGGCCACTTGTGCCCCCGTGGAAGATGCTGCAGGGCCTTTATATTGGAGGAGAGCTGGTAGATGACCTCTCCTAATTAACACTAAACTGGTTAGATCTGGACAACTGTGTTTGTCCAGGTGCGTGGTCATGTCGCCGGTAAGTAAAGCTTCCTAATTATTACCACCAGTGTGTGTCTTGGCTAGGTGTGGTTTCTTTAACACGGTCATGACGCCGGGTTAAGCTAATCGCGTGGCGGTGAGAACTCTGGATCAATGAGACTGACCTCTCTTGGCTCAGGTCTTATTGTCACTGTAGGTTGTGTCAACCTATGTGGGTGACCACGTGGACATCTACTTACAGTTATATGTGTTGTATTACAAAGTACATTGTTCACCTGGACTAGATAACCCAGTAGTGTTCACCTGGACCAGATAACACAGTTCAGTGTACACCTGGACATGATCACCAGGTCCCGATGAGATATTTACCAGAGTATTAAAGGAATGTAAGGAAGAGTTTGGTATATGCCCTTAACAAAGTTGTTTAATATGTCCTTAAAAACGGGTGTAGTACCAGAATCCTGGAGGATAGCGAAAGTAATACCGATTTTTAAGAAGGGAGATAGATCACTATCCTCTATCTACCATCCAATCGGTCTAACATCAATTGTAGGCAAATTACTGGAAGCAATTATTTCAAACTCTATTCGAAATCACCTTGACAAGCACAAGTTGATCAATGATTCCCAACATGTCTTCACAAGCGGGCGTTCATGTCTGACTAATCTATTAACATTATTTTCATCTGCTTTCATATTAGTGGACGAGGGGCACAATTATGATGTGGTATATCTCGACTTTAGCAAAGCCTTCGACAGAGTCCCCCTTGAAAGACTAATAAGAAAAGTGGAGGCTCATGGCATTAAAGGAGATATTCTAAAATGGATTCGGGCTTGGTTACAGGACAGGAAACAACGAGTAAGCATTAACGAAAAAAATCCGATTGGAGCAACGTCACTAGTGTACCCCAAGGCTCGGTACTTGGACCATTATTATTTATTATATACATAAACGAAGTAGATATCGGCGTAGACAGCAACATAAGTAAATTTGCTAATGACACTAATATAGGGCGTGTAATTAAATCTGACGAGGATTTCACAAAACTACAAGAAGATCTAAACAAATTTTTCGAATGGTCTAAAAAATGGCAGATGAAATTCAATGTGAACAAAGCTAAAGTAATCAGTATAGGAGATGTAAACAGGGAAACCAGATACCAGATGAACAACAATGTTATTGAGAAATCCGACTGCGAGAAACATTTAGGAGTAATGATAAGTAGGAATCTTAAGCCATGTAAACAATGCATATTTGGTCGAAGCATGACTAATAAAGTACTTAGGTTCATACAAAGGAGTCTTAGTTACAAGACTAGCGACGTCATCCTAAAACTATACCTTGCGCTTGTGAGACCTCACTTGGATTATGCAGTTCAATCCTGATCACCGTATTACAGAATCCTTGGAAAGAATTCAGAGGAGAATGGCAAGACTAATCCGGGGCATTAGTAACCTTGAGTACAGAGACAGGTTAAAGCATCTTAAATTGCACTCCCTGGAGAGACGTAGAGTGAGGGCCGATATGCTAGAGGTGTATAAATGGATGTCTGGGCTAAACAATTGGACATTACAAAGGTATTCAAAATATCCAACCAGGAGCAAACTCGTGACAATGGTTTTAAATTAGACAGTTTTAGATTTAGGCGCGAATTAGGTAAACATTGGTTTGGAAATAGAGTAGTGGACGAGTGGAACTAGTTACCAATTATCATAATTAACTCGATTACGTTGGATAGCTTCAAACATAGGTTGGATGGATATATGAGCAATGGGGGTTGGGTGAAAATAGGCCCGCTGCAGTTTCCTACATTCCTAGGCACTTATGTTCTTATGAACACTGATGTTATAGAGAAATCCGAATATGAGAAAGAATTAGGAGTAATGATAAGTAGGAATCTTAAGCCAAGGAAACAGTGTGTATTTGCTCGAAACAGGGCTAATAAAGCTTTGTGTTCGTACAAAGGAGTGTTAGTTACAAAACAAGAGAGGTCATCCTGAAACTATATCTTGCACTTGTAAGACCTCACTTGGATTACGCAGTTCAATTCTGGTCAACGTATTACAGAATGTATATAGAATCCTTAGAAAGAATTCACAGGGGAATGACAAGACTAATCCCGGGCATTAGGAACCTAGAGTACAGAGACAAGTTAAAGCATCTTAATTTGCACTCCCTCGAGAGACAAAGAGTGAGGGGCGATATGATAGAGGTGTATAAATAGAAGTCAGGGCTAAAGAAATGGACTTAACAAAGGTACTTATACAATCCAACCAGGAGCGAAATTGTAACAATGGTTTTAAATTAGGCAAATTTAGATTTAGGCGCGAATTATGTAAACATTGGTTTGGAAATAGAGTAGTGGACGAGTGGAACAAGTTACTAAACATCATCATTAACTCGAATACGCTGGATAGCTTCAAACATAGGTTGGATGGATATATGAACAATAGGAGTTGGGTGTAATGGGACTGCCCAGTATGGGCCAATAGGCCCGCTGCAGTTTCCTCCATTCTTATATTCTTGTGTTCTTATGCACAGTGTTAACCTGGACCAGATAACAAAGAACAGTGTTCACCTGGACCAGATAACACAGTACACCGTTCACCTGGACCAGATAACCCAGTAGTATTTACCTGAACCAGATAACACAGTACAGTGTTCACCTGGACCAGATAACAAAGTACAGTGTTCACCTGGACCAGATAAACCCAGTAGTAGTCACCTGAACCAGATAACACAGTACAGTGTTCACCTGGACCAGATAACACAGTACAGTGTTCACCTGGACCCGATAACACAATACAGTGTTCACCTGAACCAGAGAACACAGTACAGTGTTCACCTGGACCAGATAACACAGTACAGTGTCCACCTGGACCAGATAACACAATACAATGCTCACCTGGACCAGAAAATACAGTACAGTGTTCACCTGGACCAGATAACACAATACAGTGTTCACCTGGACCAGATAACACAATACAATGCTCACCTTGACCAGATAACACAATACAGTGTTCACCTGGACCAGATAACACAATACAGTGTTCACCTGGACCAGATGACACAATACAGTGTTCACCTGGACCAGATAACACAGGCCAGTGTTCACCTGGACCAGATAACACAATACAGTGTTCACCTGGACCATGTAACACAGTGCAGTGTTCACCTGAACCAGAAAACACAATACAGTGTTCAACTGGACCAGATAACACAATACAATGCTCACCTTCACCAGATAACACAATACAGTGTTCACCTGGACCAGATAACACAATACAGTGTTCACTTGGACCAGATAAAATAGTACAGTGTTCACCTGGACCAGATAACACAATACAGTGTTCACTTGGACCAGAAAACACAATACAGTGTCCACCTGGACCAGATAACACAATACAGTGTTCACCTGGACCAGAAAACACAATACAGTGTTCACCTGGACCAGATAGCACAATACAGTGTTCACCTGGACCAGATAACACAGGACAGTGTTCACTTGGACCAGATAACACAGTACAGTGTTCACCTGGACCAGATAACACAAGACAGTGTTCACCTGGACCAGATAACACAATACAGTGTTCACCTGGACCAAATAACACAGTACAGTGTTCACCTGGACCAGATAACACAATACAGTTTTCACCTGGACCAGATAACACAAGACAGTGTTCACCTGGACCAGATAACACAATACAGTGTTCACCTGGACCAAATAACACACTACAGTGTTCACCTGGACCAGATAACACAATACAGTGTTCACCTGGACCAGATAACACAAGACAGTGTTCACCTGGACCAGATAACACAATACAGTGTTCACCTGGACCAGATAACACAATACAGTGTTCACCTGGACCAGATTACACAATACAGTGTTCACCTGGACCAGATAACACAATACAGTGTTCACCTGGACCAGATAACACAATACAGTGTTCACCTGGACCAGATAACACAATACAGTGTTCACCTGGACCAGATAACACAGTACAGTGTTCACCTGGACCAGATAACACAGGACAGTGTTCATCTGGACCAGATAACACAATACAATGTCCACCTGGACCAGATAACTCAGGACAGTGTTCACCTGGACCAGATAACACAATACAGTGTTCACCTGGACCAGATAACACAATACAGTGTTCACCTGGACCAGATAACACAGGACAGTGTTCACCTGGACCAGATAACACAATACAGTGTTCACCTGGACCAGATAACACAATACAGTGTTCACCTGGACCAGATAACACAATACAGTGTTCACCTGGACCAGATAACACAATACAGTGTTCACCTGGACCAGATAACACAATACAGTGTTCACCTGGACCAGATAACACAATACAGTGTTCACCTGGACCAGATAACACAGGACAGTGTTCACCTGGACCAGATAACACAATACAGTGTTCACCTGGACCAGATAACACAATACAGTGTTCACCTGGACCAGATAACACAATACAGTGTTCACCTGGACCAGATAACACAATACAGTGTTCACCTGGACCAGATAACACAATACAGTGTTCACCTGGACCAGATAACACAATACAGTGTTCACCTGGACCAGATAACACTCTATAGCCTCACACCTCGATGCCTTCATTAATAACTGTCCCAAGTCGTTGTCATTACTAACAATGCGTGAAAAATACAAGGAACAAGTGAGATGTGACAGGTGACGTGTAACAGGTGAGGTATGACAGTTGAGGTGTAAGAGGTAAGGTAGGACATTAGGTGGTAGTGAAGGAAACACGACAAAGACATGGTGCTTTATTCCTGATGCTTCGTCGCAAGACATTTTCAATGGAATGGAACAGTGTTGTCACAAACTTCAGGAATAAAGTTCCATCTCTTATGGTTGTGTTTTCTTCACTACCTCTCTACCATCTGTCCACAGTGTTCATGGGGTATGACAGATAAGGTGTGGCAAGTGAAGGGTGACAGTTAAGATGTGACAAATAAGATGTGACATGATGTTGACGCTCAATTGACAACACTGCATCACCTATTATTAGTTAAAAGCTTCCTACCCAATACTATTACCACCCATTATATACGTGACCTCTCCTCCCCCACACACTACACCCGCCACCACACACTATACTCACCACTACACACTATACTCATCACCACAATACACCCATCATCACACACCACCACAAACTACATTCACCATCTATTATATACGTGACTTCTCCTCCCACACACAACACCGACCACCACACACACTATACTCACCACCACACTCACCACCACAGTACACCCATCACAACACACCACACTCACTACCACACACCACACTTACCATCACACACCACAATCACCACAACACACCACACTCATCACCACACACCAAACTCACTACGCTCACCACACACTATACTTACCAACTACACACTATTCTCACCACCACACTCTATACTCACCGCCACACACTATACTCACCACTACACACTACACTCACCACCACACACTACACTCACCAACACACACTACACTCCCCACCACACACTATACTCGCCCAGTTTGTTCGGGTTTCTTCAACTACGTGGCGAGCAACTGGGAATTGGAAGACCCGTCTTCAGCCTTCATAGGGTGAAGATGTCTGGACTCGGCGCTGCCCGCTAAGGCGGCCGTGGTCTTTCAGGCCATGGAGACAGCTGCCAGCCTGGTTTGTCGGGCCTTCCCCTTCCCCATCTCCTCCCCACCAGGAGGTGTATAAATGGAAGTCAAGGCTAAACAAAGGGGACATAACAAAGGTACTCAAACTATCCAAACAGGAGCGAACTAATAACAATGGTTTTAAATTAGACAAATTTAGATTTAGGCGCGAAATAGGTAGACATTGGTTTGGAAATAGAGTAGTGGATGAATGGAACACGTTACCAAACATCATCATTAACTCGAATACGCTGGATAACTTCAAACATAGGTTGGATGGATATATGAGCAATAGGGGTATGGGTGTAAATGGGACCGCCCAGTATGGGCCAATAGGCCCGCTGATGTTTCCTCCATTCTTATGTTTTCTTATGTTCTTATGTTGTGTCTCACGAACCTGTCTATCACACCTGTTTTTCAAACACATCTCTCTCACACTCATGACCACTCGGCTGAGTGGCTCACCTCCTCAACAAGGGCCAAGAAAAAAAAGTATGTCACGTGTGCAAGACACACTTCTTGGTCCAGGAAATCTCCTGCCCCACAGCACAATCTCACCGATCTTCTCCGTATGCCCACTCCTGGAATTTATGCTCAGAGTGTTTAATCTTCTTCCGACACGTAGAGCCCAACAAAGCTGCCGACCCAGATGGTATTCCTCCACCATTTCTCAGAAAAAAATTGTTCGCCAGAATTAGCGAGAAGCCTTTCTAAGCTGCCAGGCTCTTCGGCGTCCACCATTCTCCCCCGACTCGTGGAATTTTACATAAGATAAAATATTTCTTCATACCACCAGCTGCTGCCCCTCTCCCACACTCCAGCCTCATGTAACACTATTATGTAACACTACTATGACTATTAAATAACACTATTGTAACTATTTTATAATACTACTGCGACTACTATGTATCACTACTATAACTATTATGAAACACTACTGTGACTATTATGTAACACTACTGCAACTAATATGTAACACAACTGTAACTATTATGTAACACTACAGTAACTATTATGTAACACTACAGTAACTATTATGTAACACTACTGTAACTATTATGTAACACAAACGTGACTATTATGTAACACTACTGAAACTAATATGTAACACTACTGTAACTGTTATGTAACACTACAGTAACTATTATGTAACACTTCTGTAACTATTATGTAACACTACTGTGACTATTATGAAACACTACTGCAACTATTGTGTAACACTACTGTCACTATTATGTAACAGTACTGTCACTACTATTATGTAACACAACTGTAACACTACTGTAACTATTATGTAACACTACTGCACCTATTATGTAGCACCACTGTCACTATTATGTAACATTACTGTCACTATTATGTAGCACTGCTGTAACACTACTGTCACTATTATTTAATATTACGGTCACGATTATGTGACACTGCTGTAACACTACTGTAATACTAGTGTCACTATTATGTAACACTACTGTCACTATCATGTAACACTAATGTAACACTACTGTAACAATTACATAACACTAATGTCGCACTACTGTCACTATTATGTAATACTACAGTAACATTTCCGTCACTATTATATATCACTACTGAAGCACTACTATCACTATTATGAAACACTATTGTAACATTACTGTGACTATTTCGTAACACTACTGTAACACTACTGTGAAGTATTTAAGAATAATGTGTTTATTTAATTACACTGGTCAACAGCCAAAATGGTTCACATATGAGATCATGCTCACACAACTAATTTCATATTGCTGAATTCGAATCTGATATTTGTTTTGTTCTATCAGACCAGGTTTTATAAAAAAATCAATAGGTACAAATATTTAATATTCCATCACGTGTCGTGCAAAAGATGAGATTATCTCATGTGACTGTGCTTTCATGACTAATTTCATATTAATGAATATTAATTGGATGTTTCATTCTACCATCAGACCTACTTTCTTAAAGAATAAAAAAAATAGTAAATATAGTAACATTATCGTGTCATGCAAGATACAATTTTAAACCTATCACAGATAAGCTCATAAAAAATTGTACCAAAAAACATAAGTTCAAATCCTTTATAATGACAAAATATGAAGTTCTAAAAGTGCTTCTGAACTTTACTCTTTCTCTTGTACAGCTTGCTCTCTTCTCGTTGCAGTGTCCGGCAATAGTCGCCCATCATGTTAGGACTGAATTGTCCCTGATATCTGCTCTCCATTATGGCGATATCTTGATGAAATCTTTCGCTGTGTTCATCACTAACGTCTCCAAGGTTACCTGGGAAAAATTCAATATGAGAGTGGAAAAAATGCAATTTCAAGGACATCCTTGCTCCCAATGCATGATAATTCTGAAGCATGGTTGTTACGATTTCTTTGTAGTTGTCAGCACGATAGTTTCCAAGAAAATTCTTTGACACATTGACAAATGATTCCCATGCTTTTTTCTCCAGTGGGTTCAATGTTTTGGTGAATTCGCTATCATTAAATAGTATACGAATTTGTGGTCCATTCAAGACACCTGCTTTCAACTTGGCTTCGGAAACCACACCACCTAGTTTCTGAGATAAGTATAGAGTCCCAGCACCGAATTGATCCATAGCTTTGATGAAATTTTTAGCCAAACCGAGCTTTATATGCAGTGGAGGCAAAAATATCTTTTCTGGATCTACAAGCGGATTGTGAGCACAGTTAAACCTTCCAGGCGCATCTCTTGGTCTTGTCGGCCAATCCTTTCTCACATAGTGCTCTGCATCAGCTCTGCTGTTCCACAAGCACAAAAAGCACATGTGCTTTGTGTAGCCACTCTGAAGGCCCAGTAGTAAACTGATGACTTTGAGATCGCCACATATCTTCCACTGGTGTTTCTCATACTCTATAGCGGCTAACAGAATTTTCATTGTTTCATAGCTCTCAGTCATTTTTGTTGCGTGTGCTATTGGGACAGATGGAAGCCGATTGCCATTGTGTAAAAGAACAGCTTTCAGAGAGTCTTTTCCTGAGTCTATAAACAGCCTCCAATCCTCTGTCTTGTATGTTTCAGACTTGCAGAGTTGCTGCATGAGAGATACTGCGTCCTCGCAATAACAAAGGTTGTTTGCCATCTTGAAAAATGCCGACAGCTGTCTATGTCGGTAACGCGCTGTAGTGATAGGCACTCCATCTTCTAGCAGGTTACGCTGCTTTAGTCTGGATCCCAAAACTTCAGCCTTTTCTTTTGACAAGTTTAGGTCCCTGATGAGATCATGAAGCGCTTCTTGAGTAAATAGTTTAGGCCTGGTATTTTCAGAGTCATCCTGGTAGTCGTTTTCCATTGAGGTAGAGGTAGAATCGGAATCACTCAATTCTTGTTCAGTCGGTGGATTTGGGACTGGAAGTTCAGCACTGTGCGGTACTGGTCGGATTGCAGAAGCAATATTGGGGTACTGTACCTTGCCTCGTGTCTTGATTTTTATTCCCTTAATATTTGTGAGACAGAAGTAGCAGTCACTACTGTGGTCTTTAGGTTCACGCCATATCATTGGTACAGCAAACGGCATTCCTGAACTTCGTTTACCACACATCCACTCGCTCAGGAGGTTAACACAAGACTTACAGGCTACATGAGGTGCCCATTTCTTGTCTTGGTCACCCAAATGACATTTGAAGTAACTTTTGTAGTTCAGTCGAACAGCTTTTGTGATTGGTTTCTTGAGGCTACCAGGAGTGAAGGCACCACATATGTAGCAAAAACTGTCAGCACCGTTCACACACTTGCGACGTTCCATGTTTTGTTAATTTCAGAGTAATTACAAATCATGCAGGTGTAGATATGCAATATCATGAATCAGCAAACTGAAACAAACAAAAAAGCACAAATCAGGACAAAATAATTGCATAAGTGGAGCCAATGAGCATATAAATTACTGTATGAATAGCATGGTACACTAAATATATAGATATGCTGGTTCTGGAAAACTGAGCCTGATACAGCTATACGAATGTCATAATTGAGTTCAGCACACTACAATTACACTAGAATCAGACTGTTTTGATCTAGAACCATGAGTTTTTTTTTTATGTTGACCAGTGTTATGTAACACTACTGTACTATGCGTATTATGTAACACTAGGAGAATCACCGCCCTCAGGGAGGCTCCACATTGTCTCAATGTTCAGTCCCGAAAACTTCTTCTTCCATCAATAGTTCATTAATGGTGTATGTAAGTTCCACCATGTTTTTCACTACAACGGTACAGCAAAGTATATTTTTTTAGTATTAAACTGTTATTATTTTATTGTGTAATCATCACTACATATAACATCACCCATCATCACTACAAATAACACCATCCATCATCACTACATATAACACCACCCATCATCACTACATATAACAATATCCATCATCACTACATATAACATCATCCATCATCACTACATATAACACCATCCATCATCACTACATATAACACCATCCATCATCACTACACATCGATAAAGTAGTTTCCGAGATTCTCGTGCGGACACACACGGTAGAACGCCACCCTCCGGGAGGCTCCACATTGCCTCACTGTTGTGCATTAGGGTAGACCACATTTTTGGTTTTACCATTAGCAGCAAGTATGCACAGATTTTTGCCAGTTCCCAGTCTGGAGCATCCAACATAGAACTGTCCATGAGAGAAGCAAGGAAACAATTGCTATCCATGCCAAGTTTGGTCAGAGCGGCTCATTCACTAGGCCACGGTAGGACGCCACCCTTACTTGAATCTCCACATTGTCTTACTGTTCACTCCCCAAAACTTCTTCTTCCATCAATATTTCATTAACAGTGTATGTAAGTTCCACTACAACGGTACAGCAAACTATATTTTTTTAGCATTAAACTGTTATTATTTTATTGTCTAATCATCACTACATAAAGCACCATCCATCATCACTTCATATAACACCATCCATCATCACTACATATAACACCATCCATCATCACTATATATAACACCATCCATCATCACTACATATAACACCATCCATCATCACTACATATAGAAACATCCATCATCACTACATATAACATCATCCATCATCACTACATATAACACCACCCATCATCACTACATATTACATCATCCATCATCACTACATATAACACCATCCATCATCACTACATATAACACCATCCATCATCACTATATATAACACCATCCATCATCACTTCATATAACACCATCCATCATCGCTACATATTATATCATCCATCATCACTACATATAACACCACCCATCATCACTACATATAACACCATCCATCATCACTACATATAACAACATCCATCATCACTACATATAACACCACCCATGATCACTATATATAACACCATCCATCATCACTACATATAACACCATCCATCATCACTACATATAGAAACAGCCATCATCACTACATATTACATCGTCCATCATCGCTACATATTATATCATCCATCATCACTACATATAACACCACCCATCATCACTACATATAACAACATCCATCATCACTACATATAACAACATCCATCATCACTACATATAACAACATCCATCATCACTACATATAACACCATCCATCATCACTATATATAACACCATCCATCATCACTACATATAACACCATCCATCATCACTACATATAGAAACATCCATCATCACTACATATTACATCGTCCATCATCGCTACATATTATATCATCCATCATCACTACATATAACACCACCCATCATCACTACATATAACAACATCCATCATCACTACATATAACATCATCCATCATCACTACATATAACATCATTCATCA
This sequence comes from Homarus gammarus, assembly GCA_958450375.1. Lineage (NCBI taxonomy): Eukaryota > Metazoa > Arthropoda > Malacostraca > Decapoda > Nephropidae > Homarus > Homarus gammarus. Next base: position 1,198,736 of record CAUDMG010000412.1, on the reverse strand, counting down.
TCACTACATATAACACCATCCATCATCACTACATATAACACCATCCATCTTCACTACATTCTCGTGCAAACACACACACAAACAAACAAACACACAGACATACTTCTTTGTTTTATATATATATATAGATAGATTACTGTGAGTATGTTTATTATGTAACATTGTGTGTGTGTGTGTGTGTGTGTGTGTGTGTGCGCGTGCACAAAGAGGGTGGTGAAATGCATCTAGTGAGGCAGCATTGCGATAGTGTTAAGGCGCAAGCACTGCTTGCTTCCTCTCGCTTTCAGGTACCGCCGCTGGCTAGCCCTCGTGGTGAACAGGGAAGCAATTTGCCAGTAAACAGCCTCTTCACCATCAAGACTCCTGCTGTGCCTCATAGTGGCAGCACACGAACATAACTAAAAAAGTTCACAATACAAACAGATTGGCATTTGATACGTAATTGGGCATCAGTATTACAAGGTATTATAACTAAATAATTTCAATCAAAAAGCCCCTAGACAAACACAGGTAAAGAAATCATTTAAAATTTTAAGATTGAAAAAAAATGTAAAAGTTAAAGTAAAGGAACTTAAGACATTTGCCTTCTTAGTTGCTAAGTTCCCGTAACACTAGTCACTCCTCTGCAGATGGATGGCACAGATAAGATGGTCGTTTATACACTGGGATCTAGGCAGCAGTGAAATCAAGTCCTGGCTATGCTACTGAGCAGGTTTTCGAGGAGCCACTCAGCTCATCCCACATGGGGAGGGGGCTAGAAAAGGTACCCTAAACATAGCCTGCCTAAAGAACCAAACTAACTGGGTAACCACATCTAGTAAGGTCAACCTTATGCAGTCGAAAACACAGATAAAAGCAAAAACAAAACTCTAATGGTCGCTGCAAGGAATGTCAGAACCCTTCTGGATACTGGCACAAATGAGCATCCTGAAAGAAGAACCGCCCTTATGATAAAGGAGTTGGCTAGGTATAACATCGACATAGCTGCCATTAGTGAGTCCCAGCTCCCAGACGAGGGTCGACTCACAGATACGGGTCTGACGATAACTTTTTTCTGGAAGGGTAAGCCTACTGTGGAGAAAAACAACATTTAAGGAGTTGCGCTTGCCATCCGCCAACACAACCTAGATAGGCTAACTGAAATGCCTGTTGGGAACAACGAACGCCTCATGATGCTCTGAGTCCCACTGAATCACTCACGTCATGCCTTCTTCATCAGTGTACTGTATATGCCCTAACACTAGATGCAGAGGATAATATCAGGAAGGCCTTTTATGCCGACCTCGACAGAGTGCTAACCTCTATCCCCAGAGAAGATAAGGTTGTGCTCCTTGGTGACTTCAATGCCAGAGTTGGCAGATATGCTGACATTTGGCAGGGAACCATAGGGAGAAATGGACTAGGAAAGTGTAATCCCAACGGCCTACTCCTTCTCAACAAGTGTGCTGCACACAACCTCACTATCACCAACACCTTGTTTAGGCAGGCTGACAAGTTCAAGGGTTCGTGGCAACACCTAAGATCCAGACATTGGAATCTCTTTGACTACATCATTGCCAGAGAAAAAGATGGCCGAGATGTGCTCATCATCCGAGCCATGAGTGGCTCAGACCACTGCTACACTGATCATCGGCTCGCCAGAGCCATGCTCTCACTTCACGTCGTTCCAAAACGGCGAAGGCAGCAAGCCTCCAGAAGAGGTTTTAACACTAACAGTCTGGAGGATCCAGCTGTAGCACATGCTTTCAGAGAGCAGCTCGAACATGGGCTGATAAACAAGCCGAGAACAAACAACCTAAATCCCAGTGCTGTGTGAGATATTCCCGACACTGTCATGACAAAAACCTGCAGAGAGACCGTGGCCAGATCGAAGGAAGACACCAGGACTGGTTTGATGAAAATGACTTTGAAATCAATATACTCGTCGAAGATAAAAGTGCTGCATTGCTGCATTAACTCACTGGCAGAACAACCCCCAGTCTCAGACCAAAGCTGATACCTTCTGCAAGAAGAAGGTTGCGGCCCAGCGTGAACTTCGCAATCTAAAAATAAAGGATGTGAAACACAAAAACTTGCAGATCTGCACAATATGCGCGAATTTTTCAGTTCCACCAAAACATTTTATGGGCCAATCACTCATGGTGCAGCTCCCCCTCTGCTCATCCGATTGTGACTCCCCAATTAAAGACGAAGAAGGCATCCTTCAGTGCTGGAGGGAACACTACTCTTCACTGCTCAACTGTAACACCAATGTGAATGAGCTAACTACCCGGCAGGTCCCCCAGCATCCAGATCTGACCCACGTCAACTATCCTCCATCCCTGGATGAGGTAGCTACTGCCATCAAATATATGAAAATAACAAAGCCTCAGGGCCTGAGGGAATCACAGCCGAGGTGTATAAGACAGGAGGACCTCTGCTTACCAGCTGTCTCCACTCCTGGACAATATATTGGATAAGGAAGAAATCCCCTAAATTCTTAAAGACGCCTCCATCATCAATATTTATAGGAACAAGAGAGACAGTCAGACTGTGGCAACTACTGTGGGATCTCGCTGCTGTCATTAGCTGAGGCGGAAAACTTCCTTCCAGGATCTCAATGTGACTTTAGGCAATCACGTGGCACAACTGATATGATCTTTGCTGCCCGCCAGATACAGGAAAAGTGCAGAGAACAGTGTCGTGACCTGTACATGGCCTTCATCGACGTAACCAACGCTTTCGACTTGGTCAACAGGAAAGCCCTCTGATGGACCCTCAGCCGTTTTAGTTGCACGCCAAAATTCATCGCCATTGTGAGGCAGCTCCACGATGGCATGAATGGCATTGTCCTGCACAATGGTACCCAGTCTGAGTTGTTCCTAATCCAAACGGGGGTAAAACATGAATGTGTACTGACACCAATCTCTTCCATTTTCTTGGCTACCTTCCTTACCCGTGCCATTGCCAATTTAGCCAGTGGGGTGGACATTGAGTACCGGATGAAGCGTCTTTTCTACATAAGACGACTCCAGGAAGAAACAAAGGTGTCACCAGCTTCCATTACTGAACTTCAGTACACAGTCGACCTCACCCCTGTCGCTCACACTAAAAGTGACCTACAGGAGAACCTGAACACCTTCACAGATGCGTATGTGCACTTCTGCCTTGAGGTGAAGGTACGTAGTATGCAGATTCTCTTTCAGCCTGCCCCTGGTTCAGCCATACTTACACCCTCCATCCAGCTTAACGTTACTACCCTCTCTTATGTTACACACTTTCGGTATCTCGGCTCCCACCTGTCCACCACTGTGGATATCGATGAAGAGGTTCAACATCGACTCAGATGTGCATCTCAAGCCTTTGCCGGACTCCTTACCAGTGTCTTCAGCTGTAGGGAGCTGAAAGTGTCTACTAAGTTGCACGTATATAGGGCTGTGGTCTTCCCCACCCTGTTATATGGCAGCGAGACATGGGTCACGTACAGGCGGCACCTCAAAGCACTTGAAAACTTTCACCTACTGTATGTAGTCTATGTTCCATCCTCTGAGTTCGCAGGGAAGCCAAGAGAACAAATGCTGGTACTGTCGTTGACACCAACTTTAGGAGCATCGAGGCTACCATTATACATGAACAACTACGCTGGACTGGCCATGTTACCCGCATGGACGACAGTAGACTGCCAAAGCAGCTACTTTACGGTCACCTAAAGAATAATAAACGTAACGCTAGCAGGAAATGAAAAGGTATAAGGAAAGTCTTCAGTTAAACCAGAAAGAGTGCTAAATCGACCCGCTCACCTGGGACACGATTACTCCACACTATAACTCTTGGAGGAGGACCACACAAGAGTGTGTCAATACTTTCTAGTTAGCCCAACTGGATATCGAGGCAGACAAGTGCCAACGTCGGAAAGACGCTGCCGCCGCCCCTCCTACACTAGATGTAGACCTCCACATGCGCAACATCTGTGAACGATTATGCTGGTTCTGCACCGTGTTCTTTGGTCACCTCATAACTCACCAACGTAGGTGACATCCATATTAACTCATATCATTGTATGACAGCTAGATAATCGTCATACTCGATTCCGAGTGACAGCAAAGTAGTAGTAGTAGTAGTAGTATGTAACATTACTTTTACTAATATGAAACGATACTATGAGTATTATGTAACACTAGTATGTCTTTTATGAAACAATATAAGGTGTTCTCTCAGATAAAGACGCAACACACAGTGAGGGTTCTCTACTTACCATTGAGGAAAAGATTTTCTTCACGCACAATTTGACTGCGTTTAACGAAGTTCCTTCTACCTGAGTTGTTTTCCACAGTGTGAGACAGGCGGCCACCACTCCTCCCCTCGCCACTACTACTGCGATATTGTGCCTCGATTCTTTTTCTCTTATACAATAAATATATAGTTACAAAACAGCATGCAATATATTATTCACCTGCACACTGATGACATTAATCTAAATCACGACGTTCTTATGAATTATTGTCTATAAAATATATGTTTATAAGTCGTACAGTCTTCCCCCCTCCCCTTGGCCCGCCGGTCTGTTATATCCACACAAAAGTATAGACGTCAAAATTTTGTAAAATATTTCACTGTTGAAATCTAAATGAAGTCTCGTATTTAATGGAACACATTCTGTATTTACGCATACATAAATACACCCTCCGCCGCCCCCCCCCCCCCGACACACACACACCATGGTCACCGTCTACAAACAAAAGTACTTGCGGCGCCGACGTCTGTCTGTCAACGGCTGTTGCGAGTTTTAGTGGTATTACCGCTCCACCAACCTCATAGTTCCCCAACAGGAGGCGCTGTGAAACACACTACCAATGTGGAAAGTCCCTCCAATCTCACACCATACTTGAGTCAGCGTGTCCCAGAGTTAATATTTGCCTGCCGATGGTGAAACGACCTAGGAGAATGTTAACATCCTCGAACCACCCCAGAGAATGTTTACATTACAGCTTATCTTATGAGTTAATAAAAATATAGTCACTTTCAGCCTCCACTCCTCCCACATGCTCATAACGTCATTCAACAGCTTCTTTTCCTGTTGTCTTCCCATGAAATTCAGATCAGCCCTTGCCCCATACTACTGTAACACACCATCACCTTGTTATGTGTGTTTCATCTCTCTACTTGGATTATATCACATGAAAATTAGACCATCCAGCTTATTTCACCTTATGATTAAGCACCCTAATGCTATGGGGGAGGGTGGGGGGGGGGTAGGTTATATTAAGGAAAGTTAGTTTAGCGTTAGGGTGGTTAATCTTAAGGTGAAATAAGACGGGATGGCTAATATTCAGGTGATTCCTTGCATTTCTTTAATCCTTTGGTCAGTTTCTTTTCACCTTCCTTTTTCCGTACCATTTGTTTTATCTTTCCTCTCTTTTTCATTTAATTTTCTATATGTCTTTCTCCATATTTCTATCTCTTCTCCTGCCAGTTCTTAATTTTTATCTCCTTTAATATCCTTTCTCATCACCCTTCTCCTCCCCCCACCCCTGGTGACAGTATGGTAGCAGCAGGCAGTGTTCACGGCCGTCGCTGGCGTCACCGAGGCGGCGCCAAGAATATGTTTTTTCTTTTTTCTTTTTCTTTTATCTACAGCGTAAAAACTTAACCCTCGAGCAAACGCCTATAACTTGTGTGCCCTAGAGGAGCTGGAGTCCTTATCTGGGGTCCTTGTGTGGAATATTACATATCTATCCAGAACACACACACCATGGCTGGCGTACTGTACACAGCCAGTAATATAACTGACTTGACTTACACAGCCAGTAACACTCACTGACTTACACACTCAGTAACACACACTATCATACACAGCCAGTAACACATACTGACGTACCCAGTAACACAAGCATGTACAGTGAGCAAAATAATTACAGCAAAAAACACTGAAGGTATCATTACTGTACACACCGGCGAGCCTCACACAGTTGGTAGGCAGGACGTGTAGTTTGAGAGTCGTGGTCACTTGTAACATCATAACCTGCACACATATTACCAAAGAAATATAATCATTACCAAAAATACGAACAATATTTCTACAAGGTAGTAGGTAGTAGGCAGCTATCAAACAGAGAAGTACTACCGCCTGGGAAGAAATTGGAAGCATAGTGTGTTGTCTAATAGTAGACCCTGCTGCCAAATGGCATCAGAAAAATTGTGAGCAAGTCCAACGTTGATCTGACAACACAACATACATAAATTGTTTCTCACTACTGATTTTTTTTATTTTTGCATTTCCTTATGGTTCTTTATCATTATTATTATCATTATTAGTGTTGTTGTTAGTATTATTGTTATCATTATTGTTATATTTTTAATTTTGTATTTTTATTAATTTTTTTATTTAATATGAATTATTATTATTATTATTATTATTATTATTACATTTTCGCCCCCCAGGCCCTGATGTGAGTCAGTGACCTTTAATTACCAACTACTAGGTACTCTTTAAATTAACTGTCAACAAGGTAAACATGACGCTGAACTAAATTATAACTACAGAAACAAACGTTGTCTTCCCTGTTTCGAAACTCGCAACTATGAACCTGAATCCGATTCGAAACTTCTCAACCTGTGGACAGGATGAGTGGAGACTGGCAGGGGTCACTCTCGGAGTTTTAAACACCCTCTTCCCTTGAAGAGGGTCGTCGTGTTTCAACCCGAGTTCAAAAAATATATGTCTTGCAGTACACCGCAGTACAGTACTTAACGGGGTGGTGTGGCGGTAAAATTAACTAATTCCAATATTATAAATTAATTTAAAATATTGGAATTAGTGTGGGTCATTAGTGTGGTGGTGGTGGGTCATTAGTGTGATGGTGGTGGGTCAAGAGCGTGGTGGTGATGGTGGTGGGTCACTAGTGTGGTGGTGGCGGGTCAAGAGTGTGGTAGTGATGGTGGTGGGTCATGAGTGTGGTGGTGGTGGATCAAGAGTGTGGTGGGGATGGTGGTGGGTCATGAGGGTGGTGGTGGTGGTGGGTCAAGAGTGTGGTGGTGATGGTGGTGGGTCATGAGTGTGGTGGTGGTGGGTCAAGAGTGTGTGGTGGGGATGGTGGTGGGTCATGAGTGTGATGGTGGTGGGTCAAGAGTGTGGTGGGGATGGTGGTGGGTCATGAGCATGGTGATGGTGGAGGGTCATGAGTGTGTGGTGATGGTGGTAGGTCAGGAGTGTGGTGGTGGTGGTGGATCATGAGTGTGGTGGTGGTAGGCCAAGAGTGTCATGGTGGTGGTGGTGGTGGTGGGTCATGAGTGTGTTGATGGTGGTAGTGTGTCATAAGTGTGTTGGTGGTGGTAGTGGGTCATAAGTGTGGTGGTATTGGTGGTGGGTCAGGAGTGTGGTGGTGGTGGTGGGTCATGAGTGTGGTGGTGGTGGGTCAAGAGTGTGCTAGTGGTGGTGGATCATGAGTGTGTTGATGGTGGTAGTGGGTCATGAGTGTGTTCGTGGTAGTGGTGGGTCATGAGTGTGGTGGTGGTGGGTCAAGAGAGTGATGGTGGTGGTGGTGGGTCATGAGTGTGGTGATGGTGGGTCAAGAGTGTGAAGGCGGTGGTGGTGTATCATGAGTGTGGTGGTGGTGGTAGTGGTGGAGAGTTATGAGTGCGGTGGTGGTGGTGGGTCGAGAGTGTGGTGGTGGGTCATGAGTATGGTGGTGGTGGGTCATGAGAGTGGTGGTAGTGGGTAATGAGTGCCATGGAAGTGAGTCATGAGTATCGTGGTGGGGGTCATGAGTGTGGTGGTAGTTAGTCATGAGTGTGGTAGTGGTGGTGGGTCAAGAGTGTGATGGTGGTGGTGGGTCTTGAGTGTGGTGGTGGTGGTGGGTCATGAGTGTGGTGGTGGGTCTTGAGTGTGGTGGTGGTGAGTCATGAGTGTGGTGGTAGTGGGTAATGAGTGTGATGGAGGTGAGTCATGAGTATGGTGGTGGTGGGTCATGAGTGTGGTGGTGATGGTGATGAGTCATGAGTGTGGTAGAAGTGATGGTGGTGAGTCATAAGTGTGGTAGAGGTGATGGTGGTGAGTCACGAGTGTAGTGGAGGTGATGGTGGTGAGTCATGAGTGTGGTGGAGGTGATGGTGGTGAGTCATGAGTGTGGTGGAGGTGATGGTGGTGAGTCATGAGTGTAATGGTGATGGTGGTGAGTCATGAGTGTGGAGTTGGTGGTGGTGAGTCATGAGTGTGATAGATGTGATGGTGATGAGAAATGAGTGTAATGGTTGTTTATCAGACCACAGCTAACAGCCCAGAGAAAAATAGCACATATTGCACTGACCGGAAGGTGTGTACACCATCGTAAGTTAACCCAGCCTTCGTAATTAAAGTGAGTTTCAGACCTGACCCAGGAGGGGTCACGGTCACAATGATGCATAATTCTCCCTGCCACGCGATTATTTTTACCCGGCGACATGACCGTGTTACTCCAGAAGTTATCCTTCAGCTAGTACACCTGTCACCTGGCCAGATACACGCAGATTAGTAACGACATCTTCCTTGCTCGTGACCGCCAATATAACGAGCCTGCAGTTCCCTCCATGAGGCTTTAGCTTTCTGATTGTTATTGTAACAGGAAAGGAGCCGACAGTCCTCCCCAGAGGGAGACTTCCCCTCCCCAGCACCGAGACCCAGTTAGCAGAGTCTCCCACAGGAGACAGAGTCTAGGAACACCTGCACACAGCTTCCCCAGCCACTGGGCCACCTTCGGGTCACACGTGAGTCATTGTCAGAGCGATCCGAGGGTGAGTTACTTACGGTGGGAAATGTATCCAATTCATGTTTGTGTTCGAGTCAGTGTCTAGTAACTTCGATATATTGATCTATTAATGTGTTTGTGTCATTCAGTTAACTAATACATAGCTGCACTTACAATTGGTGTTGAAAAATTCCCCTTAATAATATATAATACCAAGAAAGTAACGAATCGCCACGCTAGTAACGTCAATAAATATATGTATTAATGTACTCATTAATGAGTATGGTGGAGGTGATGGTGGTGAGTCATGAGTGTGGTGATGGGTCATGAGTGTGGTGATGGGTCATGAGTGTGGTTGTGGTGGTGGGTCTTAAGTGTGGTGGTGGTGATGGCTCATGAGTGTGGTGGTGGTGATGGGTCATGAGTGTGGTGATGGTGGTGGTGGGTCATGAGTATGGTGGTGGTGATGGTCACGAGTGAGATAGAGGTGAAGGTGGTGAGTCATGAGTGTGGTGGTGGTTGTGGGTCTTGAGTGTGGTGGTGGTGGTGGGTCATGAGTGTGGTAGAGGTGAAGGTGGTGAGCCATGAGTCTGGTGGTGATGGTGGTTTTTCATGAGTGTGGTGGTGGTGGTGGGTCTTGGGTGGTGGGGCATGAATGTGGTGGTGTTGATGGGTGATTAGTGTGGTGGTGGTGGTGGGTCATGAGCGTGGTGGTGGTGGTGGGTCATGAGCGTGGTGGTGATGGTGGGTCATGAGTGTGGTAGAGGTAAAGGTGGTGAGTCATGAGTGTGGTGGAGGTGATAGTGGATCACGAGTGTGGTAGTGGTGATGGGTCATGAGTGTGGTAGAGGTGAAGGTGGTGAGTCATGAGTGTGGTGGTGGTGAGTCATGGGAGTGGTGGGTGATTGTGGGTCATGAGTGTGGTGGAGGTGATGGTGGTGGGTCATGATTGTGGTCGAAGTGGTGGTGGTGAGTCATGAGTATGGTTGAGGTGATGGTGGTGAGTCATGAGTGTGGTGAGGGTGATGGTGGTGAGTGAGGAAGTCTCTCTCTGCTTCACTCACAGCTGGATGGGGGAGTCTCTCATTACCTCACTCACAGCTGGATGAGGGAGTCTCTCATTACCTCACTCACAGCTGGGTGAGGGAGTCTCTCATTACCCTACTCACAGCTGGATGAAGGAGTCTCTCATTACCTCACTCAGAGCAGGATGAGGGAGTCTCTCATTACCTCACTCACAGCTGGATGAGGGAGTCTCTCCTTACCTCTCTCACAGCTGGGTGAGGGAGTCTCTCATTACCTCACTCACAGCTGTGAATCGGCTGCTTGTGCAATTAACCAGGCCGTTCACGTATACTTATTATTTGGGTTTAAGTAACGAAACCCATGGGTAGTTCCTTTGTTTTATTATAAAAGGGTTGTATATATAATTCCTGAGTGATAGATCGACCGTAAGTTCCACTGTTTAGGAGTGAATGAGAAAGGGACGGCGTTTATGTATTATTAACGTTAGGTCACGTCCTTACGATATAAGTTGATGTGAGCGACTGACGCTTGAGGGCCTCGCAGTGCGGGCTTACAGAAATGCTGACTATGGGACTCGCCCTCTTGGGAGAGTTGCCCGCTCACGTGTCCAACTCATGTCTTACTCATAGACAGTGGAAAGTTACAGGGTGGTGAATCTGAATATAATATCAGATGTATTGACCCATTTATATAATATGTTCTGTTGATGAGACAAGGGCCCATTACATCGCTCGGTCTCCTACCAGCCGAGCTCCGTGAGGCCTAAATAACTCACAGAGTACAGTACATCCTAGACAACCCTAACCATGTTATAAACAGATATGTAGACACTAAGCTGGGGATTCTACTACTGTAGGTGTATTAGCTACTACAGGGGACCTAGACTTTAGTGTCGTACGGGTTAGTATGTTATGAACAATGTTGAATTTGGATGATACTGCCCTGTAATAACAGAACAGGAACATAATTGCCAGAATTAACAAAATAGAGGGAATTGTAAGACTTGGTAGTGCAAATTCCCGTGATAGGTAAAATGGCAAGTTATTTTTCAAATCAGCAAAATGTGTCTCGTTCAAGAAAGCTAAAACTTTTAATTTCTCTGATACTATTTGAATATCCTTAATAGTGAAATTCATTATAGGGAGTTGAATTAAAGCAGACTTGAGTTTTCGATTTAAAGCAAAATGCTGATGAGTAGGCAAGGTCCGTAATGTACTACAAGTGATTTCACAGTAATCAGGAGCCTTGTAATGCCCTTTCACAACTAGCTGCTTAACCCCATCATGGCATTTTAAAATTACAGTAGTGAGATTTGGAAAGAACAAATACTGCACATTGTGAAGATGAGCGTGGAACACAGTCTTTAGACTAACTGGCCTATAACTGCATTGCGCTAGCGCTGTGCGTACATTTGGTTGTATGACTGCCAATTCACATATTCCCTCTGCAGCAGGAATAAATGAAAACATGTAGGCTGGACATATGTGTAGGTATAGATAAGACGACTTACACCGTGACAGTACCTCAGAATCCTCTATTGATAACAAAGAATACTCTTCATCTACAAAGAAAAGTTCTTTAGGCCTATCTAGGGTATACAGTGTGTCGTTTACAAACCAGGGGAAGGGTTCTAAATGCCATGCATTAAACTCATGTTGCCCTCGCATAGGAATGTGGATCAGAATTGCATTGAGCGTGAGGGTTGACTCCAACAGTGGGTAATAATAGTGAACCTCATTGTCATTGAAAATAGGAGTTAAATGATACTGCAACGTGGCTATTTTTAAAGCTTCAAGAAGCGTCTGCACAGGCACAAGCTTCGCGTCCACACGTCCTATCCCGGCATCTACATTGCTGTCTATTAGTTCATTTTTAGAGGTTACAATTTTATGAACTGATATTTCCGCAGCATGCAAATATTCTGTGAAATAATGGAGCCATTCTAACGTCGGGATTGCTTCCTGTAACCTAGTAACAATCCTCAAAACTTGGTTAGACTCCACTATGATTGCATTAACCTTTGATTCTACAGCAGTAATCGCGTGAAAGGTTTGAGAAATAACACGATTCTGTTGAGACACAGCCTGAACGACAGCGTTCATTCGGTCCCCCAATTTAGCTACATCATCGGCCGTTGCCGTGCCAAACAAAGCGCTTTGGATGAGACCCACAAAATTAAAGAGACCCCTTTTTCGTCGTGCCTGAGAATGCACTTCTTGAGCAAGATCCGCTTGAGACGCAGGTAGATTTTTCCCAACATCGACGAGAAACTTGCGAAGGTTCTGGAGACGAAAGTGTAGAAGGTCTATAGTTTGTGAAACTATTGTCGAATTCTTCGAAGCTGTGCTGAGACCATGAAGGATGTCCAATGCTGATTGTAGTTGGCTGTCGACGTTTTCCTTCTGACGCGGAAGTTGGAGTAGTGGATGTAGTTCATACTTGATGTTCACCACGTCCTCAGCTATGAGAACGCGTCCGAGAGGTGCCACAAGTGCACCTGGTTTGAGGACTGATGTGGACATGTCCGTCAACACAACGGTGCCACAATAGAGTAGAAGCAACACACTGACGATCCAAGCCATTCTGTAAGGAATTACAAACGATTTAACGCCTACTCGCAGAACATAGTTTTATACAATAGTCATTTGGGACACTCTGCTTCTGGACAATCTGTAAGGATGTATCAATCACATCATCATCAACTGGAGGTAATACATTTATCTGGGTCTTCTTCAGACGATCCGTGTGCACGACATCTGCGATCTGTGCATTAGGCTTCCAAATTTTGAATTTGTTGCCTGCTTCTTTTGAGAGTATGAGGAATGGACCAGAAAATTTTGCCGAAAGTTTGGAGTTCCTTTCCGGTTCTCTTAACATAACAGCGTCCCCAACGTTTAAACCGACAGGTTTAGCTTGTTTATGTTGTTTGATGATCATTTCGGCACGTGACGCCGCTAGATGTGATCGTACTTGGGCATGAATATCTGTAAAGACATGAATTTGGTTTGCCGCGAAATCATCCGTATTATAAACCGGGTATAGCCCATCTGTAAGGATGTCGTAAGGCAGACGTTTATCTGTACCATAGACAATGTAGTCGGGTGTTTTGCCCGTAGAGCTATTAACTGACCCATTTATAGACGCTGCAACCTGCGGTAACCAATCCTCCCATGCATATTGAAAACCACTGACAATTGGACGCAGTATTTCTAGGATTTTACGATTGGTTCTTTCAACAAGGTCATTAGCCTGTGGATGATAAGCTGTCACAAAAGTTTGTTTAATACCATATTGTGCACATATATGCGCTACTAGCTGATTCTTGAACTCTGTTCCATTGTCAGAGAGCAGAACTTTAGGCGTAGTATATGGACATATAAGATTCATCACTAAGGCATAGGCTACTGCTTCGGCCGTTGAAAAATGATCCACACACACTAAGACGTAGCCTGATCCCTGATGACTCATTGGGAGTTGTAACAAGTCAATAGCGACTGTGTCAAACGGACGGTCTGGTGTAGGATATTGTAGAATCGGGGCAGGTGATCCTGTTGAACCTTTATGTTGAGCACACGCCAAACACTTAGCTATGTGTAATTCTATGTCTTTCTTCATAGTGTTCCAGAAATACTTCTTTCGTAAATCCGCTAAGCATTTATCACGACCTTGGTGACCTGCCTGTGGGGCATCGTGGAACAATGTCATTACTGCTTTGCGCAACGTGTCAGGTACGACTATTTGAGACACATTACCCTCAGGAGATTTTCTCGTCCTATTGAGTATGTTATGTCGTAATTTAAACTGACTTAAGGGAAGAAATAACTTGGGGAGTTTAACATCCTCACCCGATTCGAGAGCAAAAATAACAGCTGACCAATATGGGTCGCGTCGTTGCTCATCTTCCAGTTGCGAAAGAGTGAATGTTGATACAGGCATTACTGGTGCTATATTTCTTGACAGAGCGTCGGCGACAACATTCGCCCTCCCAGGAAAATACCTAAATTCGGGGTCAAACTCTTGAATTGTCACATACCAGCGTGCTAATCTGCCTGATAAGTTTCTGCCATAGAACAGTTCGGTGACTGCCGCATGATCAGTAAAAACAGTTATCTTGGAGCCAAAGATAATGTCTTTGAACTTTTTAAGTGCCCACACAACGGCTAGCGTTTCTAAATGCGTCACCGAATAACGTGTTTCAGCATCAATTAGTTTGCGACTTGCAAATGCTATCACTCTAAACTTCCTACGCGTATCCTCTTGCATGAGCACTGCTCCGACTCCAATTCCGGAAGCGTCAGTACACAGAGTGAAAGGTTGAGTGTAGTCTGGGAATGCTAGAACCGGGGCATTGGTTAGCGCTGTCTTCAATGCCGTACAACTTTCTTCGTGTTCAGCATCCCATATAAACATTGCATCTTTTTTGAGCAACCTCGTTAGGGGCGATGCTAATGTTGCATAGTTCTTGATAAAGGAACGATAATAACCAGATAAACCGAGAAAGCAACGCACATGATCATTTGAGGTAGGACGCGGGAACTGAGATACAGCTTTGACTTTATCATTAACTGTATGTATGCCCTCACCGTCGACTACATGACCAAGGAAATGGATTCTGGATTTTAAAAACTCGCACTTCGAGAGCTTTATTTTGAGGCCTGCTGTGGAAAGTTTGGCCAAAACTTCACGCAGTTTAATTAGATGGGAATCGACGTCCTTACTGACTACTATTAGATCATCCAAATAAGTGCAGACTATGTTACCAATTAGTCCGGCAAACAGGGTGTTGATCATTCTTTGAAATGTTAGTGGGGCATTTCTGAAACCAAATGGCATTCTTAGAAACTCAAAGTGGCCTAGAGGCGTGCTAATTGCCGTGATTTCTCGTGATTTCTCATGGAGTGGTATTTGCCAATACCCACTAAGCAAATCTAAGTTGCTAAATACCGCATTATCCTTGCCTAAGGATTACAATATGTCGCTCAAGATAGGCATAGGGTACCTGTCAGGGATCGTTTGATCATTGACGCGCCTGAAATCTATAGCAGGGCGCCATCCACCATCTTTTTTCGGGACGAGGAATAATGGGCTATTAAAGGGGGATTTTGAGTGTCTAATGACATTCTCATCTAACATACCCTGTACCATATCTTGCACTACAGCGCGCTGGCTATGAGGTAGTCTATAAGCTGGTATGTAAATAGGGTTGGTTCCCTCCTTTAACGCTATATGATGGGATGTTAAATCTGTCTGATCTAGCGTTTCCCCTGCCAAGGCTACTATATTTCTATAGTCGGCAAGCAGCTCTAAAAGGCGTGTCTTGCCCTGTGGATGACGCGATCACCTTAACATGTGGCGCTATTTGATCTATCCTGGCCAGTCGAGTCTGTTGGCATGTCGCAACAATACCTCGAATTGGGAATTTAGTAGGCTGCATTTCGACATTGTTGTGATATACTAGAAAATCACTAACATCCTTTCTTTAAGATTCGTTGAACGCCTGTTCGATTTAGAATCAGTACTTCGGTCAAACCACCAGGGCGTATAGTGCTCAGGGTAGATTCACACGACAGCCCTTTTACCTTGCATGTTTCCGGGAGACACACACAACATCTGTGCCCGTGTACACGTTGGGTAGTTCGACAGTTGCTTTGGTGATTTCCTCATTTTGGTAATGGAGAGTACTCTTCAACACTGCTGGTACGATCGTCCAACTCTTGCTGCTATAATCACGCTGGGAAAGTGTGTGGTTGAGGTCAAGAGGTATCTCTGACGCACGATCCGCCTTCCTCTTAATAGGATTGGTAGACAACACTTTCGTCCTAGCGGTGAGCATAGGTTCAGAATGACTCATTGCTGTGTAGGAAACACCTTTAAACGTAACACTATTATTACGTGGATGAACATCTATCATGTTCTTTCGAAGAGTTGGTAGACCAAGTAACCCGTCGGCTGGCAAACTAAACTGCTGGACTATATAAAAGTCAGCGTAGAAGGGAGAACCACGTCTTGAGAATCTGAGTGGTAACGTCACCATTCCTTTGATGCTCAGCTGAGTACCTGAAACTCCTTCGAGCTCAGCGTTACTAGGCCTCCATTTGAAGTTGCGGTGAGGGAACTTACGTTGTAACTCGTGATATAATGTCAAGGCCAATACATTAGCGCAAGCACCTGTGTCTATATCAAGAGCCAATCTGGTATTATCCACTCTCACCGGCACTGACAACACTTCCACTTTGCTAAGCGCCACTACTAACGAGGCCGCTATAGAAGCGCTGTGAGGAGAAGCAGGAAATACTGTACCTATCCCTCTCCTTGCTGCGATGAGCGCTGGTCTTCCCCCGACGACTTGTCATGGGGACGCTTCTGTTTATGCTTGTACGACACTTGTGTTTCACTAAGGTCCACTCCCCTAGCCTTTATTAGCACATCGCACTCATGTGAACTATGAGATGTCGATTTGTGAAGAGCGCACCATTTGCGCGCTTTCTGGGTAAGAGGAGGTGCTGGTTTGGCTCCCTCACTGTTTGACCTTGAGAATTGCTTTGCACCGGGTGTGGCCTTAAAATTTGCACTATTACCTCGGAGCTGAAAACAATCTTCCATTACGTGGCCACGTTTATTACAATGTGCGCATCGAAACGATGTTTGCTGTTTATATGTCAGACGGGGAGGAGCATTCGGAGCTAGCTGTGTCGCATAAGGAGTCTGGGAGTGAGGCATCCGCGCCCTCTGAGGCAGCTGGGGTTTGCGGTGATGTCACTGAGGGCTGTGCCAGTAAGGGGCCCGTAGCCTGGGGACAGAGCTTGTTTGCGTATTCCACCATATCCAGGGGTGGTTCATACTGTACTTCCTGTGTCCGGCTATATAAGGGACGATGGACGGAAAAGAGAAAACTTATTAGTTCTATCAATGTTTCCACATTGGCCGCTGGCATATCGCCCTGTGCGTTGTACCAGTCTGAGGACCGGAAGGTCGCTTGCATATCCTGGCGAACCTCGCCTGCAATGTCGACAGCGTCGACAGGCGTTTCATTGCTTATACCTGGAGTACAACGATCCAACCATCTGAATATCCATTGCAGCTGGCCCAGCTATGACCTACTCCCAAAAATCCCAATTAACGTTCGCTTAAACTTTTCATAGTCAGGGCTTTGCAAACCAAACGCATTCAAACGACTGCCGGCATAGGAACCCTGCGCTATATGGGAAAGTACATATGCTTTTTTTCTTCGTCACTTGTTATGTGACTAGTGCACATGCTATCTTCACATGCACGAATAAAATGTGCGACCCTATAATCATCTTGTCCCCTGAAATTTCGAACATAGTCGCCACGCCGCATGATATTAATAACATCAGATTTAGGTGTGGTAGTAGTACTGGTGTGAGGGTTAGAGGACGCCAGTGTAGTGTTAGTATTAAGCAAGTTAGTATTCTTACTCTTAACAGAAGGCTGGGTTAATAAGGTTGTTACCGATTTAGCAACAGACACACTATCACCTGTAACAGGGGTAACTGCTTTTGTATACTTAGGTGAGGTACTCTAGTGATTACCAGATCGTAGGGTACGACGGTTTAAGTCGTCAAATGATTCGTTTATAACTTTCTCACTACTTCCTACCGACTCATTTAACTGTGATCCCGACTCAAAATCTATGTCAGTCTTGGCTTGATCATCGACGAGTTGGTTATAAGCATACAGTTGCGCTAAGCGTTCAATGTCATCCACATTAGACATGGAAAACTTAGAAATTATCTATTAGTCCCCCTTGGGTCAATGAATACTTAACAGTAAACAGATCACTTGCCTCTCATTTACAAGGCAAATGAATATGAATTGTAGTTAATTATTAAACTATCAATAAGAAGACAGACACTTATAAACCACTGTAAATTATAGGATTTCAATACATTAATCTTACATTCGACACTTTATCATTGAAATAATCCTATCCGACGAACCTATGGGTGTGAAAATATCTCTCGAACGTGTTCATATGTGTAGAATTATGTAATTTAAATACCTATTTATACAGGGTATTACGTCTGTATAGAAAATGTGTTCCTTCAAGCTGAGTTCTGAGTCGAGTGGGTGGATTGTGGGCAACGATGAGAGGCTTCTGCCTTGGCGAGAGACGAGTCCACTGCAAACTAGGGGAGTTTCTCCACCAGAGATCAGAAACTGCTGATGATTGGTTATCACTCTGGTCGTTGCTGGGTCGCTAGCTAAACTGCCATGTGCCAAGTCTTCACAGTCTACGTATATATGGAGATCTTGTATGATGACACGGGAACTTCGTAATTAACGCTGGCCACACAACAAAACTGTTCAGCTGCTATTGAAATACCAATTGTTAGTCCAGGTTATGAAACCTTACTTCAACACAGGCAACACTGTAACTAGAAAATGCTGAGTGGGGTCTACTTCAACAGGCACAATCTGGATATATACCAACAGGCTGTAATATATGTATATTACGAATTCTGCACGTATTTGTATGTGACAGAGATAAGGATCACTCACTAAATATCGTCTCAATACGGGATATAGTTTTAAACACTCGGATTATGTAACGCGTCACTGCTGTGTGTTTTCAATTTTTCTCAAAACACAGACTGTTGATAGGACTACCAGTTTAAGAATCCGTACACACGGCTTGCCACCTATATGAATCGGCTGCTTGTGCAATTAACCAGGCCGTTCACATATATTTATTATTTGGGTTTAAGTAACGAAACCCAAACGGTAGTTCCTTTGTTTTATTATAAAAGGGTTGTATATATTGTCACGTGCCTGAGCGCTCGGGAACTCACATAGCGTGAGGCATATGTTCACGCCTACATTTCACACAAGCTATTAACTTGTTAATTGTACTTATTATATTATCATTGTTCTTAGTTACCTAGGTTAATTGTATATTTATGTATGTTATTAATATGCATCATTGTCTTACTCTGTTAAGTTCAAATCAAGAGTAGTATTAATAAATTACATAAATTATCTAGCAAATGTTCTGGATCACGTGATATGAGATGCTCTCCTCTGCGGCGTGGTGACTCTTCCCCAGTAGCGAAAAACCGTGGCATAGGGTAGACGTGTCCATTCGTTCTCTAGCCTTGACCCTTGTCTAGTGCCTTGTCCAGTCTTCTGCAATGCCCTAGGGGTATCAGGTATTAGTGACACGTTTAGTTAGGCCTAGGAAGGGATCCTGGTGGTAAGGAATCTCCTGTTTGGTAGGAAATAACTATTTAGTAGGGATTGTTGTATGTATATATTTTGTATGTCTGTGTAATATAGTTATGTTAAGTAATATTCGTTTGGTCTAACTCCTTACGGTATATTTTCACCCTTCCGGCATCACTCTTATTTTATTATACAATCACTTATACCCTTAAATTCATATTTGCTAGTCATTACTCCCTTTAGAACATAAATTGAATTAATTAATTATATTCCCTTTTGTGACTTACTTATTTCAACTTGTTCATACTTACTCAAGTACATCTAGTTGAGTAGGTTCTTGTGGGGATAATTATTGCTGTGTTCCCTATTTGTTCCTTTATTTGTTAATAACTTGGGGTAGGTTTCACTCCCTAGGTATAAAGGGTAGTGAAACCGCGACAAGTGGGGGCCTGTGTCCGGGAACTAACCATTATTGTGTCATATCAAGTGTTGTTACTCGCCAGGTGTTGTTTCATCGCTAAGTATTTTTGGATGCAAGTTGCTGTGTTCACAGTGTTCATTTATATTGCTCCTGTTATTGCTTAAGCTACTGGTGAGTTAACCCTTATCTTGTGTACCAGGTGTTTGGTTAATCCCTTGCTGTGTTTCACAGTTGATTGCATTTTGATATTATTAATTAGCTAGCTAGTTAGCTTAGCTGCCAGGGTTACTTTTTTTTCGCTACTCGATTTTGAGTTCAACATGTTTGACCTGGAAAGCTTTTTGGCTTCACCTTCAGCCGAAGTACTGAAGGGGCTTACTAAGGCAGAGTGGCAATCCCTCGCTGCTTATTATGAAGTAGAAGGCCGCTCTTCCATGAATAAGGCTAGGTTAGAAGAGGCTGTCCTCAACTACCTTATTGACAATGAAATCATAGCCCAACCGTCGGGAAATTCAGAGGAAATTGTTACACCAAGTAATTTGGCCTTACAAGTTGAACTCAAGAGACTCGAGGTGGAGCTGGAAACTCTCAAACAACGAGGTTTGGCTCAGGGTAGTAATACTTCAACATTCAGTGTAGACAAATGTCTCAACAGGGTTCCTAAATTTAATGAGGAAGAACCAGACAAGTTCTTCTCTCTTTTTGAGAAAATTGCCCGACTTAACAAGTGGCCTGTTTCTCAATGGTCTCAACTTATTTATAGATCTTCCACTGGTAAAGCATTAGATGCGTTTTCTGCCCTCTCTGAGGATCAATGTCTAGACTATGCCCTTGTTAAGTCCGCGGTTTTGAGCGCTTATAAACTTGTTCCTGAAGCCTACCGGCAACAGTTCCGTAACTGCCGGAAGACTGACAAACAAACATTTGTGGAGTTCTTCAGGCAGAAACAGGTCCTTTGTCGGAGGTGGATTGAAAGTGAGTCTGCCCGGAACATGACAAGCTTGTTGAACTAATCCTGCTAGAGGAGGTTAGAAAGTGTATCCCAGGCGACATTCGAGCACACTTGGATCAGAGAGGTATCTGTACCCTGGCTGATGCTGGTCCAGTGGCTGACCATTATTCCTTAACTAATAGAAATGTAAATTCCAGGTCTTATGCTCCCATGTCACAGTCCTTCACTTCCTTCAAGCGGCCCACACCAACATCTACATCGGGGTCCCTGCCTCTTGTCATACCGACCCGACCCTCAGGTTCTGCATCATCTACCACGGGTGAGCCCATGGTCCATGAGACAGGTGGATCTACTCCTACTGGTGAGAGAAACTCTAGTTGCAGGTACTGTAAGAAGCCAGGACATGTCATCAGCGATTGTCTCAAGTTAAAGAAAAGAAATTCCTCTCACCAAGGATCCCCCGCTCTTTTGGTCAGGGTGGCCGAGCAATCGGAGAAATTATTGGAGCCCTGTGTCACTGCCCTCAGTCAGACTGTTGCCCTGGATGCTTCCCCCTCTTCTATGATATCAACCTTTGAACCATTTTGTTCTCCTGGTTCCTTAGCTTTGGATCAATTCAGTCAACCCACTTCTGTTAAACTCTTGAGAGACACAGGCTCAGCCTTATCTCTTGTTACTAAAGAAGCTGCTCCACTCCTGGATTCATGCTATACTGGTAGCTGGGTGCTTGTGAACGGTTTGACCGGTGGGTCGCGTATTCCCCTTTGTCAAGTGTACCTGCGGTCATCCATAAAGTCAGGCTATGTCACGTTAGGAGTAGTAGATAGCTTACCTGTAGAAGGGGTCTCTCTATTGATAGGAAATGACCTCGTTGGCGACATGATGTTCCCTAATGTTGTGATCTCATCTTGTCCCACTGCCGAGAATAATACTGTGCAGTTAGAAGTAGACTTTCCAGGGTTGTTCCCTGCGTGTGCTGTGACCCGTAGCATGAGCCGCAGTACAGAGGTAGAAGAGACTAGTGAAGATGAAGTTTCCCTCCAGGACTGTGAGAAGTCCGAGGATAATCTTATCCAGCCGGACCATACTGATCTTGGTCTCAGTGAATTTTTTGAGGATTCCCCACAACCAGATAACCACCAGATTAGCTCTGATGGAGATAGGAACCCAGATGTCACTAGTTTTGGTTCCTCTCCCATCACTAGGAGTAAGTTTATTGAGCTACAAGCAGGGGATCCTGAGCTGGTAGGTTTTCTCAATAGGTCAGTTACTGAGACAGAAGCTGAGCAAGAATCAAATTGCTACTACACTAGGTCTGGTGTATTAATGCGGAAGTTCCGTCCCTCCAATTCTCCTGCCAATCACCCTTGGTTAGTTCATCATCAAGTTGTTATTCCCAAACCTTTGCGGCAGGACGTACTTAGTATCGCTCATGATGGGGTGGGTGGTCATTTAGGAGTTAGGAAGACCTATGCAAAAATTTTATCCCAGTTCTTTTGGCCTAGGATGAAGAAAGACGTCAGCTCTTACTGTCGCACTTGCCATGATTGTCAGGTAGCGGGGAAACCGAACCCCAGTGTTAAACCATTCCCTCTGCAGCCTATCCCAGTCATTGAAGAGCCCTTTAGTAAGGTGGTCATAGATTGTGTCGGTCCCTTACCTAAGACCCCTCGTGGTCATCAGTTCTTGCTAACCATTATTGATTGTGCAACCCATTTTCCTGAAGCCATTCCCTTGCGCCGCATCACAGCGAAGAATGTTATCAAAGCCTTAACCCACTTCTTCACTCAAGTAGGCCCTCCTACAGTGGTGCAGTCAGATCAGGGTTCCAATTTTACTTCCCGGTTGTTTAATCAGGTAATGCAAACCCCGGGAGTCCGGCAGTTGAGGTCTTCGGCCTATCACCCTCAGTCACAGGGGGTGGTAGAGAGATTTCACCAGACACTAAAACTCATGTTGCGCACCTTCTGTCTGGAGACTGGGAAGGATTGGGACGAGGGAGTTGACCTGCTTTTGTTTGCCGTTCGGGACAGTAAACAAGAGTCGCTAGGATTCTCGCCCTTCCAGCTCGTCTATGGACATGAGGCGCGAGGGCCTCTTAAGGTGTTAAAAGAGTGTTGATTGAGTGATCAGAGCTCGACGCCCTTAGCTTCATATGTGGTCCAATTCAAGGAGAAGTTGCGTCTGGCTGTAGAACTTGCCCAGTCCAACTTAAGGTGTGCTCAGGTGAAAATGAAACTGCATTTTGATAAGGTCCATCAGCCAAAGCCTAGAGAATTCCAAGTAGGGGAGCAGGTGTTGGCCTTCCTGCCCTTACATTATCACCCTTTTAAATCCAAATACAGTGGTCCATGTGAAGTACTAGAAAAACAGGGGTCCGTGAATTATGTGATTAGCACCCCTGAACGGCGTAAGAAAAAACGCCTTATCCATGTCAATCTTTTAAAGTCATATGTTCGTAACGAAACTCTGGGAAAGGCAGTTGCTTGTGTTGATCAATCCTTTTCAACATGTACCATTGTGCCAGAGTGTAAGGATGATAAAGATTAGTGCTTTTCTGAAATAATGAATGGGTCTAATGTAAAAGTGGAAAACTTGACTATCTTGGAGGACCCCAGTGCTAAGTTGTGCCATCTCTCTAGTGACCAAGCCAATAATATAAAGTCTCTATTACAGGAGTATCTTATTATAGTTGGTGATTACCCACTCTCCTGTTCAGTGCTGGAGCATGTCGTTGAGACCAGGGGAGCCAAGCCAATCCGACAGCGTCCCTACCGTCATTATGCCTTCAAGCGGGAGTGTGTACGAGCCGAGTTACAGCGTCTTCAAGAGCTAGGCCTCGTCGAACCCAGCATCAGTCCATGGGCATCCCCTGTTGTTCTAGTTCCAAAGCCGAATGGGTCAATGCGGCAGTGTGTGGATTATCGCAAGGTGAATGCTGTCACTGAACCCGATGGTTATCCCTTGCCACGCATCGACGACGTGATCGACGATCTTGGACAGGCAAGGTACGTGACCAAGTTGGATCTCCTCCAGGGCTACTACCAGATAAGACTGACTGAACGCTCCAGGGCCATCTCTGCTTTTGTCACTCCTGAGGGGTTGTGCCAATTCACAGTCCTTCCGTTTGGTATGCGGAACGCCCCTGCAACCTTTCAACGCCTCATGAATTTCATCACGTCTGGTCTGGAAGGTGTCCACTGTTACCTAGACGACCTCATCGTCTTCAGCAGTTCCTGGGAAGATCACATGAGTCGTCTACAAGCCCTCTTCTCCGTACTGGCTGCAAGCAAGCTGACGGTGAACCTCGTCAAAACTGAGTTCGGCCATGCCCACGTCACTTTCTTGGGACATGTGGTCGGACAAGGGAAAGTCCAGCCTATAGCAGCCAAAATTGAGGAAATTCAACAGTATCCAGTGCCAGGCGATAAGAAGAGTGTGATGAGGTTGCTGGGTATGGCGGGGTACTACCGCCGTTTTTGTCCAAACTTCTCCTCCGTTGCCTCTCCCATGACTGACCTGCTGAGTGGCAAGAAAACCTTCAAGTGGACTACGGTTTGCCAGGAATCTTTTGAGAATCTTAAGTCCCTGCTGGCAAATGCTCCTGTACTACTTGCACCTGACCTCCAGAAACAGTTCACTCTCCATGTCGACGCCAGTGAAATTGGCGCCGGTGCTGTGCTTCTGCAAGAGGGTGAGAGTGATCAAGTGCTTCATCCGCTGTGCTATTTTTCTAGAAAACTTAACAAATATCAAAGAAACTATGCCACCATTGAAAAGGAGGCTTTATCACTGATCATGGCACTAGAAAACTTCAAAGTATATATTGGCAGCACTGCTTATCCTGTTCAAGTGTTCACTGATCATAACCCACTTACTTTTGTTGACAAGATGAAACATACCAAACAAAGACTTTTGAGGTGGGCTCTATAACTTCAGCCCTATAACTTGAACATTTCCCATATCTGGGGAAAAGAGAACGTGTTGGCTGATGCACTTTCTCGAGTCTGATTATTTAGAAACTATGTCTATAGGCAAATTATTTTTTGTTTTATTGTCATTGAGTACCTTGTGTTTATATTATGAATTATTTTGCTTCATATTGATTTAAACTGATTGTGTTAGTTATTACTTTCACTGTGTAGCTGTATATCCATTTTCGCTTCCAGTGAGTTGTATGCTCACTTTTTTGGGGGAGGTGTCACGTGCCTGAGCGTTCGGGAACTCGCATAGCGTGAGGCATATGTTCACGCCTACATTTCACACAAGCTATTAACTTGTTAATTGTACTTATTATATTATTATTGTTCTTAGTTACTTAGGTTAATTGTATATTTATGTATGTTATTAATATGCATCATTGTCTTACTCTGTTAAGTTCAAATCAAGAGTAGTATTAATAAATGATATAAATTATCTAGCAAATGTTCTGGATCACGTGATATGAGACGCGCTCCTCTGCCGCGTGGTGACGCTTCCCCAGTAGCGAAAAACCGTGGCATAGGGTAGACGTGTCCATTCGTTCTCTCGCCTTGACCCTTGTCTAGTGCCTTGTCCAGTCTTCTGCAATGCCCTAGGGGTATCAGGTATTAGTGACACGTTTAGTTAGGCCTAGGAAGGGATCCTGGTGGTAAGGAATCTCCTGTTTGGTAGGAAATAACTATTTAGTAGGGATTGTTGTATGTATATATTTTGTATGTCTGTGTAATATAGTTATGTTAAGTAATATTCGTTTGGTCTAACTCCTTACGGTATATTTTCACCCTTCCGGCATCACTCTTATTTTATTATACAATCACTTATACCCTTAAATTCATGTTTGCGAGTCATTACTCCCTTTAGAACATAAATTGAATTAATTAATTATCTTCCCTTTTGTGACTTACTTATTTCAACTTGTTCATACTTACTCAAGTACATTTAGTTGAGTAGGTTTTTGTGGGGATAATTATTGCCGTGTTCCCTATTTGTTCCTTTATTTGTTAATAACTTGTGGTAGGTTTCACTCCCCAGGTATAAAGGGTAGTGGGATCGCGACAATATAATTCCTGAGTGATAGATCGACCGTAAGTTCCACTGTTTAGGAGTGAATGAGAAAGGGACGGCGTTTATGTATTATTAACGTTTGGTCACGTCCTTACGATATAAGTTGATGTGAGCGACTGACGCTTGAGGGCCTCGCAGTGCGGTCTTACAGAAATGCTGACTGTGGGTCTCGCCCTCTTGGGAGAGTTGCCCGCTCACGTGTCCAACTCATGTCTTACTCATAGACAGTGGAAAGTTACAGGGTGGTGAATCTGAATATAATATCAGATGTATTGACCCATTTATATAATATGTTCTGTTGATGAGACAGGGGCCCATTACAGCTGGGTGAGGGAGTCTCTCACTACCTCACGCACAGGTGGGTGAGGTGAACCTTCCTTTTGTAACTTGTAAAATACTCTTTTACATACAGAGCTCAAGAGATGTTGTGATCATAACATAGAAACACCACAAGATCAACATTCCAACAGTCCCCCCAGTACTCAACCAGACACACCGAGGGGCAGTGCTGAGCGCTACACATCAGTATTCTTTATACGTATCTGAAGATATAAGGCCGTTGTGTGAGGCTGAGAGAAACAGGGATAATTGTAAGATAAACAATATGCGGCTGTATGTGTAGGCAGGCGGTCATCTGGGCCAGGCCTTATGACTGTCTCATTATTTACCCAAATGAAATATGTTATGAGCTATGACCCTTAAGTTCATGTGGAGGAGGTGGAGATGATAATATAGGTGGTGGTGATGGTGATGGGGACTACCGATGATGGTGGTGATGGTGGTGATAGCGATTAGGATGATGATAGTGGTGGTGGTGGTGGTGGTGGTGGTGGTGATAATGGTATTAGCAGCGGTAATATTGTTAGTGTTGATGATATTGGTGGCAGCGGTGGTGTAAGTAGGGGGGGGGGGGGTTGAGTGGTGGAGATGGAGTTGGCTCTTCTGCCACACACTTTTTCACCAAGCATTCCACCATATCCTCCGCTACCACACACTACTCCAATACACATATCTGCACAACACACTCCTCCAACACACACTCCACCACACACCCCTCTACCACACATTACTCCACCACATACTCTTTCCCCATACACTTGACCACACATTCCTCCATCACATTCACCACCACCACTCACTCTGCCACACACACTCTTCCATCAAACGCACCTCCATCACACACTCCTCCACCACACATTCTTTCATTATGCACTAAACCACCACTTCTCCGTCACACACACTCCCCCACCACACACCCCTCTACAACACACTCCACCACAAACTCCTCAACCACACACACTTTCACAATACGTTCCACCACACATTCCCCCTTACGCATTGTTCAACCACATTTACCTCCACCATACACGCACTCTTCCACCAAATATTCAACTAATATACACTCCTCTAACACACACACTCCTCCACCACACACTCTATCACACACTCCTTCACCAAACACTCCCTAAAACACACTTATCCCCCACCACACACTTCCCGCCACCACACACTCCACCACACACTCCACCACATACGCCACCATAAAATTCTCCACCACTCACTCTTTCAACTTACATCATCACACACTCCTCCACCACACACTATACTACACACCACACACTTCAACCACTACACACTCTTCTATCACACACTCTTCCACCACATACTCTTTCACCACACACACTCCTCCACCACACACTATACTACACACCACACACTTCAACCACTACACACTCTTCTATCACACACTCTTCCACCACATACTCTTTCACCACACACACTCCTCCACCACACACTCTTCCACCACCACACACTCTTCCACCACCACACACTCTTCCATCACCACACACTCCTTCACCACACACTATATTACAGTACACACACACACACACCTCCACCACACACACACACACACACACACACACACACACACACACACCTCCATCACACACACACACACACACACACACACACACACACACACACACATACACCTCCACCACACACACACACACACACACACACACACACCCACACACACACACACACACACCACACAACTCACAGACTACCATCCATTACAAAACCTCATTTATAGTTGACATTTATGTTCAAGTTGTGGGTTGAAACATTACATACATAAACGTTAAGAACAGTTACGTACCGAGGGCCAGGAGCCGCGTTTGGGTCACCTAACCACACCAACACACTGGATCAGTTTCCAGTCATTGTGATATATGTAAGTGTTACTCAGTGTTGATATTACCTGTTGAGTAACTATGATTAATGTAGTGAAGTCTTATTATACATTTCATACATACTATAAAACTGATGTATTTGAATGTTAACCCTCGTTTAAATCCTAATCAGTATATTATTAAGCTCATTAACACGCGTATTAAAATTTACTATGATATAAAGAATGTATTCACTTTACTAACACAATATCTATAATAAACTATGTAAAGACGTATACACGGTCACTCCACTACTACCCACCCCTGTATACACGCCTGGACATGTTGAACTGACTTAGTAAAATGTAGTTGACATATACCGTAGAGTTATCCATACGTTCACGACACCATGAACCTGAATAGGGCCACAGTACTTAAAAGCCACAGTTCTTACAGGCCATAACACGTAAAGTTCACAGTACCTACAGGGCACAGTACTTAAAGACCGAAGTACTTAAAGGCCGCAGTACTTAAAGGCCACAATACTTAAAAAGCGCAATACTTAAAAACCATAAAACTTAAAGGTCGCACTACTTAAAGGCCGCATTATTTAAGGGCCACAGTACTTAAAGACCGCAGTACTTAAAGGCCGCAGTACTTAAAGATCCCAGTATTTAAAGACCATAGTACTTAAAGATCACAATATCTAAGGGCCATAGTACTTAAAGGCCATAGGCCGGATAGAATACCCCCTAGTATTCTGAGGGAGTGTGCTGAAATTCTACCCCCCCCCCCCCCCTGTGCTTTCTCATCTCTTTCACCTTTGCCTCAAAGTCCAAACTTTTCCTTCTTCTTGGAAGCATGCCTTGGTTCAACCTATGCCAAAGAAGGGTGACCATTCTAATCCCTCTAACTATCGCCCCATTGCACTTAACTTCACCCCCCTCGAAGATTTTCGAAACGAAATTAAACTGTCATTTTCTCCGTCACCTTGAACGCCTTTCTCTTTTGTTGGATCACTAGTATGGCTTTCGCCAAGTGAGATCTACAGGTGATCTGCTCTCCTACTGCACCCATCTTTGGTCATCCTCTCTTAGGGATTATGGGGAAACTCTCGTCGTGGCCCTCAACATCTCCAAAGCATTTGACAGGGTATGGTACAAGTCTTTGCTTTCTAAACTTCCCTCTTATGATTTATCTTCCCCACTTTGTTCTCTAATTTTTAGCTTCCTTGGGAACCGATCCATGGCAGTTGTTGTCGAGGGATCGACCTCTAGCTCGTTCTCTACCAGTAATGGTGTCCCACTGGGTTATGTTCTTTCACCTACTCTCTTCCTTCTTTTTATCAATGATTTACTTCATACTACGACTAATTCTACCCATTCTTATGCTGATGATTCTACTCTTCACTCTTCTTCACATTTTCCCTTCCCTCCTAATTCTCAAACTGGATCTGTTTCTAGAGCTGATATCATTTCATCTATCAATGCGGATCTGTGCAGTATCTCCGAATGGGTGGTAGAAATTTGGTTAAATTCAATAGTAAAAAAGCTTAGTATTTGCCAAGTTCTAAAATAGATATGCTAGGTCTCACCATTTCCTCTAATATGTCATGGAAAATTGCTAAAGCTGCCTCCCGAAAGCTGGAAATGCTGTAGCTACTTCACTCCTGAGCAGTTGCTTCAAGTGTATATGGGAATCATTCGTCCTAAGTTGGAGGAGTACTGCTCTCATATCTGGGGGTGACTCTTCTTCTGTTCAACTGTTAGATAGGGTGGAATCAAAGGCATTTGGATTTTTTGACTCTCCTCCTTTAGTTGACAATCTCTCTTCCCTTTCTCTTCGCCTCAATGTTGCTTCACTCTCTCTCTTTTACAGGTACATTAACGGGCAATGTTCTGTGGATTTAGCATCCTGTGTACCGCCGGCAAGACCGTGGGCTTCTAACACAAGCCTTGCCCGTGGTGCCCACAGTTTCGCTGTGGTTGACGGTCTCACTAGAATAATCCGTTATAGTATATCCTTCTTTCCTCACACAGACAAATTGAGGAATGATCTGCCTTCTTCTGTGTTTCCATACTCATACAATCTGTCTCACTTCAAAAAGCTGGTTTTCAAGCATCTTCGTGGTGTAGATTAATACAATATTTTTCTTTTCTATTTTCAATTTGCTTTTACTCATATTTTTTCGCCCCCCAGGACCCGTTGTGGGTCGATGACGTGTGCCCGGGTGGGATATTCCCCGCAAAAAAAAAAAAGAAAAGGAAAAAAAATCTAAAAGACCGTAGTACTTAAAGGTCATAGTACTTAAAGGCCACAGTACTTAAAGGCCACAGTGCTTAAAGGCCACAGTACCTAAAGGCCACAGTACTTATCACAATACTGTGGCAACAGTACTTAAAGGCCACAGTACCTAAAGGCCACAGTACTTAAAGGTCACAGTACTTAAAGGCCACAGTACTTAAAGGTCCCAGTACTTAAAGGCCACAGTACTTAAAGGCCACAGTACTTAAAGATCACAATACTGTGGCAACAGTACTTAAAGGCCACAGTAAATAAAGGCCACAGTACCTAAAGGCCACAGTACTTAAAGATCATAATACTGTGGCTACAGTACCTAAAGCCACTGTACTTAAAGGCTACAGTACCTAAAGGCCACAGTACTTAAAGATCACAGTACCTAAAGGTCCCATTACTTAAAGGCCACAGTACCTAAAGGCCACACAACTTAAAGATCATAATACTGTGGCTACAGTACCTAAAGGCCACAGTACCTAAAGGCCACAGTACTTAAAGATCATAATACTGTGGCTACAGTACCTAAAGCCACTGTACTTAAAGATCACAATACTCTGGCGACAGTACTTAAGGGCCACAGTACATAATGATCACAGTACTTAAGGGCCACAGTACTTAAAAACCGCAGTACTTAAAGAGTGCAGTACTTAAAGGCCCCACTACATAAAGGCCACAGTACTTAAAGGCCACAGTACTTAAAGGCCATCGTATTTAAAGGTCACAGTATTTAAAAGGGTGTAGTGATGGTAGTGGCGAAGATCGAGGTTAAGGTAGTGAACGAAATGCTGATGGTGCGGGAGTTGATGGTAGTGGTGATGGTAGTTGTGCTGGTGGTGGTAGTTGAGTCTATGTTACATCTATGTCACTGTGTTACACCTGTGTCACTGTGGCACACCCATGTCACTGTGTTACTCACCGTGTCACTGTGTCACACCCGTGTCACTGTGTTACACTTGTGTCACTGTGGCACACCCGCGTCACTGTGTTACACCCGTGTCACTGTGTTACACCCGTGTCACTGTGTTACACCTGTGTCACTGTGTTACACCCGTGTTACTGTGTTACACCTGTGTCACTGTGTTACACCCGTGACTCTGTGTTACACCCGTGTTACTGTGTTACACCCGTGACTCTGTGTTACACCCGTGTCACTGTGTTACACCTGTGTCACTGTGTTACACCCGTGTCACTGTGTTAAACCCGTGTCACTGTGTTACACCTGTGTCACTGTGGCACACCCGTGTCACTGTGTGCCACAGTGACACAGGTGTAACACAGTGACACGGGTGTTCTGACCTCACTAGGGGAAAGGTCACGGCAGGGTTAGCTCCGGAGGGATAATTATCAGATATGGCCAGAGCAAGGTGCGGTCTTGGGTATGAGAGTTTGGTGACCAAACTGGAGTGGTCCACTGAAGAATTGGCGAAGGTCAAGTTGGAGAACTTGAAATTAAGGGAAGAGCTGGCGATGTTAAAAGGAGAGGCTGGACGAGTAAAGCCAGTGGCTGACGAAAAATCAAGCGAGTGGAAAATTGTGAGTAGTGGGAAGACAAAGCTTTTGGTGAAGAAGCACACCAAGGATACGACAACAACGACAACAACAGCTAAGTGTACCAACCCGTTCAGTCCCTTGATAGACGAATTGGACGTTAGTACAGTCAGGGACAGGGATGACAAGGAAGGTATAAAAACTTTAATTGTTGGTGACTCACAGGTAAGGTACATGGACAGGGCCTTTTGTGGTAAAAACAAAAATAGGATGAGGGTGTGTTTGCCAGGAGCTGGGGTGGGGGATATAATTGACAGGATGGACAATATCTTGTCTGGTAATGGGAACAAACCCATTATCTGCCTCAGTGCAGGAGGCAATGATATTGGCCGGTGTAGGAGCGAGGAGCTTCTTGATAAGTTCAAGGCAGCCATAGATCGTATTAGGACTAAGGGAGGGATCCCTATCATATGCCGTGTCCTGCCTAGAAGGAGAGTTGGCAGTGAATGGTTGTCAAGGGCAGTTGGTGTTAACGACCGTCTTGACAGATATTGCAAGTCAATATCAGTCCCATTCATTGACAACTGGGACAACTTCTATGGCAGAAGGGACCTTTATGCTAGGGATGGGGTGCACCTGTCTAGGGATGGAGTAGCAACCCTGGCTGGGGCTCTAGAGGGGGCAGTTCAAAAGATATCGAAGTCTTTAAACTGCTAAGAGAACATAGGGGCACGGGGGTGGAGGAGACTGCAGTGGGAGCGGGTAAACAAGGCGAAAGATTACAGGGAAAGAGTGTTAGGAATGATGACATAACTAAATTAGACAGGGAGTTTAAAACTAAACGCGGTAAGGGAAGGACTCAGAACACGACTAACTTAAATGTATATTACGCGAACAGTAGAAGTATGAGAAACAAAATGGATGATATTAGGGCCTTGGTATGTACAGAAGAAATCGATATAATTGCATTCACTGAAACATGGATCAACCTAGACACACGTGAATTACCAGTCGAATACCAAATTGCGGGTTACAAACTGTTCCATACCGATAGGCAGACCAGGAAAGGAGGCGGAGTAGCAATCTATGTTAGGGATAATCTGAAGTGTGAAATAAATAAGGAAATAAAAACTGAGAGGAATACAGAAACAATTTGGATAGAATTAAGCGACGGTCGGGAAAAATTAATCACAGGAGTAATATATAGACCCCCCAATCTTGATTGCGTCAATGAGCGACTTATCTGGGATGAAATGCGCAGGGCTTCCATACACAACAAAGTCTGTATAGTAGGCGACTTTAACCTTGGCCAAATAGATTGGACCGACCTTACGGGAAACTCAGAATCAGAGGATTTTCTCGAGACGATCCAGGACTGTTTCCTAAGTCAACATATAACCGAACCCACACGGGGTAATAATATATTGGATTTAGTTTTGTCAAACAGAGAAAACCTCATTAGCAATGTCGAGGTAGGGAACGAACTTGCAAACAGCGATCACAAAGAAATTCGATTCCAGTTAGATTTTCAGGGCAGACGTAAGGAAAATTCCACTAAAGTACCAGATTTCAGAAGGGCAAACTTTGACAGTTTAAAGAGGCAGCTGAGAGAGGGGGTGTCGCGCTTGGCCGTGAACCTGACAGATGACACCGACCTGATAACGAGATCTGAGATTGCCGAGTTCCACGACAATTTAAATAGTGAGTTACTTAATGCACAAAGGCAGAACATACCATACAAAAAACTCAGATCAAACAACAATGACCCTAAATGGATAAATAATTATTTAAAGAACATCATTGGCCAAAGGAAGGCTATAGGTAGAAGGATAAATCGTGGCGAAATTCACCTCCGGGACTATTATAGGGTATTGGCGAGTAGGGTTAAAACCGAGATAAGGAAAGCAAAGAGGAATAATGAGGTAAGGATAGCAAGGGAGGCAAAGACAAACCCCAAAGGATTCTACCAAATGTACCAAACTAAAACACGAGAAAAGATTGGACCAATACGGTCAGACTCCGGCGAGCTCACTGATAACGACGGAGAAATGAGCAATAATTTGAATAAATATTTTTCAACAGTTTTCACCAGCGAAAATTTAAACATGATACCCGAGGCACCGACTCTATTCAGAGATAGTGAAGAAAACAAATTAAGTGAGATAGTAGTGACTAGTAACGATGTTAATAAGCAAATAGACAAACTAAAGCCTAATAAGTCACCTGGTCCCGATGAGATATTTGCCAGAGTATTAAAGGAATGTAAGGAAGAGCTTAGTATGCCCTTAGCAAAGTTGTTTAACATGTCCTTAAAAACAGGTGTAGTACCAGAATCCTGGAGGATAGCGAATGTAATACCGATCTTCAAGAAGGGGGATAGATCACTATCCTCTAACTACCGCCCAATCAGTCTAACATCAATAGTAGGCAAATTACTGGAAGCAATCATTTCAAACTCTATTCGAAATCACCTGGAGAAGCACAGATTGATCAATGATTCCCAGCATGGCTTCACAAGCGGACGTTCTTGCCTAACTAATCTATTAACATTCTTTTCATCAGTTTTCGAATCAGTGGACGAGGGGCACAATTATGATGTGGTATATCTCGACTTTAGCAAAGCCTTCGACAGAGTACCCCACGAAAGACTAATTAGAAAGGTAAAAGCTCATGGCATCAAAGGTGACATCCTTAAATGGATTAGGGCGTGGTTACAGGACAGGAAACAGCGAGTGAGCATTAACGGCACTAAGTCCCATTGGAGCAACGTCACAAGTGGAGTTCCCCAAGGCTCAGTACTTGGACCATTATTGTTTATTATATACATAAACGACATAGATATCGGCATAGACAGCAACATAAGTAAATTTGCTGATGATACTAAAATAGGACGTGTTATCAAATCTGACGAGGACTCGGCAAAACTACAGGAGGATCTAAACAAATTTTTCGAATGGTCTGAAAAATGGCAGATGAAATTCAACATTGACAAATGTAAAGTACTCAGTATAGGGAATGTAAACAGGGAAACCAGATACCAGATGAACAACGATGCCATAGAGAAATCCGACTGCGAGAGAGATTTAGGAGTAATGATAAGTAGGAACCTTAAGCCAAGTAAACAATGTGTTTTTGCTCGTAACAAGGCTAATAAAGTACTTGGGTTCATACAAAGGAGTGTTAGTTACAAGACTAGCGAGGTCATCCTAAAACTGTATCTTGCTCTTGTGAGACCACACCTGGATTACGCAGTCCAGTTCTGGTCACCGTATTACAGAATGGATATAGAATCCTTGGAAAGAATCCAGAGGAGAATGACAAGACTAATCCCGGGTATCAGGAACCTTGAGTATAGAGACAGGTTAAAGCATCTTAATTTGCACTCCCTTGAGAGACGTAGAGCAAGGGGCGACCTGATAGAGGTGTATAAATGGAAGGCAGGGCTAAACAAAGGGGACATTACAAAGGTACTCAAATTATCCAACCAGGAGCGAACTCGTAACAATGGTTTTAAATTGGACAAATTTAGATTTAGGCGTGAAATAGGTAAACACTGGTTTGGAAACAGAGTAGTGGATGAATGGAACAAGTTACCAAATATCATCATTAACTCGAATACGCTGAATTGCTTCAAACATAGGTTGGATGCTCATATGAGCAATAGGGGTTGGGTGTAAACGGGACTGCCCAGTATGGGCCAATAGGCCCGCTGCAGTTTCCTCCATTCTTATGTTCTTATGTTCTTATGTTCTTATGTTTAACACAATGTCACTGTGTTACACCTGTGTCACTGTGTTACACCCGTGTTACTGTGTAACACCCGTGTCACTGTGTTACACCCGTGACTCTGTGTTACACCCGTGACTCTGTGTTACACCCGTGAATCTGTGTTACACCCGTGACTCAGTGTTACACCCGTGACTCTGTGTTACACCCGTGACTCTGTGTTACACCCGTGTTACTGTGTTACACCTGTGTTACTGTGTTACACCCTTGACTCAGTGTTACATCCGTGACTCTGTGTTACACCCGTGTTACTGTGTTACACCTGTGTTACTGTGTTACACCCGTGACTCTGTGTTAAACCCGTGTCACTGTGTTACACCTGTGTCACTGTGTTACACCGGTGTTACTGTGTTACACCTGTGTCACTGTGTTACACCCGTGACTCTGTGTTACACCCGTGTCACTGTGTTACACCTGTGTCACTGTGTTACACCCGTGTTACTGTGTTACACCGGTGTTACTGTGTTACACCCGTGTTACTGTGTTACACCTGTGTCACTGTGTTACACCCGTGACTCTGTGTTACACCCGTGTTACTGTGTTACACCCGTGACTCTGTGTTACACCCGTGACTCTGTGTTACACCCGTGACTCAGTGTTACACCCGTGACTGTGTTACACCCGTGTCACTGCACTGTCACACCCGCGTTACTGTGTTACACCCGTGTCACTGCACTGTCACACCCGCGGTACTGTGTTACACCCGTGTCACTATATTATACCTGTGTCACTGTGTTACACCCGTGTTACTGTGTTACACCCGTGACTCTGTGTTACACCCGTGACTCTGTGTTGAACACGTGTCTCAGTCACCCGTGTTACTGTGTTACACCCGTGTTACTGTGTTACATCCGTGACTCTGTGTTACACCCGTGACTCTGTGTTACACCCGTGTTGCTGTGTTACACCCGTGACTCTGTGTTACACCCGTTACTCTGTGTTTAACCCGTGACTCAGTGTTACACCCGTGACTCAGTGTTACACCCGCGTCACTGTGTTACACCTGTGTCACTGTGTTAGACCCGTGTTGCTGTGTTACACCTGTGTCACTGTGTTACACCCGTGACTCTGTGTTACACCCGTGACTCAGTGTTACACCCGTGACTCTGTGTTACACCCGTGTTACTGTGTTACATCTGTGTTACTGTGTTACACCCGTGACTCAGTGTTGCATCCGTGACTCTGTGTTACACCCGTGTTACTGTGTTACACCTGTGTTACTGTGTTACACCCGTGACTCTGTGTTAAACCCGTGTCACTGTGTTACACCTGTGTCACTGTGTTACACCCGTGTTACTGTGTTACACCTGTGTCACTGTGTTACACCCGTGACTGTGTTACACCCGTGTCACTGTGTTACACCTGTGTCACTGTGTTACACCCGTGTTACTGTGTTACACCCGTGTTACTGTGTTACACCTGTGTCACTGTGTTACACCCGTGACTCTGTGTTACACCCGTGTTACTGTGTTAAACCCGTGACTCTGTGTTACACCCGTTACTCTGTGTTTAACCCGTGACTCAGTGTTACACCCGTGACTCAGTGTTACACCCGTGTCACTGTGTTACACCTGTGTCACTGTGTTAGACCCGTGTTACTGTGTTACACCTGTGTCACTGTGTTACACCCGTGACTCTGTGTTACACCCGTGTTACTGTGTTACACACGTGACTCTGTGTTACACCCGTGACTCTGTGTTACACCCGTGACTCAGTGTTACACCCGTGACTCTGTGTTACACCCGTGTTACTGTGTTACACCTGTGTTACTGTGTTACACCCGTGACTCAGTGTTACATCCGTGACTCTGTGTTACACCCGTGTTACTGTGTTACACCTGTGTTACTGTGTTACACCCGTGACTCTGTGTTAAACCCGTGTCACTGTGTTACACCTGTGTCACTGTGTTACACCCGTGTTACTGTGTTACACCTGTGTCACTGTGTTACACCCGTGACTGTGTTACACCCGTGTCACTGTGTTACACCTGTGTCACTGTGTTACACCCGTGTTACTGTGCTACACCCGTGTTACTGTGTTACACCTGTGTCACTGTGTTACACCCGTGACTCTGTGTTACACCCGTGTTACTGTGTTACACCCGTGACTCTGTGTTACACCCGTGACTCTGTGTTACACCCGTGACGCTGTGTTACACCCGAGACACAGTGTTACACCCGTGACTGTGTTACACCCGTGTTACTGTGTTACACCGTGACTGTGTTACACCCGTGTTACTGTGTTACACCTGTGTTACTGTGTTACACCCGTGACTCTGTGTTACACCCGTTACTCTGTGTTAAACCCGTGACTCAGAATTACACCCGTGACTCAGTGTTACACCCGTGACTCTGTGTTACACCCGTGACTCTGTGTTACACCCGTGTTGCTGTGTTACACCCGTGACTCTGTGTTACACCCGTGACTCTGTGCTACACCCGTGACTCTGTGTTACACCCGTGACGCTGTGTTACACCCGTGACTCAGTGTTACACCCGTGACTGTGTTGCACCCGTGACTCAGTGTTGCATCCGTGACTGTGTTACACCCGTGTTACTGTGTTACACCTGTGTTACTGTGTTACACCCGTGACTCTGTGTTGCACCCGTTACTCTGTGTTAAACCCGTGACTCAGAATTACACCCGTGACTCAGTGTTACACCCGTGACTCTGTGTTACACCCGTGACTCTGTGTTACACCCGTGACTCTGAGTTACACCTGTGTTACTGTGTTGCACCCGTGTTGCTGTGTTACACCCGTGACTCTGTGTTACACCCGTTACTGTGTGTTTTACCCGTGACTCAGTGTTACACCCGTGACTCAGTGTTACACCTGTGTCACTGTGTTACACCCGTGTTACTGTGTTACACCCGTGTTACTGTGTTACACCCGTGACTCTGTGTTACACCCGTGACTCAGTGTTACACCCGTGACTCCGTGTTACACCCGTGACTCAGTGTTACACCCGTGACTCTGTGTTACACCCGTGTTACTGTGTTACACCTGTGTTACTGTGTTACACCCGTGACACAGTGTTACATCCGTGACCCTGTGTTACACCCGTGTTACTGTGTTACACCTGTGTTACTGTGTTACACCCGTGACTCTGTGTTAAACCCGTGTCACTGTGTTACACCTGTGTCACTGTGTTACACCCGTGCTACTGTGTTACATCTGTGTCACTGTGTTACACCCGTGACTCTGTGTTGCACCCGTGTCACTGTGTTACACCTGTGTCACTGTGTTACACCCGTGTTACTGTGTTACACCCGTGTTACTGTGTTACACCTGTGTTACTGTGTTACACCTGTGTCACTGTGTTACACCCGTGACTCTGTGTTACACCCGCGACTCAGTGTTACACCCGTGACTGTGTTACACCCGTGTCACTGCACTGTCACACCCGCGTTACTGTGTTACACCCGTGTCACTGCACTGTCACACCCGCGTTACTGTGTTACACCCGTGACACTATATTATACCTGTGTCACTGTGTTACACCCGTGTTACGGTGTTACACCCGTGACTCTGTGTTTCACCCGTGACTCTGTGTTGAACACGTGTCTCAGTCACCCGTGTTACTGTGTTACACCCGTGCTACTGTGTTACACCCGTGACTCTGTGTTACACCCGGGACTCTGTGTTACACCTGTGTTGCTGTGTTACATCCGTGACTCAGTGTTACACCCGTGACTCAGTGTTACACCCGTGTCACTGTGTTACACCTGTGTCACTGTGTTAGACCCGTGTTACTGTGTTACACCTGTGTCACTGTGCTACACCCGTGACTCTGTGTTACACCCGTGTTACTGTGTTACACACGTGACTCTGTGTTGCACCCGTGACTCTGTGTTACACCCGTGACTCAGTGTTACACCCGTGACTCTGTGTTACACCCGTGTCACTGTGTTACACCTGTGTTACTGTGTTACACCCGTGACTCAGTGTTACATCCGTGACTCTGTGT
This sequence comes from Homarus gammarus, assembly GCA_958450375.1. Lineage (NCBI taxonomy): Eukaryota > Metazoa > Arthropoda > Malacostraca > Decapoda > Nephropidae > Homarus > Homarus gammarus. The sequence continues at coordinate 1,159,689 of CAUDMG010000412.1, read as the reverse complement.
TACACCCGTGTTACTGTGTTACACCTGTGTTACTGTGTTACACCCGTGACTATGTGTTAAACCCGTGTCACTGTGTTACACCTGTGTCACTGTGTTACACCCGTGTTACTGTGTTACACCTGTGTCACTGTGTTACACCCGTGACTGTGTTACACCCGTGTCACTGTGTTACACCTGTGTCACTGTGTTACACCCGTGTTACTGTGTTACACCCGTGTTACTGTGTTACACCCGTGACTCTGTGTTACACCCGTGACTCTGTGTTACACCCGTGACTCTGTGTTACACCCGTGACTCAGTGTTACACCCGTGACTGTGTTACACCCGTGTTACTGTGTTACACCGTGACTGTGTTACACCCGTGTTGCTGTGTTACACCCGTGTTACTGTGTTACACCTGTGTCACTGTGTCACACCCGTGACTCTGTGTTACACCCGTGTTACTGTGTTACACCCGTTACTCTGTGTTAAACCCGTGACTCAGAATTACACCCGTGACTCTGTGTTACACCCGTGACTCTGTGTTACACCCGTGACTCTGTGTTACACCCGTGACGCTGTGCTACACCCGTGACTCTGTGTTAAACACGTGTCTCAGTCACCCGTGTCACTGTGTTACACCCGTGTTACTGTGTTACACCCGTGACTCTGTGTTACACCCGTGACTCTGTGTTACACCCGTGTTGCTGTGTTACACCCGTGACTCTGTGCTACACCCGTTACTCTGTGTTTAACCCGTGACTCAGTGTTACACCCGTGACTCAGTGTTACACCCGTGTCACTGTGTTACACTTGTGTCACTGTGTTAGACCCGTGTTACTGTGTTACACCTGTGTCACTGTGTTACACCCGTGACTCTTTGTTACACCCGTGTTGCTGTGTTACACCTGTGTTACTGTGTTACACCCGTGACTCTGTGTTAAACCCGTGTCACTGTGTTACACCTGTGTCACTGTGTTTCACCCGTGTTACTGTGTTACGCCTGTGTCACTGTGTTACACCCGTGACTGTGTTACACCCGTGTCACTGTGTTACACCTGTGTCACTGTGTTACACCCGTGTTACTGTGTTACACCCGTGTTACTGTGTTACACCTGTGTCACTGTGTTACACCCGTGACTCTGTGTTACACCCGTGTTACTGTGTTACACCTGTGTCAGTGTTACACCCGTGACTTACACCCGTGACTCTGTGTTACACCCGTGACTCTGTCTTACACCCGTGACTCAGTGTTACACCCGTGACTCTGTGTTGCACCCGTGTCACTGTGTTACACCTGTGTCACTGTGTTACACCCGTGTTACTGTGTTACACCCGTGTTACTGTGTTACACCTGTGTTACTGTGTTACACCTGTGTCACTGTGTTACACCCGTGACTCTGTGTTACACCCGCGACTCAGTGTTACACCCGTGACTGTGTTACACCCGTGTCACTGCACTGTCACACCCGCGTTACTGTGTTACACCCGTGTCACTGCACTGTCACACCCGCGTTACTGTGTTACACCCGTGTCACTATATTATACCTGTGTCACTGTGTTACACCCGTGTTACGGTGTTACACCCGTGACTCTGTGTTTCACCCGTGACTCTGTGTTGAACACGTGTGTCAGTCACCCGTGTTACTGTGTTACACCCGTGTTACTGTGTTACACCCGTGACTCTGTGTTACACCCGTGACTCTGTGTTACACCTGTGTTGCTGTGTTACATCCGTGACTCAGTGTTACACCCGTGACTCAGTGTTACACCCGTGTCACTGTGTTACACCTGTGTCACTGTGTTAGACCCGTGTTACTGTGTTACACCTGTGTCACTGTGCTACACCCGTGACTCTGTGTTACACCCGTGTTACTGTGTTACACACGTGACTCTGTGTTACACCCGTGACTCTGTGTTACACCCGTGACTCAGTGTTACACCCGTGACTCTGTGTTACACCCGTGTTACTGTGTTACACCTGTGTTACTGTGTTACACCCGTGACTCAGTGTTACATCCGTGACTCTGTGTTACACCCGTGTTACTGTGTTACACCTGTGTTACTGTGTTACACCCGTGACTCTGTGTTAAACCCGTGTCACTGTGTTACACCTGTGTCACTGTGTTACACCCGTGTTACTGTGTTACACCTGTGTCACTGTGTTACACCCGTGACTGTGCTACACCCGTGTCACTGTGTTGCACCTGTGTCACTGTGTTACACCCGTGTTACTGTGTTACACCCGTGTTACTGTGTTACACCTGTGTCACTGTGTTACACCCGTGACTCTGTGTTACACCCGTGTTACTGTGTTACACCCGTGACTCTGTGTTACACCCGTGACTCTGTGTTACACCCGTGTTACTCTGTTACACCGTGACTGTGTTACACCCGTGTTACTGTGTTACACCCGTGTTACTGTGTTACACCTATGTCACTGTGTTGCAACCGTGACTCTGTGTTACACCCGTGTTACTGTGTTACACCCGTTACTCTGTGTTAAACCCGTGACTCAGAATTACACCCGTGACTCAGTGTTACACCCGTGACTCTGTGTTACACCCGTGACTCTGTGTTACACCCGTGTTACTGTGTTACACCCGTGACTCTGTGTTACACCCGTGACTCTGTGTTACACCCGTGACGCTGTGTTACACCCGTGACTCAGTGTTACACCCGTGACTGTGTTACACCCGTGACTCAGTGTGACATCCGTGACTGTGTTACACCCGTGTTACTGTGTTACACCTGTGTTACTGTGTTACACCCGTGACTGTGTTACACCCGTTACTCTGTGTTAAACCCGTGACTCAGAATTACACCCGTGACTCTGTGTTACACCCGTGACTCTGTGTTACACCTGTGTTACTGTGTTACACCCGTGTTGCTGTGCTACACCCGTGACTCTGTGTTACACCCGTTACTGTGTGTTTTACCCGTGACTCAGTGTTACACCCGTGACTCAGTGTTACACCTGTGTCACTGTTACACCCGTGTTACTGTGTTACACCCGTGTCACTGTGTTACACCAGTGACTCTGTGTTACACCCGTGTTACTGTGTTACACCCGTGACTCTGTGTTACACCCGTGACTCAGTGTTACACCCGTGACTCTGTGTTACACCCGTGACTCAGTGTTGCACCCGTGACTCTGTGTTACACCCGTGTTACTGTGTTACACCTGTGTTACTGTGTTACACCCGTGACTCAGTGTTACATCCGTGACTCTGTGTTACACCCGTGTTACTGTGTTACACCCGTGTTACTGTGTTACACCTGTGTCACTGTGTTACACCCGTGACTCTGTGTTACACCCGTGTCACTGTGTTACACCTGTGTCACTGTGTTACACCCGTGTTACTGTGTTACAACCGTGTTACTGTGTTACACCTGTGTTACTGTGTTACACCTGTGTCACTGTGTTACACCCGTGACTCTGTGTTACACCCGTGTTACTGTGTTACACCCGTGACTCTGTGTTACACCCGTGACTCTGTGTTACACCCGCGTCTCAGTGTTACACCCGTGACTGTGTTACACCCGTGTCACTGCACTGTCACACCCGCGTTACTGTGTTACTCCCGTGTCACTGCACTGTCACACCCGCGTTACTGTGTTACACCCGTGTCACTATATTATACCTGTGTCACTGTGTTACACCCGTGTTACTGTGTTACACCCGTGACTCTGTGTTAAACACGTGTCTCAGTCACCCGTGTTACTGTGTTACACCCGTGTTACTGTGTTACACCCGTGACTCTGTGTTACACCCGTGACTCTGTGTTACACCCGTGTTGCTGTGTTACACCCGTGACTCTGTGCTACACCCGTTACTCTGTGTTTAACCCGTGACTCAGTGTTACACCCGTGACTCAGTGTTACACCCGTGTCACTGTGTTACACCTGTGTCACTGTGTTAGACCCGTGTTACTGTGTTACACCTATGTCACTGTGTTACACCCGTGACTCTCTGTTACACCCGTGTTGCTGTGTTACACCTGTGTTACTGTGTTACACCCGTGACTCTGTGTTAAACCCGTGTCACTGTGTTACACCTGTGTCACTGTGTTTCACCCGTGTTACTGTGTTACGCCTGTGTCACTGTGTTACACCCGTGACTGTGTTACACCCGTGTCACTGTGTTACACCTGTGTCACTGTGTTACACCCGTGTTACTGTGTTACACCCGTGTTACTGTGTTACACCTGTGTCACTGTGTTACACCCGTGACTCTGTGTTACACCCGTGTTTCTGTGTTACACCCGTGACTCTGTGTTACACCCGTGACTCTGTGTTACACCCGTGACTCTGTGTTACACCCGTGACTCAGTGTTACACCCGTGACTCTGTGTTGCACCCGTGTCACTGTGTTACACCTGTGTCACTGTGTTACACCCGTGTTACTGTGTTACACCCGTGTTACTGTGTTACACCTGTGTTACTGTGTTACACCTGTGTCACTGTGTTACACCCGTGACTCTGTGTTACACCCGCGACTCAGTGTTACACCCGTGACTGTGTTACACCCGTGTCACTGCACTGTCACACCCGCGTTACTGTGTTACACCCGTGTCACTGCACTGTCACACCCGCGTTCCTGTGTTACACCCGTGTCACTATATTATACCTGTGTCACTGTGTTACACCCGTGTTACGGTGTTACACCCGTGACTCTGTGTTTCACCCGTGACTCTGTGTTACACCTGTGTTGCTGTGTTACATCCGTGACTCAGTTTTACACCCGTGACTCAGTGTTACACCCGTGTCACTGTGTTACACCTGTGTCACTGTGTTAGACCCGTGTTACTGTGTTACACCTGTGTCACTGTGCTAAACCCGTGACTCTGTGTTACACCCGTGTTACTGTGTTACACACGTGACTCTGTGTTACACCCGTGACTCTGTGTTACACCCGTGACTCAGTGTTACACCCGTGACTCTGTGTTACACCTGTGTTACTGTGTTACACCCCTGACTCTGTGTTGAACACGTGTCTCAGTCACCCGTGTTACTGTGTTACACCCGTGTTACTGTGTTACACCCGTGACTCTGTGTTACACCCGTGACTCTGTGTTACACCTGTGTTGCTGTGTTACATCCGTGACTCAGTATTACACCCGTGACTCAGTGTTACACCCGTGTCACTGTGTTACACCTGTGTCACTGTGTTAGACCCGTGTTACTGTGTTACACCTGTGTCACTGTGCTACACCCGTGACTTTGTGTTACACCCGTGTTACTGTGTTACACACGTGACTCTGTGTTACACCCGTGACTCTGTGTTACACCCGTGACTCAGTGTTACACCCGTGACTCTGTGTTACACCCGTGTTACTGTGTTACACCTGTGTTACTGTGTTACACCCGTGACTCAGTGTTACATCCGTGACTCTGTGTTACACCCGTGTTACTGTGTTACACCTGTGTTACTGTGTTACACCCGTGACTCTGTGTTATAACCGTGTCACTGTGTTACACCTGTGTCACTGTGTTACACCCGTGTTACTGTGTTACACCTGTGTCACTGTGTTACACCCGTGACTGTGTTACACCCGTGTCACTGTGTTACACCTGTGTCACTGTGTTACACCCGTGTTACTGTGTTACACCCGTGTTACTGTGTTACACCTGTGTCACTGTGTTACACCCGTGACTCTGTGTTACACCCGTGTTACTGTGTTACACCCGTGACTCTGTGTTACACCCGTGACTCTGTGTTACACCCGTGACTCTGTGTTACACCCGTGTTACTGTGTTACACCGTGACTGTGTTACACCCGTGTTACTGTGTTACACCCGTGTTACTGTGTTACACCTGTGTCACTGTGTTACACCCGTGACTCTGTGTTACACCCGTGTTACTGTGTTACACCCGTTACTCTGTGTTAAACCCGTGACTCAGAATTACACCCGTGACTCAGTGTTACACCCGTGACTCTGTGTTACACCCGTGACTCTGTGTTACACCCGTGACTCAGTGTTACACCCGTGACTGTGTTACACCCGTGACTCAGTGTGACATCCGTGACTGTGTTACACCCGTGTTACTGTGTTACACCTGTGTTACTGTGTTACACCCGTGACTCTGTGTTACACCCGTTACTCTGTGTTAAACCCGTGACTCAGAATTACACCCGTGACTCAGTGTTACACCCGTGACTCTGTGTTACACCCGTGACTCTGTGTTACACCTGTGTTACTGTGTTACACCCGTGTTGCTGTGCTACACCCGTGACTCTGTGTTACACCCGTTACTGTGTGTTTTACCCGTGACTCAGTGTTACACCCGTGACTCAGTGTTACACCTGTGTCACTGTTACACCCGTGTTACTGTGTTACACCCGTGTCACTGTGTTACACCCGTGACTCTGTGTTACACCCGTGTTACTGTGTTACACCCGTGACTCTGTGTTACACCCGTGACTCAGTGTTACACCCGTGACTCTGTGTTACACCCGTGACTCAGTGTTGCACCCGTGACTCTGTGTTACACCCGTGTTACTGTGTTACACCTGTGTTACTGTGTTACACCCGTGACTCAGTGTTACATCCGTGACTCTGTGTTACACCCGTGTTACTGTGTTACACCCGTGTTACTGTGTTACACCTGTGTCACTGTGTTACACCCGTGACTCTGTGTTACACCCGTGTCACTGTGTTACACCTGTGTCACTGTGTTACACCCGTGTTACTGTGTTACAACCGTGTTACTGTGTTACACCTGTGTTACTGTGTTACACCTGTGTCACTGTGTTACACCCGTGACTCTGTGTTACACCCGTGTTACTGTGTTACACCCGTGACTCTGTGTTACACCCGTGACTCTGTGTTACACCCGCGTCTCAGTGTTACACCCGTGACTGTGTTACACCCGTGTCACTGCACTGTCACACCCGCGTTACTGTGTTACTCCCGTGTCACTGCACTGTCACACCCGCGTTACTGTGTTACACCCGTGTCACTATATTATACCTGTGTCACTGTGTTACACCCGTGTTACTGTGTTACACCCGTGACTCTGTGTTAAACACGTGGTTCAGTCACCCGTGTTACTGTGTTACACCCGTGTTACTGTGTTACACCCGTGACTCTGTGTTACACCCGTGACTCTGTGTTACACCCGTGTTGCTGTGTTACACCCGTGACTCTGTGCTACACCCGTTACTCTGTGTTTAACCCGTGACTCAGTGTTACACCCGTGACTCAGTGTTACACCCGTGTCACTGTGTTACACCTGTGTCACTGTGTTAGACCCGTGTTACTGTGTTACACCTGTGTCACTGTGTTACACCCGTGACTCTGTGTTACACCCGTGTTGCTGTGTTACACCTGTGTTACTGTGTTACACCCGTGACTCTGTGTTAAACCCGTGTCACTGTGTTACACCTGTGTCACTGTGTTTCACCCGTGTTACTGTGTTACGCCTGTGTCACTGTGTTGCACCCGTGACTGTGTTACACCCGTGTCACTGTGTTACACCTGTGTCACTGTGTTACACCCGTGTTACTGTGTTACACCCGTGTTACTGTGTTACACCTGTGTCACTGTGTTACACCCGTGACTCTGTGTTACACCCGTGACTCTGTGTTACACCCGTGACTCTGTGTTACACCCGTGACTCTGTGTTACACCCGTGACTCAGTGTTACACCCGTGACTGTGTTACACCCGTGTTACTGTGTTGCACCGTGACTCTGTGTTACACCCGTGTTATTGTGTTACACCCGTGACTCAGTGTTACATCCGTGACTGTGTTACACCCGTGTTACTGTGTTACACCTGTGTTACTGTGTTACACCCGTGTCTCTGTGTTACACCCGTTACTCTGTGTTAAACCCGTGACTCAGTGTTACACCCGTGACTCAGTGTTACACCCGTGACTCTGTGTTACACCCGTGACTCTGTGTTACACCTGTGTTACTGTGTTACATCCTGTTGCTGTGTTACACCCGTGACTCTGTGTTACACCCGTTACTGTGTGTTACACCCGTGACTCAGTGTTACACCCGTGACTCAGTGTTACACCCGTAACTCAGTGTTACACCCGTGACTCAGTGTTACACCCGTGACTCAGTGTTACACCCGTAACTCAGTGTTACACCCGTGACTCAGTGTTACACCCGTGACTCTGTGTTATACCCGTGTTACCGTGTTACACCCGTGTTACTGTGTTACACCCGTTACTCTGTGTTAGACCCGTGACTCAGTGTTACACCCGTGTTACTGTGTTACACCCGTGACTCTGTGTTACACCCGTTACTCTGTGTTAAACCCGTGTCACTGCACTGTGTCACACCCGCGTTACTGTGTTACACCTGCTACTCCGTGTTACACCCGTGAATCAGTGTTACACCCGTGACTCTGTGTTACACCCGTGTCAAAGCACTGTGTCACACCCGCGTTCTTGTGTTACACCCGTGTCATTGTGTCACACCCATGTTACTGTGTTACACCCATGTTACTGTATTACACCCGTGTTACTGTGTTACACCTGTGTCTCTGTGCTACACCTATGTCTCTCTGTTGCACATACTATAATCTCTCTCTCTCTCTCTCTCTCTCTCTCTCTCTCTCTCTGTATGCCCGTTGTGGATGCTGCACCAGATGCCATTTCCTACCTCAGCCGTGGTCCAGCTCTCCTGTGAACCATCGCACACACACACACACACACACACACACACACACACACACTCTTAAACACACACACACACACACTCATAAACACACACACACACGCACACACACACATCTTAAACACACACACACACACACACACACACACACACACACACACACACTCTTAAGCACACACACACACGCACATACACACACACGCACTCATAAACACACATACAGACACGTGGATCAATAAGAATATTGTGGTCGTAGCTGCTGGGGTCACCGAGTATAGACAAGTGGGGAAATATTTTGGCCTCTCGGGAAAACCTTCTGACCTCCTATGGAAATATTCCGGTCTTTTAGGGAAATATTACGCCCTCCCGGGGAAATTCCTCCGGCCCTACAATAAATAATCCTGGTGAAGTTTCGAAGGATATCGCTTGACCTAATGGGAAAATATCCCGGTTAAACAGAGAAACATTCTGGATTAGCGGGGAAATATTCTCGGCCGGTGGGGAAGTATTCTGAACTTAATTGGAAATATCCCAGCTTCTTTAGGCTACCTTTTTTCCTTTAGCAGTAAATGTCTCTGGATGGCAGGAAAAATTCATCAGCCTTGCTAAAATCCTTCCCTGTCTAGCGGGGAAACATGCTTATCTGGTGGGGAAACATCCTGGTCTGGTTAGGAAATATTCTTCTCTAGTAGGGAGACATACCTGTCTAGTGGGGGAACATCCATGGGTGGAGGGGAAACATCCCTGTCTCGTAGGTAAGTATCCCTGTCTGGTGGGCACACATCCCTGTCTGGTGGAAAACATACCTCTCCAGCAGGGAAATATTCCAGTTTAATAAGGTAACATTTCCAACTTATGGGGGTAACATACCTACTTGCTGGGGAAACAACCCTGTCTGGTGGGGAAACAACCCTGTCGATGGGGAAACAACCCTGTCTAGTGGGGAAACATCCCTGTCTGGTGGGGAAACATCCCTGTCTGGTGGGGAAACAACCCTGTCGATGGGGAAACAACCCTGTCTAGTGGGGAAACATCCCTGTCTGGTGGGGAAACAACCCTGTCTGGTGGGGAAACA